>OZ023170.1:21405474-21722974 GCA_963678695.2 Diplodus puntazzo
TGAGAATAAACTTAACAAATTTTGTGAAACGGCTCAGACAAATTCTAAATCATTTTTCTTTCTTATTAATTCGGCATTAAATACAATACATTACGATGTTTCTTTCCTTGTAAGAAGTGTCAGTTTGTTGCAGGCTACTTATTGGTCGTCTGTGGAGAAAGTCACCAGACTCCCTTAAAAAAACGCTCAATTTTGAGACTTGTTGGGTTAGCAGACACTTAACAAACTGTGAAACACTGTCTACAAAATATTCGTAACTATTTGGGCCCTTCTTGTAAATTTGGCATTAAATATGACACATTTAGATGTTTCTTTCTTAGCAAAAAGTGTTGCAGCATCGCTGTAACAGCCTGTCTGCTTCTGTCGGAAGTGTGTCATAACAACAGTAGTTGTTTTAATGCACAGTTTCAAATGATTTCACCATTTACACTAACTATGTATAAGCACATGTCATATATTTAAAAATATAGTCAACAGTGACCAACACAGGCTACTTTTATTTATCGTCTGTGGCGAAAATCACCAGACTCCCTTAAAAAAACACTCAATTTTGAGACTTGTTACATCAGGAGACACTTTATAAACTTTGTGAAAAGCTGTCTACAATATATTCTTAACTATTTCAGCCTACTTTATAATTCGGCATAGTATACATAAAAATATTTCTTTATCTTTGAAAAAAAGAATAGGTTTGTTCTAGTATTGTAGGTGTATATTTGCATATAGAGCAGGGATCAGCCAATAATAACAGAAAAGAAGTAGTAGAACGGGAAGTGAAAACAAAAGGCAAGAAAAATAAGTGAGATATCTGTTTGGATCCGATTAGCCGGCGGGGATAGAGGCTGACAAGTAGCAGATATGCTGCCAGTTCACTTCCTGGTGTAATCCCAGCTGGGAGGCAAGTTGCATCTGTCAGCCGCCTGCTATTAAATCTCAGGTATCAACCAGCTCCACCAGGAGCCCTTAAGCAAGGCATCGACACGGCTGCAATGCAGGAAAACACCACAGTCATTCATCTCCTTGTCTTGAGGAGAACCTGCCCAACTCTTATTGAAATGAGCCCAAATAGAGAGAAAGCTGTTAAGCTAACAGAGCGGTTTAACTGAGGGAAACTGTGCGGCAGAGTGCAGGAAGTGTGCAGCCATCTTGCAGTAAAATCACCGTTGGGAGTCCATCAGGCAGCTGTAATGGCACAGTTTGGGGAAATAGCCTGAGAACTATTAGCAGCGGAAGGCAGAAAAGAGGGTGAAAGTAGCTGCAGAGAGTCAGTTTTATCTATGTGTGCACTTTTTCGTCCTCTACCACGATAAATCAACTCAGATATTAAAAGCTTCGGTCCCTCGAATTCATTCTTACAACCCGTCAGTAACCCACGCCGCCGCGATCCTCATGTCATGTGCTATTTTAATGCTGATCCGGTATCAGTGATATTTCCATCTGACACTAAGCGGTTTGGCATTTGTTTGTGGGAACCTGCTGTGAGTGTGAAGAAGGACGATGACTAATTCTGACAAATGTGATGGAGGGGGCGGGATCATGCTGCACGGTGTCGATTGTGAATAATTCAGCTTTGGTCTATTGTATGAAAGAGTGATAACAAAAGCAATGAGGCGATTTGTCACAACACAGATTTGAGCTGAAACAGTGTCAGTGACACTGGAATATTCATTTGTGAGTCGTCAGCGGAGATGAATGGTGTTATTGACTAAAGGTTGAAACTACAGCACTCGCTCAGTGAAGTAAAGGCCGGCAATGATCGACTGAATTGACCTCAAATCCTGATTCGAATCCTGATCCCAGGCTCTCTTTCACGAGTGCTACTTTCTCTGCCACCGGGCAAAACGGAGGTCGAATTACAGCGTAAGCAAAACAGGAAGAGGCATTGTTTCCCCCCCCTGGTTTCTATCTCCAGGTAAAAACTGGAATAACTGTGGAAAATAGACTGCAAAAGAAGAAGAACCTGCTGACGGAGGAGGCGGAGAAGGTGAAGAGGGATCGAAACCGAGGTGAAACAAGGGTGAGCGGTCGGGCGTTCCCTCGACGGAGAGCGCTCCGGCGTTGTGTCAGAGTGCCTTTGCAGTTTCTAGGTCAAATTTGGATTCTACAGTTGTTGTTTTTTTGCTTTGAACAGTCGTCAGGACAGTAAAAGGAAAAGTTTATCTTTCAGTTGAGAGAGAGAGAGACGTGTTTTTATCTGGACAGGAAGTGTATGAAAAATGTCCTCGCTGCTTTCTCACTTTTGGCTGACAACCAATAATTTCACATTGTTGTATTTCTAAAAAGAAGCTCCTAACCTGTAGTTAATGCGCACCTGAGGGGAAGAGAGACTGTCGTGATTAAAGATGGATGAGTGGAAGTTGATGTTTACACACTTTAATCTCATCTGGTGCACCGCTGCAGCATCTCTGTTCTTACTGTGTTTTGAATGCTCTGAGACGTCACCCCTGCGTTCAGTCTTTGGTGAAAGTCGCATATGTGCATTACTTAACGCACAGGATGCAGCCAATCAGAGGCAGCGGAGGGCGGGGTCATGCCGAGAAAGGTAGTGTGATCTAAAATAACGCTGCTGCAGCTTCTTCCCTTCCTCCTTCTTTTCTTCCCTTCCCCTTTCACGATGTGTAAACTCTTGTATTGTACTTTGCTGTGATACTCTTCAGGAGTGTAAAATCCATCTTCTTTGCAATGAGGAGGGCGTTTAAACGTCTCGCATCTGGCTCTCTACGCCAAGAACAGAAAGTTTTTAAAGTTTGCAAATGAAGTTTAGTGCAGAAATAAAGAGTTGAGGAGCGAGAGACGTCGAGGGCAGAGAGATCAGAGAGTGGGACGCCATGAGTTAGATTGAGTTTAGTGGGAGGGCTGGAAGAGAAGTGAGGAAGATAAGTGAAGTTGACAAGAGTGTGTGTGTGTGTGTGTGTGTGTGTGTGTGTGTGAGAAGTCAGATCTGATGTGTGTGTGTTGTGCCTGTGACAAAATGAGAAAAGAGAGGATTATTTTACCAAACTGCGGCCTCAAATGATCGAATAAATCTCGAAAAGCGTGCGTGTTTTGTTTACCAGACGGATGGTGCAAGAGAGCCTCATGTTCAAATAAGACTGCGTGTGTGTGTTAGTGTGTGACTGTTAGTGTGTGTGTGTGTGTGTGTGTGTTTACCAGGAAGATGAAGTCAGGCCTCTTGTTGTTGATGGAGATGGGCGAGCGGCTGAGCGAGGTGGACGTGTCGTCGGAGCTCTGCGAGGACGGATGCCGGAAAGTCTGACCGGTCAGCTTGGTGTCGTACAACTGCTCCTCAAAGTCTGCACACGTGAACACACACACACACACACACACACACACATATGCACACACACGCACACATGCACACAAACACACAGCAACACAAACAGAAAGAAAGAAGAGAAAACAGAATGAGACTTTGAGTTAGCGTCAACTTTTCTGCATAGATTCAAAGTGCACACACACACACATGCACACACACACACACACACACACACACACACACACACACACACACACACAGCAGATATCCTATTTGCATGGCCGGCAGCAGAGATCTAGTACGACTGCTGCTTTGCATCACCCTGCAGATTCTCTCCCCCGACTCCTCACGCAGCTTCTGCCGAGGAACCTTAAAGCACCCCTCAAGTTTGTTTTTAATCCTCTTCTCGCGAGTTCCCGGCTCCCTCTCCTCTCCTCTCCTCTCCCCTCATTCATCCCTTCTTTCTCCAGTCTCGTCCTCCCTTCTCTCCCTTCGTCCTGGACTTTTTCCTCTCATGCCTCGTCTTCTCGATGTCTGACTCTTTCTCCCTCTCTGGCAGCTTAGACGGCTCTCCCTCAGGCCATTGTAAACAGATTCCTAACCCCCACCTCCCACCCCCACCCTTCTCATTCCCTCCAAACACACACACACACATACGCACACACGCACACACACACACACACACACACACACACACACACACACACACACAAAACCCCTAAGCCAATCCTTTACTCCAAAACACACTCCCGGCCCACTCCCCACTCTCCACTCATCCCTAAAACCATCTAACACACACACACACACACACACACACTCTCTCTCAGACACACACACACACACTCCCAGCACCACCCCGCTGACCGCTTTAGAGAAACAGCAGCGTCACAGAGGTATAGAGTTTAAGGTTGGATTCTTGTGTTTTTTGGGGGGACAATATGGATTCCTTCCTGGTTGGTATGGTTGCCTAGCGACACAAAGGGATGGGCAGGGGGGGGCGACAGCGAGAGAAAAGCCCCCAAGAGGCCAACAAAAGAAAAGTGCAGCTTTAAATCAAATCAATGGGAAAATATTACAAGGTGGGAATGAAAGTGGAGTACAGATTGTCATCTTTGGGTTGAATGTTCAGTTTTTTCTACGTCTCGTTGGTTTTAAAAGACACCTGCTGGACTATCTAGCTTTATTTCAGTGACGTCTGGACTTCCCGGTAGATGCGTCGAGAACTGAAGGTAGTTTACAGAAAAAAAGTTTGGATCGAATCGAGCGCAGACGACGTGGGAGTCGTTTTGGAGTCGCGAACAGAAATTAATACACAGCAGCAGCAGCAGCAGAAGCACCGGAACACAAAAAGATAATGATGTGTTTTTGTGCGAGGGCAGGCGGTCCACCCGCCCACAGATATTTTGAGCTGGATTTTTTTTTTTCTACTGGCGTTTGGGATCATCGAAAAAACGTCTGCAGGATCTCGCCCGAAGTGTAATCACGGCTCCGTTTCGTTAAGACAGAAAAAAAAACCACACACAGGACACGGAAACTCTCACAACCTTCACATCGGATTAAGATGACGTGCTAATGTTGTCACTGTCAGCTCCGCCGCTGTGCATCTTGTAGGTTATTCAGCCGAGTTTGAGAGGCTTTTACAAACTCGAGGACGGGAGACATTATTTCACCGAGGGACGTAAACCGTGACAATGGAAATCTGGAGCAAAGAGGTTTTCACGAGCCGAGGATTACACCGTGTGGGCTGCTCCTTGTTTTGTGTCCCTGAGGTGACACTGACAGTAATTTCCCACCATGTGTTGACGGTTAAGTTTTATTCTCTTCAACTATGTGTGGGGGGAAAATACAAACAGCAAGAACAGAGGAAAACGAAAGTGCAGAGAGGAGGACGAGCCACACAGCAGCAGAGGAGGAGGTGAGGCTAAGGAGGCGACGTAAGCTGCTCGGGAGGTCGAGGAGACGCAGGAGAAGAAGACGTTCTGAAGAGGAAACCTGAATCCCTCCAACTCTCATCACATTAATCTGATTGGAATTAATGCTGCATGCGAGATCCTGCAGGCTGACCCGAACCCGTCAGGACCGGACAGGCCGAGTGTACAAAAGTTAGATCCAGTCACATAAATATAGGGTCAGTAACACAAGTCTCTCCTCCTGCTGCTTATGTATAAAAGAGAAAAATACATTTCCTGGTGTCCCCGCCCACTTTATCCAATCAGGACAGAGAGCTCCATAAAGAGGAGGTCCCTACGTAGAGCGGAGGGAGGGGACTGCTAACTGCAAAAACAGACAGGAAGTTAGCTAAAAGGACGACAGCAGCAGCTTTAACTGAGTGTAAACACCGGAGACGGAGGGAAACACCTCGCCTCACTCTCTTCAGAGGTGCTGGTCAACAGAGCTAAGCTAGCTGCTCCCTAATGTTTCCACTCTTTATGCTAAACGCTAAATATCAGGCTGCTGGTAGCGTCCTTATGTCTCATCAACAGATACGAGAACGGCAGCGTGACCTGGTAGTCTTTCTCCTGCGTGCATCAAGACAGCCAATCACCAGCACTGTGAGATCTTGGCACCACAAGCATGCTGCGTGCTTATTGGCTGAGATGGGATTAAAGTCCTTGGGTATCGGAATTTGGTTTGAAATGACGAGACAGTTTGACCCTGAAATGACTCTCCCAGCAAGAAAGCAACCAGGCACACCTTCGAAGATGTGGAACTATTCCTTTAACAGCTCACCGCCTGAGGAACTAAAACGTTCTTATTCATAGACTATAATCATTTTCTGAAGCTTTAGTAAACAGTTTATTGGCCATCAACGAAGACTTTACTTACAGCTCATAAAGAATCACTAAAAGTTGGAGTTTGAAGGGTCAGATAGAAACCATCCAAATGTTAAAAATCATTTCATCGCCACTGACTTAATTCACAGAAATCTTATTTACCTCTCATTCTCTCAATTAAAGCTTGGAATAAATATTAAAAGGTGGACATGATGGACTGAGAACTTCCTCTCAGACGTTTCACTGTGCAAGCACTCGCTTTAAGAAAACAGGTCCCCCAGCTATTTGTTATTCATAGAGGCGTATTACACATCCGGTGCTCGTGATAGAGAACTGTCTATTTTGCAGTGTTAAAAATAATTGATTATAAACTGCCTGACTGCTGCATGCAGAAAACAGCAGGATCAGCCCGTTAGCGAGCAGCGAGCAGAAGCCAAAACCTCGTCTCATCCAGAGACTGCAGAGCCCCGAAGAAGTGAGGCGTCAGCAAGAGGGCCGAAGACACGAAGGGGGGGGAGAGGAAGAGCGAAGAGAGGAGGAGGAGGAGGAGAAGTGGATGAAGATAATGCAGAGAAGGAAGAGGAGAAAGAAAACAAGGAGAGGAAAACGAACTGGAGGAAACTTTTCAAGAAGACGAAGAAGAAGAAGAAGACGAAGAAGAAGAAAAGAGAGCTCTTAAAAAAAGATGCAGAAGAAGAAATAAGAAGCAGCGTAATGAAAAGTAAGGGAAACTTAAGTTGCATGACGTGACAGAAGAAGAAAAATCAAGGCTACACAGGTAAAAGAGGACAAACTGCAGAGAGAGAAAGTGCAGAAGAAGAAATAACGGATAATATCAAGAAAGAAGAAGAAGCAACAAATGATGAAGCAGAGGCAGAGGAAGATGTGTATGTCCAAAAAAGAAAAAAAGCAGAGGAAGACGTAGGCGCTGGACAAGAAGGTAAAGAGAGGGAGCGGAAGAAGAAAATATCGGAGAAGAAAAACGGTGAAGATGAAACCAAAAAAGACAAAGTAGGTGTAGAGGAAGAGGAGGGTGGAGGAGACAACGTGACGCCAGAGAGGCCCAGAGGAGGAGAAACTGGCACAACATGGCGGACAACACGTCTCTGAGTAATCTCACATCAAAACGCGAGGGAACGTTATTTGTTCCTGCAGTATTAATAGTGTGTTAGTGGACTCGGACAAGTTCAAGTATCTGTTACTTATTATCAATGGTTATAAAAAGCTTCCCAAGAAGTTACGTACAAACAGATTTTTTTTTAGATATTCTTTCATTGTTTTAGAGTTCTGTTGATTAGAGTTACTGTACATTTCACGTCCTGGGTTACAAGTTTGTCATATTTCACACCAGAATCATCAGAATCCAGTCCGAACTGCAGGCGCTGATGGAGAGCCGAGACTTGTTAGGGAACAATTCTTGATTCAAGATATCTTTAAGAACAGTTTTTAACAAATGATGCTTTGAAAAGAGAGGTGAGGACATCTTCGGGCGAGCGTATGCAGCCATCTTTAATTAAAATGTTCAGTGAGCTGGTTTTAAAGGTGCTATTTCTGCCTCAGGACGGCCGTTGACCCGTCCCAGAGCGACATTACTTCTTTTTACGAGACTCAAAAACAACTTTTCTTACAAACAGGACCTTTAAAAGCCCCCAGGGGGAGATGTTTCACCACACCTGGGTAATTTTTATGTCTCTGTACACGACTTACTTATAGTTTTATTATATTTTACACACAAATAAAGAAGTAAGGAAACTAACGACTTTGAAATGACGACTCTTCCTGCACTCGTTTGCTAATTTCCAACCAATGAAACTCATTCCACAATATAAATGCTACACTTGAGTAAACGTACTTAGCTACACTCCATCACTGTACTTAACAAGCGACAGCTGCTTCACTCCTAAGTCATAAGATCTGATAATTACTAGAACATATGATTTACCTTTATTCTTTTATTAGTTAACCAGTGCATCATATTTTGTAAACTTATTTTAATGTTTTTTTTTATGCAGAAGGGAATTTAGCTGCCTCTCACATGTGGTGGAGCAGATGTATCACAGGGAAACCGAGTAAAGCTCCTCAAAACCGCATTTACGTATAATACTTGAGTGTTTGTTTGTACAGGAGCAGACTTTAAAACTACAGTTACAGCCTTTAGCGCCACTTACGAGCACAAACTCAGCTGTTTACGTAACTGTTTGTTTGTGTACTCATTAAACATCCCGAGATACAACATGTTAATTAGGGCGCTTCAAGGGTGCTGGTGGGTGCACTATTGAATTTGGGGAGCGAGACGTGCGAGCTGTTTCCCTCTTCGGCTCCAGTCAGAGATAATCACCTCCTGACTCTGCTTAAGAACGCAGATGTGAGAATCAGGACGGGATTACCACCAAATGTCAAAGTATATGGACTGTTTTAAAGGTCTGATTTGTCAGAAAGTTGATCAGTGAGTCTCGTCCCGAACGCCTCGCATACCGGCGCTTTGGGATTGTCGATCAGGTCGTCCGCCATCCATGAAGAAGAAAATAAATACATTTACTTTTGGGGTTGTTTCTGCTACTTTAAACTTCGTCTCTGCTTCATTTTGAAGGAAAGTATTGGACTCTTTACTCTTGGACTTGTAACTAGTTACGATACAGAATACAGATTACACACAACACTAGCAAAGCATATTTTTAAGGCTACCATCCGTAAAGTTGTATCACTGACGCTTTGGGATTGTAGGTCTGATCAACCGCCATCCCAAAACATCAGGATGTGACGAGTTCAAAAATCAACTTCCTTACCGAGAGGAGCTTTAAATCTATCAGTCAATTTACTTATCACTTATTTCATCTGCAATCATATTAAAACAAAAATAAATACATTTTGAGTCTTAACTACATTTAATATCGGATACTCTAAGACTTTAAGTACTTGTGATTTTCCTTTTCACTGTAGTAATATTCAGGCTTGGGGAGTAACAGGATTGTGTAATCAGGATACAAAACAACAGACAAAAAAACTCTATTCGGTTAAAGTTGCGGGGAAACAATGAATTAGATTACAGATACATTCAGTTACACACAACATCACTCTGGTAATGATGTGAAGTGTGTGTGTGTTACAGAATGTAATTAGGTTAAATAAAAGTTTTCTCTCATCTCTATTTGCATGTGTTTGGTCTTGAGGTATTAATCCAAAAGCAATGAGAAGAAATCAAGTTACATTTCTTTAACATTGTGACTTAGAATTACAATATTGACTGCAATTCTAAACATTTGTCTCAGAATACAACCCTCTCAAACCTGGAAATATTTTAACACAATGTCTATACTTTATTTTTTAGATTCAACTCGTAAAAAGTAGATTTTAGTACCGACAAAAACATCATACAAACTGCTTGATCCAAGGCTGCTGTGTGGCTTAGTTACATTTGATACTAAGATTACATCTTGTTGATAATCTTCCTTAAAGAAACATTCTAATTTAAGGATTTTACTCCCAGCTTTTACTCACATCACGATCCGGTAACACCGCCCAGAATAAAACCACATGTGTTCCTCCAGTTAAAGTCTAAAGGTTTGAAAAACCCACGCTGAGTCCTACGAGCAGCAGCAGCAGCAGTGAGTGAAGCGGAAGGAGAGAAGGGAAGGTAAACAGTTGTAGATCCATGCTTCAGATAGCAGCTCGGCTACATGACTGCAGGGTACTGTGGTGGGAGACCCGGGGAGGGGGGAGCAGGGATGCTATTGGTGTGTGGGGTGTAAAGGTATGCCGGTCACTCCCACTAATTCACACACACACACACACACACACACAGAACAACCCACCCCACCCCCTGTCCTCTGTCCGGACAAGCAGGCCAGGCGCTCATGCATCACTAACCTGTTTATTGTGTGTGTTTGTGGGTAGGTGTGTCACCCATTAAGGTGTTTGTGAGCGTGTGAAGCGGCTAACTTTAACAGTTCTTTACCGAGTCATCATGAAAACAGTCGTGTGTGTGTACAGTGTGCCCATTCACAGATAAACCCAACCATCCCTGACAATATGCACCCCGGTCATGTCAAATTTGGGTCACCCTTTCTTCTCCCCCCCCCCCTCCAGGAAGACGATGAGGGACAGGAGGGAGGGAGGAAGACAGAAATTAACAATAGCGCTCTTTCAACGCAGCCACAGCGTTTTGTTTGTCTGTGTACACGACGTGCACGCCGCCGCGGCTTGCATGCGTGTGTGTGCGAGTGCGCCCGTATGTATGTCGCGTCTTTGTCCTTGCGGTTCAACATGCACAACTGATCAATCCATTACTGGGAGGAAGGGGCTGGTGTTTGTTAGCGGATGGTCGTGACCTAGAAGGACAGATTTGGCGGTTAGCGGCCTAGTTTATGTTGGTCATTAGAAACCGCACAGAGGGTTCTGATCCGATTATAGAGCTTTCTTTGTTGGCACATATTCTGGCTGTAATTCTTGTCATCTATCCAGCGGGTGATTTGTGGATGACTCTCTGATGTTTTTTATAGTGAAGTGCACGGAGTAGAGACTATTTCCAAATGGGGACATCACTCCTGGTTCAAATTTAGGTAGCATAATGAATAATGAAACCACCAACGTTTAGATTGGTTCCCAATTAACATGCTTCCTCAAGAGCCAATCCTCCATTCAAGTTTGGTGGAAATCTGTTCAGTAGTTTTTTATTTAATCCTAGCCCTACCAACAAACGAGCAAACCAACCAACAAGCCAAACAATCAGCCAACAAAAACAAAAAAAACAACCAGCAAACAAACCAACCAATAAAGACACTTATAAAAATCCACCAACCAACCAACAAACACGGGTGAAAGTTACCTCCTTGGTGGAAGCAACAAAAAAAACCATCGGTATTGGCATCAACTGTTGCCACATTTGTATTGTCACTGTTAAAGGCCGAGAGTTTTACAATGAATGCATTCATTGTAAAACTGGCTGTAATTCTTGTCATCTATCCAGCGGGTGATTTGTGGATGACTCTCTGATGTTTTTTATAGTGAAGTACACAGAGTGAAGACTATTTCTAAATGGGGACATCACTCCTGGTGAAACTGTAGTTGTTTAAACTTATCATTATGAAGTAACAGAATAATGAAACCATCAGCGTTTAAATTGGTTCCCTATTAACCTTGCATTCTAAAGACCCATCCTCCATCCAAGTATGGTCAAAATCTATTCGCCAGTTTAATCCTAACCCTCCTAACAAACGAGCAAACCAACCAACAAGCCAAGCAATCAGCCAACAAACCTACTGACCAACCAACCAGCAAACAAACCAACCAACCAAAGACACTTATAAAAACCTACCAACCAACCAATCACCCAACAAAGACGGAAAAAAACTACCTCCTTGGTATTGGCATCGACTGTCGCCAGATTTGTATTGTCATTGTTAAAGGCCGAGAGTTTTACAATAAATGCACCACTACCAGCATGGCAATGAAATACACTGCACTGTCTGTCCTAGAATGGTCCAGGACTTGTCTTGAATTCTAAAAAAACCCAAAAGATACTGAGTTTAAACAGTGTTGTTAACACCGGGCCACACAATCAACAACGAGTAAACGTTTCATAAATGAAAAATAATCTGATTCAAATCTGCGTACACAGATTGCATTGAATTTTCCTCTCCTCTGCTTCTACTCAGCGCTTTACTCAAGGACAGTCTGACCCGACTTGCCAAGTTTTTCCCCCACATCATAACTCCAAGTTTTCTAACTTCCAAACAGATTCAACGCAGTGACATTTAAGTCTGCTCCTCTTACCTTTAGGCTGCTGTCACCTCAGCCCTGTGTTTGATCAGCACCAGGGTTCATTTGAGGATTTGGCAGGTTTGCTTGAGTGCAAACGTGCCTGGATCATAATGTTTAAATGTGTCACACTTCAGCCCGCATTTGAAAAACTCAGCTAAAAGCCCCCCAAGGAGAGAAACGAGACAGACGAGTTTGTCTTCCCTGATTCAAAGCGATGTCACTCACAACGAAAAACTCGACAGGGACAAAGAGGGAAAAAAAAGTGTGACAGCTTGGCCGAACTGACTCATTTCCAGAAGGGGAAAAAGAGGGTGGCTTTAAAACAAACAGACTACCAGATTATAAAGGTCATTCAGCAATAAAAGTTTTAACAATCTATAAATTCTCCAAAAAGGGGCTCCCTCGGCTGTCAAAGCCATGGCTCCAGGCTGAATTTCAGCGTGACAACAAGGACTCGTCTGGGCTCTGTGTTCATGAGCCAACGTCGCCCCAAATATGCTAAATTCTGCCTGAATTAAACGCTGTGCTGACAAATCATTTGCATAATATAACAGTAAATGGCTTTTAAATTGACACATACTGTATTTGTCATTTAGAGTCAGGGACGCCGTTTAAATCAAAGAAAAATGGATTGTGAGTATTTCAATAGGACCTTAATCACCGTCTATAAGACAGTGATGGAATGTAACTAAGTACATTTACTCAAGCACTGAAGTTAAGTACAGCTCTGAGGTATTTATTCTTCCATTTTCTGCTATTTTATACTTCCATTACACTACATTAAGAGGCAAATGGAGTACTTTTTATTGTACTACATTTATTTGATATTTGATTTGACATTGTAGATTACATGCTGCAAGGTCGATAACGCCAACGCCTATAACATCTATGTCAAGTCAAGACATACATTAACTTTTACTTGTACTTTTTAGATACAAGCACTATTCGTACAGGTGACTTTTACTTTTACTCAACTTCTAGGTACTTTTTACAACACTGCTACTAGAACAGGTTTACATGCTTTAATGCTCAAAAAACACACACATTTCTCATTTACTGTATTTCTGAAACACTGTTTCAGCTCCTGTCTCTTTAAGGCCCCACCCCTCCTGAATACCCAGTCTCCTCTGATTGGTCGGCTCACACATGCCTGAGCCAGCATGGCTAACAACAACAGAGCAGCTGTGCTAAATGTATGTTTCATGTGCCAAACTAGCTGCTAGGCATGAATTATGTAAATGTGTGACATGGTGACGTAGTGTGACGTCACAAAGTCACAGAACTAAAGGCAGGACTGCTAACGAGGCGTTCAGGAGCAGTGTTTCAAGTGGGAGAAAGGAACTTCTGTCTGTTGAAGGACATTGAAGGAAAGGAAAAAGCATGATGAGTCTACTTTAAGAAACAGTCTGCAAAGACAGGAAATGTTAATTTAAGCCATTTCTTTTTTCCTGGAAAAGTATTATACAAGAAATAAATCATGTAAATTATTCAACAGTGTAATCTATTGGAGTCTCATTTTCAAAGCGGTGGGGTCCTAAATACTTTCTAAAACCTTTGAGATTAAAAAAACGGAAACAACCGTTTGTCCTGTGTCAGCGTTCGCCCTCCTGATCGATGCCGCACCTGTTCTGTAATGTGTATTGACCACGGCAAAACTTTATCAGCACGTGTAGATAACAGCTAGCATCGACTCAGACCTTCCCCGACACAATTCAAGGGCCGCCGTGACATTTTATAGTCAAGTCGGTGCAGACAGGGAAACTTCATCGGGGCTGTTCTGTGATTGATTCAGACATCCGCTGACACAATTAGAGGGTTACCGTGACATTTGTAAGTTGCCACCTTACACCGTCCACTGTGAGGGACGCTGGCACTTAAAGCACAGAGGAGAGTGCTGCCTCATACGATTAGATATGGGGAGATAAAAATGATGTTTATTGATCCTCAAAAAGAGAAAAAAAAGGCGATAAAGAAGGCAAATCAAATGAGAAAGTTGATGGTAACTAGACTCTTTGTGATGCTGCGGCTGCTGCAGTCGAGTTCTGTTATTGAGTCTTGTGAAAACAGAGCGGACGGCGAGCTCTTATCTTGCTCTAAGCACTAAGATAGCATTGACCTCCACTGAAAAAATGTATTGTAGCCTGAAGTGTGACACAACTTTGTTGTGATACAGGCTGAAGGGCGCTTTAAAGCCACAATCACAACATCTACAGTTATAAAACTCTCATTTATCGACAGTGTCCTCGACCCAATCTCAGGCTATACTTGATGGACACCACAAACAATTCTGCACTTCTGTTCAGAGTCAGTTTTACATGGTGTGGATTCCTTATTGCTACAGAAAACAATATTTAAGATACTCCCTCAAATCAAGCAACAAAACTTCCCAATAGAGGAGACGTCTTTTCAGGTCAAATACCCCTAAGAACAGAGCACAGACCCAAGGTAGGGTGTGCTATAGTGTTGTGTATAAACAATGTGGCAGCAGTTGTAGCGCGGCTACCAACAGAGCAAAAACACATACAAAAGACGTCTAGTGGAAAAGCCAACGTTCAATACTGATGTCCAAGTTTTGTGATGGCCAAATTGCGGCAAAAACTATGGTTGGATTTGAACCGCTGGTCTCAAACTCAGGAACCACAAAGAGTTCTTTCGACGTCTGTAACTGAAGCTGAAAAGAAGTCTAATTATACGTTGTAGAAGACCTTTATTTTGAACCACGTAAGGATGTCACTTGGACGTCACTGGACAGCGTTGAAAAGACGTCTAAAACAGACGTAGAAACTTTCATTCTTGCCACTACACTGGACGCCTTTTCAACATCAGCAAAGATGTTTAAAATGATGTCTTTTGGATATGTTGCTGCTCAGCCGCTAATGTTAGGCGAGTTTGCCGCGCCATCTGCAGTTGCTCCGATGGTTCCTGAGGTGGAGGATATGTAGAGACTGCTGATACCGTGCATCACCAACCCAAAGCGTTGTTTCTTGATGACCCAGGAATTGCACTTATCTTTCAGTACTTTTAGGCTTGTAGTATGGTTGGCCGCCATCCTTAACCATCTGGATTTGAAGGGTTGGGAATGAGACCATCAACAGGAGCTTTAATTAACCCGCAAAGAGCCCGGATCTTCCCCCCTTCCGACACCTTTGGGATAAACCGGAACACCGACTTCGAGCCGACATCAATGGCCGATCTCTCTAATGCTCTTGTGGCTGAATGGGAGCAAATCCCTGCAGCCGTGTTTCCAAAAATCTTCTAACGCCTTCAGAGAAGGCTGGAGGCTGTTAGAGCAGCAGATTAATGCTTCTGAAACGACACATTCGACAATCCCATTACACATACCTTCAGCTACTGTATCTGAAAAAAGAATACCTACAACAAGCTTCTCTCTTTCAAACGTCTGTAATGGATGACACACATTCTTATCTCCGGCCCTCATGCTTCAGTGTGACCGGCAGCAGTTTAGATGACAGTTAAGAGCTGTTGGCCGACACCGAGTTGTGTCAATGTGTGCGCACGTCTCAAAAATACGCCTCCGCTGATCAAATGCCCCCGAGTGGATCTCAGTCACCCTCTCATCCTCGTTTATTCAACGGCGATCTCCAGGGATGAAATCTGATTGGACAGATTAGGGTATGAGCACTCCCGGCCGTCTTATATCAAGAAAACCTGCAACTCTGAGAATCTAGTCTCTTACACAAAAGTCACGTCTCAAGTATGACAGGAATAAAAAAGCTCAGGTTTTTTTCTAGACAGTTTCACTTCGCCAACGTGTAAAGTCGCTCGGCGCAGCTTTTGAGTTTGACACTTCAGAGGAGGAACTACAGTTGTGGTGATCAAAAAACTCCTCTCATCCTTCATCTTCCCACAATTTCCCCTTCTTTAATCTTACAAAATAGCGCTTGGCCAACTGTTTCATCCGGCGTTTGATCAGAGAACAGGGAACAAAATAAAGCTGAACCGCTCCGACGTTACTTCTTCAGTGTGAAGAAAGCGAGAAACAAGACGACTTGTCAACTTTTGGATGACTTGTCGTCAGCAGAAACGTCAAATCGTCCGCTGATTGACCGACGAGGCGGAATTCGTGTCTTTTTATCGGAGAAATCTTCGGTATGTTTCTACAAAGAGACGCAAGATTTTGCAGTAAAATCCCTCCGAAACACATTAACTTACACAAAAGAGAACGTCGGGGAAATGTGTCGAGTGTTGAAGTATGAATACTTGAGCGTCGCTTAATGGAACCGTCATAAAGCGGCCGGTCGGGCTGTAATGGATGACACCGGCGAAACTTTCAAATGTAAAGTTCACCGTTAATGTGGGAGAAATATATGAATATTTTGCTGTTGATAAACGTCGTGCAGAAAGAGAAGAAAAAAGTACACAATGCAAATGCGTCCGCTGTAAATCTTTCAGTAAATCTGTCTGCAGAGGACAGAAAAAAAAAAAAAAACCTTTCATAAATATATCAGGCCGCTGGGCAGAGTCACATAGGAGCAGGGAGAAATAAGAACGGTGCAAATCTCTCTGTTATAGAAGACAATATATCTTCCTCCGTCGGTGGAGTACAACCCTGAGCTTTAAATATATAATATATTCCTGCCACGGCGACTAAAGAAACCTTTGATCACAAAATGTGCAGATCTCATTGTTGTAAATCTCGACGGAAATACTGAGCTTTAGTTATCTGTCAGACTCTTAACGGGGCGAGATAATGTGAACATGTTGCTAATATTGAACTGTAAAAACTCGCAGATACTTCACATTTACCGGGTCTGAACCATTACAGTGTAATAACTGGAGTTTAATTGTCGTTAACAGTCGACTGCACTGGTGAGAAGTGGTAAAATCTGCCTAGCAACAGTTAAAAGAAGTAAAATTTTAATGTAAATCCATCTATAAGTTCAACAAAATATTATGTTTTATATGCATGATGGGGAAAATACTGACAGCTCTCTAACAGTGAAGCAAAACAATGCGAACAGCATAATTATATGTATTATCTTTTATATATTAGCAGCTGGGACGTTGGCCAAACTTAGAAAATCTTAATTTCTGTAATTAGAGGTTGTTCTTATCACACTGATGTATGTTCTCGTGTTCATTTTTCTGGATTTGGTTGGTTTTAATAAGTTATTCGATGCTTTAAAAAGGGAATTTGTAAAGTTGAATCACTCCCTAGAGCCTAATTTACGCACTATTAGCCCCCTTTTTGAGTAAAACTATGATGCCAAGCTGTCTTGGAAGTTACACTATATATGTGTCAGCTGCTTTTAAGATTTACATTCCCTTACAAATGAGAAAATGTCTGTCATTTGAGGTTATTCTTCTCACGCTGATGTATGTTCATGTGTTCTTTTTCTGTTAAGTCTGCTATTAATTAGCTATTTGATGCCATAAAAAGCGAATTTTGAAAAGTTTGGCAGCACCGTGACACCGCTGTCCACCCATAGCCAGGGTTTTTGGCGTCTTTTTTTACATCGGGAGGACGTGTAGACACATCATCCATCTTTATGTAATAACTTCTATCTTTGCCTGACAACAGATACATAACAGTCTCTCTGATCATATAGTCTTTGGATGTTATACGCCAGCACCACAGTGATTGAAGAAGCAGAGAGCTGATCTCTGAACAGAGTTAAATGAAGAAAATAAGCCTTTCATGCCCTCGTAATGAATCTCTCCAGAAGTTTATGGCCAAGAGCACAAAAGAATATTCAAACCGTACTGAAGAACACGTGATTTGAAAATGTATTCATTCATACAATGCCTGGATCATCATTAGATTTTAATTTCACGTGTTAAAATGTTTGTTCACGTGCAAAAAAAGACAATTACTACTGACAAATTTGTGAAAATGTCCAGTTCAGATGTGACGTTATCTTCTTTTCGCATGTTAAACTTTAATTTCACATGTGAAATTGCGATTTTGTGAGGGAGCGACCGCATGAATCATCAGAAACGTGTTTTTCGGCGGTGGACCGACGACCTCCTGCTGATCGTAAAAAGCTCTTAACCGCCGTCGTTTTAAAAAAAATCAACGAGGAACAACATATTTTCTCATTTTAGTTTTTTCGAGGACTTGTTGAACACGAGCGGACAAAATCAGAACGAGGCCAATTACAACCCGAAGACTCGCATCTTAAATCAAATCTGCTCATTAAAGTTAATTTCGCACACATGAGGACTCCAATCAGGGGAAGAAAGATCTCGTGCGCTCATCATCTCCTGGTCCGCCGGTCGATGATGGGGGGAACGACCGGCCGGATTTCACTGTTGCCCACTTAGCAGCAACATCGAAATAAATCTCACACAAATCTCCCTGCAGGCGGGAGGAAGGAGGGAGGGGAGGCTGAATCTCGGCAGAAAAACGCAGCAGATCCGTCTAACACCGGAGGACGACAGCCAGCTTCATAAATATGGAGGGCAAAGAGTGTTGAGGAGCGGAGAAGAGGATGAATATTTTACCGAGCTGAGTCCGGCTCGGTGGGAGACCGATGGTTGGATGGAGAGGATGGCCAGAGAAAGAGAGAGAGAGAGAGAGAGACAGCGAGACAGAGAGAGAGTACAGCTGGTTGCTTCAGTGTTATATAACACACACAAACAGATGGACACACACACAAAGCAAATGGACACTGGTATACAAACTGAACACACACACACACACACTCTCTCATGGACATACTGCTGATGACAGTGGGAAGATCAACACACAGCGCAGCGATGAACACATAAACACAAAGTGACATAGATGATCACAGGACAGATGAATGGCCACACACACACACACACACACACATTTGTTACTGTTGTCCACCCACGACTGCATTCATCCATTTTATTTTTGATCAAACACAAGATGCCAGCCGGTCTGAGACAATAACAGGCTTAATACACACACACACACACACACACACACGGAATAAAGACGTGGCAGCGATGGAGGAAGATGTAGGAGGCGACATACTGTTCTGTGCAAGCTGACGGCTGCATGTGAGGACGGAACAACACAACGTATCTACAAAACAAGCAAAACACATACGTTGTTTTGGGATTCGACGAAACAGGCTGTTTTTGATCAACAAGTGATTTTAAAGGAAAGAAAAGTCTGGTTAAGGGCCTCCATTTTTGTCTGGTTTAAGTCTACGGTCATGGCGTTCATCGTTAGAAAGATTAGATTCTCGTCAATCTATTAATAAAAAAAACATTTCAAGATAAAAAACGGAACCGAGCAAACCGAACTAGCATGTGCACAGCTGTGCAAACTCACCAATAAAGTGTCAAACGCCAACAAAAACTTTCTTCTCTTGGTCCCAAATGTCAACCAGATCCATTTCAGAAACACATTTGGTCTAAAACAAAGTATTTCATGATTAAATGTCGAGAAAATTACAAAAAATAAAACCCTGTAACATCCGATGATTGTCAAATCAAACAATAGGAGCTGCTACGACCGCCCTAGACTCTACAACAGCCAACGAGTGATGATGTAGACAAGTGACCCAATCTCTCTTCTTTCTCCTCTCTCCTGAGCCACTCACACTCCAGCCTCCAGATGATTGGTGCATCATGTAACCAATGAGATTCCAAGTCCAGCAATATATAGCTTATATCAGTTTTTAAGCCCTAAACTTGGAAATTGTGCAAGTTAATGAAGTTTTATCCGTGTTGCTCTTTGTATAGGCTGTTTTTCCACCCAAGCACTTGTTTTTGACAAATTTATATGCATATATTTAGAGTTAATAAGGAAATAAAGAACTATAATTAGTGTAGGAGGGTTTTCTGAGATCACAAAATGTAATTTCTTTGCCAGGTGCCTGGATATTTCCTCAGAAAAAGTGTCCATTTTCAATTAAACTGGTATTTAAATACAAATTTGAATGTGGACCATGTCCAGATAGTTTGGGATCATTTCACATAAATTACCAGGAATGGTAAAAGCTCAGAAACAACTGAGGATGATTCACACTTTTAACCAACTTATTTCTAAAATCAAAACATGATTCAGTGCTTGTAAACGCTCCCGACTTTAATAACTAGTTTCAGCCCAGACGGCGCAGAAACTGAGAGTCTGCCCACTAATTCTTCTGCTCCCACTGACGGACTTTTCTGACAAGACATCAGCCGGATATCTTCTCCTGAAGCCTTATCTACCCGGCTACAAGTCGGGAACAGACGGGGGGAAAAAAACTAGAATCTGCACACCGTTCAGTCGCCTCGCACAATATTATCACGTCGACAAAATACAGTGTGGCACAGATTAGTGTGACGAGGTGTAAGTGTTATCACTGGAGTAGTGACAGGACCAGCAACAGTGTGAGGGACTAACATGAATAAAGACAGTTAAATAGCTGCTGAGTAAATGCTGCAAATAATGTCCTAATGCTGTCAGTAAACACTAGAAGACCGACTGTGTATTAATCCGCAGCTGAAAATAGACCCGAACAAATGTAATGTTTACTCATGTGTGAGTGAATCTATAGCGACCAGCTGTTTTAGAAACTTTACGTTTGTCACCTGTTTTTTTTTAAAGACTTACATTCCCTTGCTAAAATGTCACGTGAAATCTGTCTTTTCACATGTAAAAAGAAAAAAAAATCACAATTTTTAATGTGAATTGAATGTTTTCACTTGTGAGCTAAAACTGTAACATGTGAAAAGAAAATGTCACATGTGAACATTTCCACAAGTGATTGACTCTTTGAACACGTGACTGAAAATTACCACATGTAAAATTCACATTTTCAGATGTTTTCACATGTGCTAGCATGAAATCTGATTCTTCATATTTGAATTCCAGATTACCTAACATTCCCTATTTTCACATGTGAACTTAAATATTTACATTTGAAAATACATGTATGCCACATGTGAACAGTTACACAATCGACAGACTTTAAAAATAAAATGATGAATGGAAATGTGCACATAAGAATTTTACATTTTCACATTTAAATTCCACATTTTCATTCATTTACATTTGAAATCGGCTATTTTCACATGTGAACAAAAATGTAAACATGTGAAATTAACAATAACGTTGCATGTGCGCACGTTGTTATCACATCTGATTGGCTTTTTGCACATGTGCATTAGAATTTCTACGTATGGAAACAAAGTATGGCGTCACATGTGAACTTAAATTTAATGTGAAAATGAAATCATGTCACATGTGAACTGGACATTTCTGCATCTCATTGGCTTTTTTCAAATATGAATTTTAAAAATGTGTGTAAGAAATGTTTATTTCCACATGTGAATTATATATTGATTGGTTTTCACATGTGGATCAGAATTTTCACATGTGTTTAGAATTTCTACGTATGGAAACAACGCATGGCGTCACATGTGAACTTAAATTTAATGTGAAAATTAAATCATGTCACATGTGGCCTGGACATTTCTACATCTCATTGGCTTTTTTCAAATATTAATTTTAAAAAAATGTGTGTAAGAAATGTTTATGTCCACATGTGAATTATATATTCATTCATTATTGATTGGTGTTTTTCACATGTGGATCAGAATTTTCACATGTGGAAACAAATCACACCACATGAACTCACGTGAAAATTTCCACCTTCACATTTGAATTTCACATTTTTACACAGTTTCACATCTGGCTGGCCAAGTTTTAATTTTCACATGTGAAAATGCACACATTCATATGCAATTTGCCTTCTTTTCACATGTGGATTAAAATGTGCACATGTGGAACGGGAGCCAGTTGCAGGAAGAGCCCCTGGTTTTTAGATGTTTCAAGGAATTGGTAAGAAAAATGAGGCCAGTCTCGTCCTGCTAAGACCTTCATTTGTTCATTCATTCCCTCAGGTGTGTGTACCGCGCACCTTCACCCACCCTCCCTCTGTTCATTCAGCTAAAAACCCACTGTGATCGTTTTAATGGAAGAGTCGGGCAAAGGGCGAGACAGCATGAGTCACACTGGGAGAGAGAGAGAGAGAGAGAGAGAGAGAGAGAGAGAGAGAGAGAGAGGCAACTAGCAGAAAGCAAATGCAGAGAAACAGTTTTACCTGAGAACAAATGGGAACCCTGGTTCCCTTGAGATCTCATTTACTCACACACACACACACACACACACACACACACTTCAAACAGGATATTATTATTAAAATGAAAATGACAGTATTCCACCTTAAGAAACAAAAACAAGGCAGAGTTACAACCGCTGACTGAAATGTAAACAGACGTCTTTGAATGCCTCTTTGTACACACACACACACACACACACACACAAAATGCAGAAATATTAACACACACACACACACCAAATCACACACATCAACACATATTCCACCTTAAATAACAACGCAGCAAGGTGACACACACCATCAGCTCTGTCTCTATGATCTAACACACACACACACACACCCTTCGGTACAATATAAACACAGGCAAGCAGGGGAATATTGAACACACACACACACACACACACACACACACACACACACACACACACACACACACCCTCTCACACAGCGTATCTGCATGCTAACACACACACACACACCTTTCAGGCAGCCGACACACACCCATATCAGCGCAGTCCAGCACCACACACACATGTAAACACTTTCCCCACCCGCCTCCGCTTCTGCCTCCACGCCTTTCCCACCCACTCAAAACACACCGCACACTCTCGCCCACACACACACACACACAAACACACACACACACACACACACACACTCACACACACACACGCCTTCCATCCGATCCGTTCCACCCTCCTCTCTCTTCTCTCCATCTCCATCCATCCTTACCTTGCAGCAGGCTCTGGAGGTTGAGCTGCGCCTGCTGGTGCAGCTCCTCGACACACTCCGGCCTGCTCCACGAGCCGAACACGTTCACGCTCTGTTGCCATGGAGACCTGAAGTGGGCCGCGCCGCCGCCACCGCCGCCGCTGCTGCTGCCTCCTCCTCCGCCGCTGATGCTGCTGTGGCTGCCGTCCCCGTGGCTGCTGCTGCTGCCGCCGCGCCTGCCGCCCTCCGCCTCTAGACCACTGGTGGCTGGAGGAGAGAGAGAGAGAGAGTGAGAGGGAGCAGCGAGGGAGGGAGGGGAGGATGGTGAGAGGAAGTGATGGATGGAGGGAGGAGAGGAAGGAGGAGAGAGAGGAGGGGAAATAAGATTATTGAGAGGGAAAAGGAGGAGAAAAAATGATGGAAAGAAGGAAGAAAGGAGGAGGGAGGACACAGAGAGAGGTGGGGAATAAGGAAGGGGGGATAAAAACAGAAGTGGATGAGGAAGAGAGGGGAGAGAAGAAGGGATGGAGAGAAAGAGAGAGAGAGAGAGAAATCACACGTAAATAAAAATGTATGAATTTGCATAACTAATACCCAGAGACTCAGATTACATAAGGCAGTGTGTTGTCAGGGAGAACAAGGACCGAGGAGGGAAGGAAGGAAGGAAGGAGGGAAGGAGGGATGGAGGGTGATAAAAAGAAACAAGGGATTAGAGAGAAAACGAGGGAGGGATGGACAGGAGGAGAGGTAGAGAACAGATTTGGAGGGGAAACAGAGAGAGGGAGCGCTTAATTAGGAGGGGAGAAGGAGTGGGAGGAAGATAGGGAGGGAAGGGAGGGAGGGGGAGAAGGATGGATTAGGGCAGGGAGGTATGAGAGAGAAAAAAATTACGATTGTGGCATTAGGGAGAGAAAGAAGAACAAGGGAGGGAGGAGGAGAGAAGGAGGGATGACATTTAGAGGGAGGAGAAGGGAGGAATGGAGGCAGAAAGGAAGGAATTTGTGTGATTCGAGTAAAGGCTGGGGAGAAAGAAAAAAAAAAAAGGGGAAGGAGACGTCGGTCCCTGTCACTATCAAATCCTCCGAAACACAAGCAGACAATCAAAACAAATCATCCGGAGCGATCGCAAATGGCCATTCAACGTCGACATGAATGAGGCGTCGCTCTGAATCGACGCTGATGAAATAATTTGACACATCAAGCGGCTGATAAAACACACGACTAACGAACGCAGGAAATCCCAGCAGCTGCCCAAACGAGGTGTCGCGAGGAACGCACAAAACTTTCTGTCGCCGTTATCAGCCGTGATGGTTCAAGCGCGAAGAAGAAACCTCTCATGCCTGCAGTTTAGTAGGAAGTTCTCAACCAACGTGAAGAACTCAGTGTTGATTATTAGTAATTCTGCAAAATCCAGAGTTCAAGGTCAAGTTCAAAAGTGCTTGTGATCCAGATACAAGATAGTCCCCCGATACCATAACATGCAACTGTTTGTTTTCCTTCACGCTGGTCAAAAAATGGGATGTACTAAGAAGAAAGAAGAAACTACTAACTAAAGTGTCAGAGGTCAGATCTGCCACAAAACTTCTGCCCGTAGAGAAACGTGCACCAGAGACCTCCGGATTCAAAGTTCAGGATGTCATATCTCATCCTCCAGGGCCCCGGTGTCGAGCACTAACTTCAGCGTTTGGTCTGCTTAACAACAGGAACAATAAATGCACCCAAGTTCTCCAATCAGCTTCATGGTTTTGGACACTGAGCGGCATCCTCCTTTATTGTGCAGGAGAGTTTGGGGTGAAGCCACATGGCTTAGTCGTCAGGACTAGACACAACAGTTTATAATGTACAGGGACAATCAGGGCTATCTTGAGGCTTAAAGGAGTAAAAAAATTGATGCAATAATGCGACTCCTGCAGGCTTCAGACCAACCGTGCACATCAGACTCAGTTATCCCACAATGCAACGCGACGCGCAGTGAAGTAAGCAACCAAAACACGAGTTCCCTCTCAGGGAGATCTCCAAGATAATAGCTCGTAACATGTGAGCAAACATTCTCCTCGTGTTTTTGAATCTTACCTCGGATGCTTTTTTGGCACATAATCCCCATCTGACTGCTCTGAACAAACACCAGCAGGAACAGACGACCGCATGAAAAGCAAGAGCAGGGAAACTCAACAGCAGGGTGACGAAAACTGAACAGGAAAGTAAGCAAACTATCAGGAAATGGAAAACAAAACAGATGACTACAAACTACAAACAAACGAGGGAGATGAAGTCGGCTCAGGCTTGTGACAGCTGGCCAATCAGAACAGACCGGGCTTTTTAGGGGCGGGGCCTTAAAGAGACAGGCACTAAAACAGGTGAGGCGCTGCAGCAATGGACAGTTTTTGACCATTCAACCATGCAGTTTTCCAGTAGAAGCTCAAAATAAAAGTATGTACTTGTCAGTGAACACAATAAGGGAACTTTAGGTTCTTCTGGATCCTTCCTCAATAACTGCAGTAACAACTTTCTGATTTCCTTAGGAGACCGCACAAGTAAAATTAGTTCTAAAAAAGAAGAGGACTAGATAATCTCGATACATTCACATCAAGATATCATTAAAAACATAGTGCAAACCCCCCAAAAAACAACCTCTGCAGTCTCTTTCTGTGGACGTCCACAACTTTTCTTCAGGTAATGAGATTCCTCCGACTGAAATGTCAATCCCTGCTACGGAAAACAAAAGTCTCGAGCAAGACACTGACGCATCAACTCTGTAAACCTCAGATCCTCAGCTAAACATACTGTACTAAATATAAACGCAGATGCCAACATGCCGTGTAGGACGAATCTCTGAGGACAGAAACTATTTCTTGATTTTAAAGCACCTTGGAGACAAAGAAGCGGTCCAAATATAAAGAACGCTGCGTTTCCAGACAGATAGACAGTTATTCTGCAGCGAATCCACCGGCGCTATCACGTCTTGTTTGCTCTGAAGCAGCCCGTCTCCTCGCTCCAAACCCAGCCGTACTGTATAGAATCACAATTTCACCCTCCCAGCTACCGGCTTCATCTTCTTAAGCTGCTTTCACACAATCGGCTCCCACCAGAGAGAGCTACTGTTTATGATACAGAAGTGCACGTCAGTTAGCATCAGCGGCGGAGGAGAGAACAAAGGCAATCATGCATGATTTATAACGTACTGTGGAGCAGACATATACTCTCAACCTGGAGCCTATGCTATCTTACTTTTTTTTTTATCATTTGGAGCCTTAAATGTGCTCATTTTTTAGCAAACCTTCAGTGCTTCCTTTGGCATTGTTTCTTTTCTGAAGCTAATCTGTGTTTACTGGATGTACATATTGTGTTGTGTCTCTCGCTGCGAGCTAAATATCCAATTAGGAGCTCGAGTTTGAAGCTGAGGCTCACCCAGCGGATTATACCCCTATTTTTTTTTTTTTTTTTTTTCACTAGTCTGCAGTATTTCAACGAGGGAAACAAACTTTTGCACCAACTGCACTTATTAGTTTGTGACTATTTCTTTGCTTCTTGGATACAAAATAACCTCTAACATGCGCGTGAGATTTAACACGGCTTCACTTCAGCATTTCGAGCTACTCTAGTTGATTGTGTAGAGAAAGGAACAAATCCTTTGTGCGTTGTATTAGGAAACCAACGGCTCAAATAACTGAAAAGTCGAATTTTTAAAGGTTAAGCCTTAATTGTGGCTACGGCAGTACATGTTTCCCAACCTTTCCAACCTACAGCAGATGGAGAAAACGAGTATTCTGAAGATTTGTAGGGTTGAGTGCTCACTGGGAACATCTTTTCATCCATTTATTATTGTTGCCAATCAAAAGGGATGCACTTCTAAAACCGCTCAGAGCGGAGTAAGTAACTAAACAAGGGACTGAAAAAATAAAATGTTCCTGTCTTGGTAAACTGAAAGCATTTCAGGTTGGTTACAGCTACAGAGCAGCAAATGTTTCATGCTGCAAAACATCAAGACAAGCAAGTTAGAGACAACCTTTTGTTGCATGTTTGTGTTGGATACTAAGAGTAAAAATGCATAAATGTTAGTCACCTGTAACTAATGTTGGAGGGCGATCTTTAATTCGATTTTAGATAGTTGGTAACCAAGTGTGAACAACGGAACCAACCTTCAACCAACCAAGTGACAGTTAAAAACAACTTGAACACATGCACGCAAACTAAAGGTGTTTCTTTAAAGTTAGTTTCAGGTAAAGACATACTATTGCATTTTAAAACTGAGGTATACGTAACACATCCTCATACTTGTAGAACTGCCAGTAACTCCAAATAACTCCTAACAACTTGACCATTGCAGCGTACCGGCGACAGGTGTATCGCACCTTCGTCGTACACTTAAGGCACTGAAACTACTCGGTTAGTTTTTGGAACCATTGTGGTTTGGGTTGAAATAACTCTCACCTCTGCAACGTCTGTTACAAACTTGCCTACGTTACCCTAAATTACTTCAAAAGTAATAATAAACTCATCATTGCTGATATTGTAGATAGAACAGACATCATCAGGATAACAACCGTAAAGGTCAAGTGTGAAAGCTGCTTATGACAACCCATATTTATGTTATGTTAGTAGTAAGACAACGACCTTTAGTGTCAGAGGTAATTATTAGGGCAGCAAAGGAGGAAGTCAGGTAAAGTGTGGAGTGACAGGTTTGCAGTCGGGAGGGTGGATGATTGGGATAAACTTTCATCCAGGAAAGCAAAGACATTAATTGCTTTTAAAAATCAAGAAATTACTTTATGCATCGATAAATGCTCGAGCAAAAACATCTTTGATGAAGTAAAGATGACTGCCATCAAAGCACCCTGGCTTCACAGTTGTTAAATCAACCGGAGTTGTGGAAGATGTGGGACTTTAACAAGCTAAATATATGATCTCGTGTGGGTGAGAGTGTGTATCTGTGTGTCGGTGTGAGTTGATAATATGTGCTTAAGTCGCACAAGCCTCGGGAGTTTTGGGAAATCTGGCACAAATTACTGTTAATACATGATCTGGGGAGAGAGAGAGAGAGAGGGGAGAGTGTTAAGTACCTTAGTTACCGTCATACCTTTGAGACATCACTGTTTCTGTGACTGTGTGCTCAGAACTTCCCACTGTTCTCACTGCACATCAACACAGCGAGGAGTCGTCATCTATCTAACAAGGTTTTTCACAGACGGGAGGCCTCGCAGGAGTCAGGCTCGACTCCAGAACACAAACCACAACCGCAGCAGTGCAACGGCAGATCACACGGTGCCATTAGAAACCAACAGGAAGCACCGCAAAGCTGGTTGACTACGGGATCATACGGTGATTGGTCAAACAGAAATACGAGGACGGGACTGTGGACTTTGTGTCGTAGCTGTTCAGTGTCTCTACCTCAACACTGCAGTGTCTTTATCGGCCGTGACAGCTGAGACATAAGAGGAAGACAACCAGTCATTTGACACAAACACCTTAAAAGAAGACACCCTGTCACTTCACAAGGGGAGAATTCAAAGTACAGTGGCCATGATGTGCCAATCAGGAAGCCGGTTCACAGGAAAAAATGCTGCTTTTGAGTTGGATTGATGCTAGAAAATAGGACAATGATATGAAACTTCACACCACCACTGACGCACTAAAACAAGAGGGGGCTTCACAACAAAACAGCAGCCTGGGAAAAATATTCAAAACATTTGGTTGAGTGATTCAAAAAGGTCTGGTTTTGCTATCTTGGGACTATTAAGGACATCTAGCTATGGTGGTGGATTAGCATTAGTTAGATGTCCATGTCGGCAAACTTAGCTGCTGTTACATATGACATTGACTTAGCACTAGAAATAGAAGAAAATAGCTGAGTCACAATGTGAGCAGTATTTGCAGTAGCAGAAGCAGTTAGCTTACTTAGCTATTGGTATTGACAGAAGCTTAGAAGATAGCTAACCTAACTAGCGACTTAAAGTCTGTGTGGTGGGCTACTGACTACGAAACTGGCTAACCTATCTAGCAATCCAAAGTCTGGGAAGTATTGACAGGAGCTTAAAAGTTAGCTAACCTAGCTAGTGACTCAAAATCTGCGCAGTATTGACAGATGCTAGAAGCTAGTTTAATTAGCTAGTAACTCAAGGTCTGAGCCGCTTGTAAATACATGCTAGCCTAGCCCCTCTGTCGGCAATCACAGCGATAATAACATTTAATATGAGATACAGGAAAACAACTGATTTGGTGAGAAAAACATAACATTGAGTTAAAAATAGTCTAGTGTTTGTTCCGCATCCTGAATAAGATGTCAACATCAAGAAAACTGTAAAATCCTACAATGAGTCTGTCTATTTTAACCTTTGTTTGACCAAATCATACAGCTTGGGTCGTGTTGACGTGATGAAGGATAGAACAAAGGTCATCCCTGCTATTTTTAAAGCACATATCGGTCTGTGACAGTGTTGTGGTTGTGTTTCCTCTGAGGACTTGCTGACCTCGAAATACTCTGGAACCTGGGAGCTGATGGCACAGACTGTTTTGACGGATGCTGGAGACAGAGGAGTCTTCAGGGATGCCGGTTCCCTTTGAGGTTAACAATTAATTCCTGATTAAAAGTTGAACAGCTGCCACACACACACACACACACACACACCAACACATTCACACAGAGCACATCCCGTCTTCCTCGGTCGGAGATGTCACTCCGTTTCCCTCCTCCCTTATGTAACCGCGGTGACATGAAAAGCAAGGAAGATGGAGGGATTGGATGGAGGAGAGACACAAGCCTCTGGGCATCACCGGGCAGATTTAGTGAAGAAAAAAAATCTCCACAGTCCCTTTTTGAGCGAAGAGAAAAGCTGGATTCTGGAGAGAAATGCACAGCGGTGACAGGACGGGTCACGTTCGGAGGAGACGCGTGAACGTGAATGTCAAGTTGAAGATCACAGGTTCAATCAGCAGAAAGGTGACGCTCTTGTTCTGGGTCGTTTGCTGTTCAATTTCTGTTGAGCTAATTAGCAACACTCTTACAGAGCAGATTCAGGATTTCGTCATCAGTAAGTTAATAGTAATAGTACCAAGAAGCTCGTCTTGGCTTATCAACACGGCAGCAGAGCCTCGTGTTGTTTGTGTCCAAAACCTCAGATGGAAGAAGTTTTTTATTGGCAGGACAGAAGCAAAACCACCAACAGATGGAGTCCCTATTCTTAATTTCCACCTACGAAGGTCTGATTCAGATGTGGGCAGTGATTCAGAGGTCCGCAGCCAGGCAAGAACGTCATGAGAAATGTGTGTGAATCGCAGTAAATGTGCTTTTCCTGGCTTCTGAATGGGGCCATCTTTGACTCACATGCATGTTATGATGCTCTAACTGAACACATTGGTATTATTACAGCTAATGTGTGGTTACTCAAGAGCACAGGGTCGAACATTTTAACCAGAATCGGAGGAAATATGCAAGAGAAAATGCTAATGAGTGCAGGTTTTCATCCTCTTCTGTTATACCAATATAATATAATATGAGAGTTGGTTTTCAGCCTCAACCAAGCGTAACTTTTTGTAGCATTTCAGTAAGGGTTTTTTCAGGTCACCAGGATACAATGTGGGCAGTTAATGTTTCTGCAAACCACAGTAATGTTCATGATTGACATCTGCACCAAACGCGACATATCACGTTCACATTATACGCTTGTTAGCCACCTGTCGCAGCAGAAGATGGAGGAGAAGGTTGTGGAGCTGAGCCAACGAGGCCGCCAAACGGCCGACCGCAGTTAGAGTCACACCAGTGGATATTTTTAAAGACACCCCGAGACATGTTTAGCCCTTTTAGTGGGGGAGAAACTGGGCCTTTATATCAGGAGACATGGAGACATTTCCATCTGTTTTTGTCAGCTCAATCCAACCAGTCGAGGCAGATGGCCGCCCACCATTGAGTCCGGTTCTGCTCAAGGTTTCTGCCTGTTAAAGGCAGTTTTTTCTCGCCCCTGTCGCCAAGTGCTTGCTCATGGAGGAAAAGATAAGTCTCTGTAAATAACTTAATGAAGGAGTGTGGTCTAAACCTGCTCAGTTTGAAAAGTGTCACAAGATGATGTTTGTTATTAATTGGCAAATAAAGTTTGATTGATTGTGGAGACACTAAAAGCGTCTATTTTTCACAGGCAGTTGGATGATCTCTGTCCGTGATTGTGACCAACCAAAACAGGTATCAGTCAGGCTACGATGATTCCTGAACCATAACCAGGAGGTTTTTGTGCGTAAGCACAGCGTTATGACAAGAGAGAAGCTGAAAAATTGAACACAAACAAAAGTAAGGTTGCAACAGAGAAGAAATATCCAGTTTGAACTTATCTGTGGTTTTGCAGAGACATACCTAGCCATCGATTGTTCCGGTGATTGGGTTTCTTTTTATAGAAGGATCTGAAACCAGTGATTTGTTGACATTTGTAAATCAAGACTTGATAGTCCAGCAGTGGTTTTACTGTTAGTGCAAATGATTTCATCTGCTGACAAAACATTTTAGTCACACTTCTTCCATGATTTCAGTCCATTGTTTTATTCATAAACCAACTTTTCCCCCCCAACTGACTTCCAAACCTTTAACCGAGATATTCTGAGGTTTTTGGAGTGATTCCACTCATGATTTTGTTTTAATGTTTAGTTTTAATGGTAGATGAAAACCCATCTCTTGAGTAACCCATGTGATGACACAATGCGCCCACTGACCTTCTCTAATATTGAACAAAGGGAAAGAAAGAGCGACTCGGTGAGGTGAGACAGGATTGAGACACACAGCAGCTGACGCAGAGAAAACACAAGAGTGATACTTCTGCTGCTGCTGCCGCTGCTGCGCCCACTCTTACACCCAGGAGAGAGATGACATGAGGACATGAACACACACACAAAGGCAGGAAACTTCTCTATGCTGTATCATGTCTACGATACACACAGACAAGCCCGCATGTACTTACAGTACACACGAACACAGAAAACACACAAAAAGTTATGTACACCTACTCAGTAGTGACACACACACACACACACACTCGACACAAATGCATTAGGGAGGTGTTATGAGAAGTTATTTTTCTCTGAGGCCTATTACTAATTCATTCCCCTCTGTGTGAGTGGGAGTGTTAGCAGGGAGGGCACAGATTTAGACAAGCTGTTATCACCGGACACACGCACACACACAAACACACAAACACACTCAAACACACACACACACACACACACACACACACACACACACACACACACACAGATGAATGGATACCATCGTTCATATTTTATCATTTCATCACCCACACAGATAAAAATACATCTGCGCATCTTCCACACTCCGCTGAGGAAATGTAAAGCGGTTGATAGGCCGGGAGCTTGTACTGACCTGTGTGTGTGTGTGTGTGTATGTGTGTGTGTGTGTGCGTGTGTGTGTGTGTGTGTGTGTATTTGTGAATGGCAGGCTTATGAGCCACCGTTAGCATGGGCTCGGTGCTCAGCAACCTCATTTATGTTCATCTTAAATGGCGCTGTTGCTGCGCACCGGCTAAAAACAAAGTGTGTGTGTGTGTGTGGGTGTGTGTGTGTGTGTGTGTGTGTGTGTGTGTGTGTGTGTGTGTGTGTGTGTGTGTGCTGTAAAATAAATTTACTGACTTTACCGAGACCCAAACCGAACATTAGGCGCCCTTCTGGGTGTCGTTATCAAAATGAACCAGGCGTCCTGCGCGGAGACATTATCCACGCTGACCTTTGTAGTAACGACGGTGGAACAACAAAGGTCGATGCAGATATTATGAATGACCTCCGAGTCACTTTGCTATCTAGGTAATAAGGCTCCAGTGTGTGTGTGTGTGTGTGTGTGTGTGTGTGTTCAACTCAGTGGAACTACAGAAAATACATTAAAAGAAAAGATTCTTCAGGTTTAAGATCATCTATCGTCTGTCTCTAATGTTTTCTCACACTTATACTCTTCTTTACCTGCTATTTATTGTTAAGTCTCAGGGGATCATCAACATATCGCTGTTTTATAGATGTCTTGTTTATAAACGTTATATTTTTCCACAATTTATCCCTTGTTATGTTATGTTATGTTATGTCATGTTATGTTATGTTATGTCATGTTATGTTGACTTGCATTACATTAAGTTACATGTTAAGTTAAGTTCAAAGTTGAGTTGAGTGGAGTTTAGTTTTGTTTCGTTTAGTTAAGGTAAGTTACATGTTATGTTAAGTTCAATGTTGAGTTAAGTTAAGTTAAATGTTAAGTTAAGTTAAGTTAAATGTTAAGTTAAGTAAAGTTAAGTTGAGTTATTGTTTGGGAAAACACATACCCCTCATAAACGTATCAATTTCTAAGATTGACAACTGCAAATTGTTGTTTAGTAGATGTGTTTTGTTTATAAACGTTATATTCTTCGATGATTTATCCCAATATGACTTAAATCATAATTATTTTTTACTTAAAATCGTACAAAGATTTTCAGATTTATCCTATATATATATTGGAACCCCCTAATTTTTGGTATTACTTAACGTACGTTTAATGCAGCAATAATCAGTTTCATTTCCAATCTAATTAAGTTTTACGGTGTGACATGAGAGGCTTCTCCTTTTCAGGTTGCCAAAGCAACATCTGGGAAATGTTGGATGTTACTTACTAAAGCTTAAATTGAATCTGAGTGGGCAACTTCTTGACATTATTTACAACATCATTACTTCATGATGAGAAAAAAACTGCAACTTAACCACAATCCTACTGCGGAGCTGTGTCATGATCATGGGAAAGTGGTCTGTCATGTTACATGTGACTCGTTGAATTGTGAGCGGGAGTTAGATAAATGAAGATAAAGACAATATTCCACAGATTATTGTGATATAAAAGTTAAACTGACCTCCCATCTTTACTTGTGAGCTCGAGTAAACATCAAACCAGTCGGAAGAAATTAAATTAAGTGAAACCGAGGCTTAATAAGACACCAGAATAGCACACGGCGACCTTTGAATGCTCCCACTCCCAATCTGAGTCACACCGTCGTATAAATCTGCACAAACTCGTATCAATTACCACTTTTTCGTGACTCTGCCTGTGCCAGAGCGGCCCACTCTCCCTGGTGGCCAAATGAGCAATTAGTGAAGTGTGAATCAGAGGTGTTGCGGCGGGAAAGGTAAACAGGAAGCTGGACGGACCAGAGCTGAGGCATGTTGAGTGTGAGGATTTTCAGCACTAATGCTCGATTTTCTCATGAGATCTGTAGCTGGAGACGTGATCTGTGTAGTGACGTTTGATCATGAGTCCATGTATTTACTATTAATAAACATTTGCACCTGGTTTTTACATTTACATACACATTAATTCAGTATTTACTGCTGTTATACCTGATTTAGATCCAATATCTTGCCCTAGTATGGTACTATATTGTGTTTTCGGCCCTGGTTAGGATCAATACATGCAGGTGCAGCCTCTGACTGCAGCGCCTGGTCTCTCCTCCGCAGCTCAGTGCTGCCCCCTGCAGGAGAAGCAGGTCTAAAGCACAAAGACAGTGAGAAAAAGCACAAGCTGCAGCAATTATTCATGTGCTCGGTTTTTCAGCGAAGATGCAGAAGAGAACGTGTTGAATTCTAATCCTGTTTCTGTTTCTGTTAAAACGAACCGAGGGGGGAATTAAAGATGTACTGGAGACTGAAGCATTTACATATCACACAGTGTGTTCATGTTCATCACAGTGCGTTGGGTAATATCTTCAGCATTTGTATCCTCTTTATCAACGAATTGAAAACACACAATATAAGGGCACATGTAGGAATACGCAGGCTATCTGAAGCTTTAACAAGAGTTTATGACGGTGTAACGAGCCGTGGATATTTGAAATTTGAGATTTCTTTGCTGCAGTCGGTTATATTAAACTGAACATCTGTGGATTTTGGGCCAAACAAGCAATTTGAAGACGTCACCTCGGGCTCAGGAGACGACATTTATCTGTGATTTCTTACATTTTAGAGGTTAAGTCAGTTTGAGTTTTACATTTACACTCTCAGGACGTTAATTTCCATATACAGAAGCTGATTCGACACCCCCCAGAGGATCCTCAGTATGTGTTTTTCCAAATGTAATCAGCATTAGCAGATAAAGATAAATGTGTATGTGTACAGGTATATATAGGCAACGTATGTCAACGAGGCTATATTTGTGCCTCGAGACGTTTGCTTGTTACTAGGCAGATTATTCAATTATAAAAACAATCATTAATTGCATTAAAATGACACAAACAGGGAATAAACAAGATAAAGGTTTTCTAATTTAAATACGCAGTTGTCAACACAAATCTGCTAACAACACAATATTCGTAAATACATTTATTAAAAATTAAATGTTCAGGGTCCTCAAATGTATTCAAAGACTTGATGAACAGTTCGCGAGACGGCTAATTATTAATGGACGGGTGTGTCTCTGGAGTCTCAAGCAATCAGAGACACACACACACATTAACTAAAAGAGTGTGTATTCCCTGCACTCCACACTGAGACCTGGCTGTCTGCAGTTATTAGACCCGGGAAGTAATTTACAGTGACATGAGCCACAATTCATCCTCGCCCTCCCTCCTCTCCCTCGTTTATCCTCCTCCTCCACCCCTTTTCTCTGAATCACTTTCCTCTCCCGCTCCACGTCTCGCCTGATTTCATCCTTTATTCCCCCCAAATCACACACACGCAAAGTTCTTCCTTCCCCTCCCCTTCCTCCATCTTATCTCCCTCCATCTTCTCCTTCCCCCTCGTCCGGACACTTTATGCCCCCCTCCGGAGCTTCTTCTGTCACGTCTCCTTCATTACACAAACACACACACACAGACTCACAAAATAAGAGACCAAATGAGAGGGAGGAGTAATGGAAGCGGGTGTAATGAGGAGACCGCGGAGGATAAGCCCGACAGAACTGAGAAAAAATCGAACAGAACCGTCGTCGTCGTGCCAAACGGTCATTTTGTGAGCAGGTTTTGTACACATGTGAGAGTTTGTGTGGATATTTATTACTCGCGTTATTGTTTCTTTCTCGTCACGATACAAACAGATACGGTCTTTGCCGCTATCACAAAGTCTGCCACTGTAGGTTTTTGATTCAGGGGTCTGCGATCGATATGACGTATGCCGCCAACCGTCTAAAGATTAAAAATATTAAAGGTTTGGTTTAAATTTGAGGGGGAAAAAAACAATCAGTTTATTTTAATCATAAGTAATGAGTGCTCCAGAAGAAAAAGGCACGTAAATAATTGAGGAAAAAAGCAGAATAACGCAAATTATTTTCTACTTTTTGCCACAAAAGAAAAAAAAATGACACACAGATCATTTTAAATTAAACAAAAGTGTAAGTGTAACAGTCAAGGAGGCAAAACAAGCTTTTTATGAGTCACCATAATTAGCTCGAGCCTATAGCATATACTAGCCTAGCCGCTAGCCGACCTATTCCTCTTCTCGTAGCTTTTATTTATACTTTTCTTGTTCCCGGGTGGTTTAAGAGCACAGTCGAGTTTCAGCCCAACAGACGGACTCACTGTGACATTGTGAGTCACTCCGGATGCAAACTTGTTCATTTCTGTCATTTTCAGTCAAAGCTGTGACACTTGAAGGTCCTATTTGTGGGAAAAGTTTATTTTTGGGTCTCAAATTAACTTTTCTTGCAAACAGGACAGTGAAAGACAGTAACACACTGTGGTCAGACCTGTGTGATGTTTCTGTAGTGATGAATTAATTGCTTTGCTGCAGTCTTTGCATGTCAGACTAGCTGCTCGTCTCAAAAACGTTCTGTCGTCTGCGGCCCAACAGGTCAATAAGGTCACCAGACTAACGTTTACGAAAGTGTTGATGACGACATCAAACGAGCAGCTTTCTACTCAGGAAACATTGTAAACAAACATTGTGATTGGCTCCATATTTTTGAACAGAGCAGCAAACATTCCCGTAGCAGACAGAAGTGCGATGACAATTTCAAAATAGAAGCATATCTTAAAGGCATTGATATGGATCTATGTCCCCATAAGCTTCAAGGAAATGAGTGTAAGTCAGTGTAATGAGATGTGAAGTGATGCTTCCACGACTCTGTGTGTGTGTGTGTGTGTGTCTGTGTGTGTGTCTGTGTGTGTGTCGGGGCCTAATTGAGGCGCCGCACGCGTTCAGCCATGTTTGCTAACACGGACAAAGATCCAATTTTATGCTAATTACTGACGCAGAGATTTGCGTCACTTCAATTGTGATGGTCGGTCGGACGAGGAGGCTGTTAACGTGACTCAGTCCAGGGAACACACACACACACACACACACACACACATACGCACACACACACACACACGCAGCGGCGGACTCCTCTCTAAAAATGTCAATGTCTGTATTTTTGGATCTGATAACCGTTATTTTCAATACGGGCTCTTATTATGCCGCCGTTGCCGTGGATACAGCCGAATCAAGCTGGCGGGAAACTGCAGTGCCACATGTGCATCAAGCACACAGACACACACACACACACACACACACTAACAGACACAAGCATGAATGACTAAGCATTTCAGTCACACACTCAGCTTTATGTTGGGTTTTTAAAGGAGCGCTACGTAGAAAGATCTTCATTCATTCGATAAATAAACAAACTCTTTTTGTTTTCATGACTGAATAAAGTAAACACATGTGTGGCGGACCCTGCCACCTTTCTAGCCACAAACAGTGTTCTGGGACCTTATTTTCCTCTGAGAACAGCCTGTTTATTCACTTATGGAGAAAGTTTTCTATCAAATAATATGTAAATAATGTGGATATTTTATGCTAATTATATGTAAAACTGTTTTATGCTTATTTACCAACATGTTGCGTCCACTGACTATAAATTCTCCTCCCGTATTTAACCACATTTATGCAAACAAAATGTCAGACAGCTGCTGTTTCTGATGGGAAAATGGTCTCTGCTGCAGCCTTTTGACCACCACTGAGCTCCACTAAAGCTCTTCCTTAAAAACCACAATTTATTGAATGAAGTTCGTCAAGGTGACTCTTTACTGCATATTAAAGCAAATTAATTTATCGGAACACAACGGAGCATTTAGCCGGAGAAACACTGTGTCAAGGACGGATGAATGAATACCCAGAGTTTAATGAAAGGCTGATATCATGACGTCAACGGTTTGACTGTCCCAAAGAAATCATCTCTTTTCTCTGAACAGTCAAAGCTGTTGAGCTCAGAGTCGCTGATGAGACACAGCACAACTGATCGATGTCAGAGTTTAAACTTCCGATCACAGCCCCGTCTGATTGAGACCATTTCACTCCACCTCTCTGAAATCTGTTGTGACACGCAGCTCTTATCAATTACAGCTAAACGAACACATAATGCGATCGATCAATCAGCGTCGCCTCAGATCCCGCCTCGCGGTCAATCTGCTTAATAGCGAAGGGCGTGTGCGGCCTTTCGTCCTGTGATGTGCGGTTTGCTCTTTGTGTTTGAAGGCTCCGACGCCGCCACAGTTAATCCTTCTCCTCCGCCGTCGGGCCCGCAACAAAAAAGAAAACCATCACTTCCATCCATGTGTGTAATGCGATGTGACACACACCTACAGTAGGCAGCATGCAAACGAGGGATGTGAGTTTGATGGTTTCCAGCCGCCTCCAGGTAACAAACAGTGAAAGATGAAGGACTGCGAACGAAATGCCAAAACAAACTTGTGAAAGTCTGAAAGTCAGTTCACCCAAAACATGACAATTCGGTCATTATCGTCTCATGCTGATGGAAAGTCAGGTCTCAAGTTTTGCAGTCCAAAAAAAAAACTTTTCTGGAGCTTCACAGCAAAACAAATAGCTTGAAACTTGTATTAAAATGTAAAAAGAACAAAAAAACAAACAAACATAAAAGTCTACAGAAGCCTAAAGACGGTGAATTGATCTGAAAACATGTTCTTTTCCAGGTCCAATGTGTAAGAATTTTAGTCAGAAATGTTCAAAAAAACATGTTATGACAGATTTGTATTGTGTTGCTGAGATGTATGATGAAGCTAGCATGCTAACCACCCGGTCCAAAGCGCCTGTGCTAGCACCTCACTCTAAGTCTGGACCGCTAGCCGCACCGCTAACTGTGCTAGCCAGCTGATGGTAGCTACAGTTTTGCAGCAGTTAGCGGTTACTCAAGTGATAAGCTGCCCCCTGTTTGCTTAAATGTGGATTTGAAACGTGGCTAATTTGTACATAGTAGACCTCTAAGATGAAATCTTCAGTGTAGCTGCTAAGCTAACAGCATTAGCTCATATCTTTTACAAATTAATTTGGAACTCTGAACCATTTTGTGTTTTTTGCAGTTGTAATTTACGTTTTAAAATAAGTCCTGGTCTACATCAGTTGTTCAGGAGAACGCTGCAACGCCGTTTTGCTGTGAAGCTCCAGAAATGTTTTGCGGAAAAGGAGATAATAACTGAATCTGGCTTTTTTTGGGCGAACTGTTCCTTTATGATTTTTATCCTTTAAAATCAGAAAATAAAGAAATGTATAAATGGCTCAATAAATAAATTCTTGTGCCATTAAATTCATCTAAATAGAAATAAATGTAGCCATTAATTTTGTACAATGTGACATAACAGTTCATATATTTTAATTATTTATGCTTTTATGTACTTTCCCAATTAATTTTCATGTAATTCATTTGTTTATTCATTGTATATCTTATCGATTTATTCCTGTATTCATAACCATTTGCATTTTCCCCGTATATATTTCTACAAAAATATATATTCCTGTATTTTTCTCACAGTTCTGTGTGCATTTCTCCCTCCTTATGCAAATGAGGTGGGTGTCTCTCAGAGCCAATCACAGCACAGTAGAGCTGCATATCATTTCTTTATTTATTTCTGATTGTGGCAGCTTCAGTCCTCCGTATATTTCAGGCTCGAGGGGACTCATTTAATCGATGCAGTTGCACTCGGCTGCTCCCCAGAGTGGAAAAGTGCAAAAACTGTATAAATGCAAAGCGAGCCTCACGTCCGCCTGCTGCTCCTGCATGAATAACAGTTTAAACACCGACTGTTGCAGTAAACAAATCCAGATTGGTTCAGTGTGCTGATATGCCAGGAACATGGAGCGGAATAACTTATGACCGCGATGATCTAATGTGTAATCCTGCCAATGAATGAGTCATTATCAGATCCACCTTTTAAAACAGGCGCATGTTCATGTTTCCCCGAGCAGGATTCCTAATCTGCGATGTCATTCATTTTCCTGCCGGCTGTGTACGAGCATCTGACATCCCGACCCAAATATGAGCTTTATCTTAATTTGCGCTCGTCTGCGAAACTACAAAATCCCCTCAGATCCCCTTAAAACTCTCCTTCGGTGATAATCTCACATCATTTAGGTGGAAACGAGGTCAGCAGCAGCAGCAGCAGCAGCAGCAGCAGACGTGGTGCCGTACCGGCTGTTTGAAGGAGCCGCGCGGAGCGTTTAACAACAACAACAACAACAAATTAGTAAGACATCAAGCTGAAGCACGGGGATGATTAGCATGAATAAATGAGATGATCACACTGCACCTTTGAAACACGTTTTACAGAGGAAAATCTGCTGGATTAAGACTTTGCCCTTTAACCAGCGGTGGAATGTAACCAAGTACATTTTTTTCCCATGACTCTTCAACTTTGTTTACAAATTACTGTCATGGTTTGGGGTTTTAGTTTTGACGTTTCCTGTTTTATTTTGTAGGTTTGTCTTTGTGTCATGTTCTGTTTTACACTTCCTGTCTTTGTGTTTTTTCCCGCCTTCTTGACTGCCCCATTAGTTTAACCTTTTCATTTGTGACAGTTTCTGGTTTTGTTCCTTTTGTTTGTACTAGTTTGTACTTTCTTGTGTGTGTTGCCCACCTTTTTTTTTTTGTGGATTTCAGCAATACGTCAATAAATCTCGCTTTTGTTTGTTGTTTTTTTTAACCTGTTTAGCATGTTAGCCAGCTAGCACCAGCCCATCCCTGTCCAAAGCTCACATGCAAGAGATGTAACGTAACCAACACTCCCCCGGTGCTTTGAGCCTGCAGTCTAGACAGCTAGCTGCACGGCTAACTGAGCTAACTAGCCAACTGCAACCATAGTTCACCTTGTTGGTATGCTGCCCCCTATTTGTATAGAGTGAATTTCGATATTGCACCTTTAACTTTACATAATGTTTTCCAGCATCTCCAATTAGAGAGTCTGCTACTTTTTTTCCTTTTACTCAGTTTGATATTGTTTAAATAATTTAGATTTTGGACTATTTTGACAAAATAAACACTGTGACGGTGTCCTTTAAGACTTTTTTTTTAACATAGAAAACAACTAATTAAATAATTGCCAAGACTAATTAATAACTTAATTATCTACAACAATAAAATCCAGAATTAGTCTTTTGATCCCTTCAATGCGCTTGAACTGACTTCAAATGAGGTGCGTGCTAACACTTTCAGCGTATTAGTGACATTGAAGATTTCAGCTTCAAGAGGGAGTCGCTAAAGTCTTTTCAAACCAATTTGGGACCTCTGGGCTTCCGTAGACATCAGGCGAACTGTATGTTTTTTCTTTCAAGTTGTTTCTATACATTTTAACGCTGTTTCGCTGTGCAGCTCCAGAAATGTTTTGTGGACTATAAAACTTCACCCATCGGCATGAGTAGGAGAGTTTTGTTTACATTCTTTGTTTTGGTGAACTGTCCCTTTAACTGCAGTCACTCTCCTCCATCAGGCCTCTCTGTAACTTCAACACAGTCCACTAACTCATGTCCAGACTATGAGGATGGACCATGTGTCACCTCGCCGACTGCAGCTGTAAATCCACACACACACACACACACACACACACACACACACACACACGGAGACACTGATTATTTATCACAGTGATTGATAACCCACACACACACGCTGCAGATATCACTGGGCAGCGCTGACTCAGCTACTTCAACCAGAGGTCAGCAAGTTTTCTCTCTGTGTGTGTGAAGCCGAGGGAGAGTTTGTATCCGTGTGTCCCGCCTCTCACCCCAGAGGAAGAGACTGCGGCAGAGAGACAGGAAGTGATGTCACGGGTCCGCCAAGGTCACCGGCCGCACACACACATTCCTCATCACGACCCGGCCCAGTTCACTTTCTGCCAAGGTCGGTCTGCGTGACCTTTTGACCCCCGTCAGCGGAAGGTCAGTGCACACGCGTCCTGCTGCAGTCCATCAATCTCACACACACACACACACACACGCACGCACACACACACACACACACACACACACACACACACACACACACACTCTGACCCCTGTAGTAAATACACATGCCCTGCTGCTGGGACACAGATGGTCCAAGGTGTACTGTACACACACACACACACACACACACACACATTCAGAACATCTGTCAACATCCAGGCGTGTCACATCAGCAGTGACTCACTCTGATACACAAAGTTTCAAAATAAAAGTTTGAAAAGACACACTGGATGGCAACAGTTTGTAGATGCCTATAATGACACAGTATTCATCACTTACTCACCAATATTAATAATTAGTTATAATAAAAATCAAAACTCGTTATTCTCCTTGTCTGTAGTGCATTATGAGACATTATGAACACAGTGATTAAGTGTTAAAATGCCTCTATAGCTCTGTATTAACATAATTATGAGCACTTATCATGATGCGGCAATAATTATTATTTTTGTAAAGCATTTTGAACATTCATACATGCTTTTAACTGGAATTATACAGCTTTATAGTATGTTAATAACACATTATATCACATAAAGAACAGACATAATATGCTTTATAATGCTCTCATTATTATATAATTACCACAACAATGTCTATAATGCATTAAAACGTGTTATGATAGTCTTAAAATGTGTCTATAGCTCTGTATTAACATAATTATGAGCACTTATCATGATGCGGCAATAATTATTATTTTTGTAAAGCATTTTGAACATTCATACATGCTTTTAACTGGAATTATGCAGCTTTATAGTATGTTAATAACGCATTATATCACATTAAGAACAGACATAATATGCTTTATAATGCTGTCATTATTATATAATTACCACAACAATGTCTATAATGCATTAAAAGGTGTTATGATAGTCTTAAAATGTGTCTATAGCTCTGTATTAACATAATTGAGCACTTATTATGATGTTGATGTCTATAATACATTATAGACATACTTATAGTGTATTATAATGCACCCATAGTGCTTTATAATCAGTTTTAAATTAGTTTTCATGATACCTAATGATAATAGTCAGAGTACATTGAGATGTTTTGTATCTCTAAAGGAAAAAATTGTGACTTTTAACATGGAAATGTTGAAATTCTGTAATAATACGTGTATGTATTTCATGTTTTCGTTCAGTGCCTTAATCAGGCTGTGTCAAAAAGTATTGACACTTCATTGTAAGTTGTGTTTTTACAAATACACATGATATAAACAAACATTTTAGTTGTAACGATTAAAAATATTTACTTATCGGGACGTTTTACAGTTGAAAAAAATGAATCAAACTTGTCAGGACAAAGGTAGAAACTGACGAAAGTATCCTGAATCTATCTTTGATATGCAGGTACAAAGATCCCAGCTGGTCTAGTGCGTTTATCAGGATGATGCGGAGTGATTTGTGATTATTAGCGCCATTTGTTTGGCGAGCAGGAAATAGACGGAGAGCTGCTTCCTGTCAAATTCTCCTCGGAGACAATGGCTCCTGGAAGTAATCTGACCGAGACAGGACGGTCCTCCAGGGCCAATATGTGTTGTGAGGTGGTCTGTGCAACATCAACACACACACACACACACACACACACACACACACACACACACACACACGCTGCCATAGTGTGGGAATAATCCTATAAATGAAAGGCAGGATGAGAGAAAACAGGCTCTGCATGAGCGGCGTTGGATGTGAGTCACAGTGGGAGCCGGTGTCGGTCTCTGGGTGTCGGTGGGGCTTGTAGTTCACAGTCAGGCGAGGTTAGCTCTATCAAAGCGGACTGGAACTACAGGAAGTGGTGCCGGAGCGCATCTGAGGGGCCTGGCAGCCGGTGATAAGGTGTCCGTGGGGACAGAGCAGCTCTGGATCTGCAGCTCCAGCACCAGCAACATGATCATCATAACAACTATTATCATTATTTGGCAGCAGCTGTAAATACGTGTACTGGCAGAAAGCACTCGCTCACAGTGATGGAAAGTATATTTCAACCAGTGCATCTCTGAGCAGAGTGAAGTCGATCAGTCGAAACTCGAGACTTAACACAAAAATGCCACACAGTGTGGAAAACCCTCGCAGACGCACAAAAAAATACAAGTGTGTTATGTGGAAATTAGATATCGCAGCCGGAGCTGGATTACATTTTGTAGAATGGCGGGAGGCCAAAACACAAAAAGCACAGCGCGTCTCTTCCCATTACAGCTCGGCCTCACTCCCTGGTGGAGCCGTCAACAACATGCAGTATTAAGAAGCAGCAAAGTGTTGTCGAGCATGAAATGTTAAAGCTACATCGTGTTTCTCTGCGACGTTGTGTTTAAAAAGACAAACCTCGCGTGTGTGTGTGTGTGACGGCGGGCTGTGTGAGGCGTTTTACAGTTTTGTCGCGTTGTGTTCGAGAGCGGGAATCTAAGTAGGGAAAAAAGAGTTGTGTAACTACTATATTACATATTGATGAACATATTGAAACACACAGTCGAGGTTTAAAGTGCTCACGGTGGCCATGTTGGCTACCCCCCTTATAAATCATTATTTCAAAATAAAACTATTAAAGTTGACCGGCAGATATTCCTGTAGTTTCCCATTTCAAATATGCTGAATATCGCAGCAAAAGCAACATATTGGAACATCCATTTTTTTTAATATTGCGCTATAAGCCTTCTTCTCTAAAATAATTAAATAAAAACAAGCACATTTAATGCACTGATTGCAATTTTTTCCTGCCAATTCTTTTAAAGAAATATATTTTATGTCATGCACAAACATTTGCATTTTGTTCAAACAACTTTCAAAATAAAGTGCTCTGTCACTGGACATAGATTATCTTTTGTACATATTAACAACATCAAACATCAAATGAATTGCGATACATCCCACTTTATCAAACATGCTGTAGCCTGTTAGTGAAGTGGTTTTAGTGAATTAAAGTTCTCCCTGTAGGGGAATACGGGTATTCTGGACTCTTATTGTGAAAGGCACTGCATGTGTGCCAGTTAAAGAGCTACAGGCGGGAGGTGATTAACCTAGCTTAACGATGGGAAGCAGGGCAGAAAAAAGTCAGCGTAGCTTCTTCTAAAGTTCAAAAATACGACTAAAAGCGCCTTTAAAGCTCTTTAATTACCACGACGTAGCTGTTATTTGTAGTTTTACGTGAGTAGCATGCTAGCTGTCTGTAAGCTAGGCTAATCACAGCTGTCTCTAGCGTCATAATTAGCCATGACAGCGGCAGTGATGCTCTAACGCTCAGCATGAGAGCGAATGACTGCTGGTTAATCAATGACATAAAACTAATTACAAAGCTGAATGAGCCTGTTGGGGGTCAGAATTAGATGTTGAAGGGCCACAAGAAACACACACACACACTGATGTGCCGCCAAAACACCGGAGGGAAAGTCACTCGCGGGTCAAAGCCATCATTTACACGCTCATTTCTTTTAGATTTCCCAACACACACACACACGTGGTCCAGTATGCAAACATTACAGGCGAGGCACCGGAGGAGTTCAAGCATCCGACTACCATGTGGGGGTGAAACAGAGGACGAGGACGACGTTCTACCTGCAGCGGAGGATTTATCGCACCTGCCGAGTGTCCGCCTCGTTATCTCCGAGGAAATCACCTCCTCTTTCTTTCTATTGTTTCCTCCGTAACCTTAAAGCTAAAGCTCGGTCCTCCTCAACTCAAAGTAACATCCTTACAAACTAGATTTCACTCTTCTTCTTCTTCTTCTTCACTTCCTGTCTTTCCCGCCCTCCTCACCCATCACTCTATCCATCACGCGGCGATTCGGGCGACTGCGGCGCCGCATTTAGCGACTCATCTGCATAAAAATTCGATGAGATTTGATTTCTTCCCCTTTCATTTTCAAATTAAACTCGGGCAGGGGGCGAAAAGGAGGGCGAGAGACATTTAGAAGGAATGAGAAAGAGAGAGAGAGAGAGAGATAATGTGAGAAGCAGCATGTGTGTGAGTGGATCATGATGTATAAGTGTGTGAAATACTGTACGTGTGTGTGTGTGTGCTGGTAGCATGTGACCGGGTGCTTCATTTTTCCATACTGGAGTTCAGTGTGTGTGTGTGTGTGTGTGTGTGTGTGTGTGTGCAGGATATTATAATAATTGCTCTATTGGAAACCATTGTAGCTGAGCTCAAAACCACACTGTGACCGAGCCAGAGTCGAAATGCAATTTCAGCAACATAGTCAAACCGATGTATCGTGTGTGTGTGTGTGTGTGTGTGTGTGTGAGGCAACAAGCACACACACACACACACACACACTACCACAGATGACCTCGATTGACCTTGCAACAAGTTTACAGCTATGTGTGAAGACCTTTCGAAGGCGAGAAAGACGAACAAAGTGCAAAGTGTGTGCGATACACAAAGAGCCTTTTAGAGGGGATGACACACACACACACACACACACACACACACACACTCACACACACACACACACACGCACACAACACACACACACATGAACACACTCTAAGCTATCTGTCTCTATAAGCATTCACGTCTGTATGACAGACTTGGTAAGTTAGAAGCAAGAGGTTATTAAAAGATTATTCAGATGGGATGGAAGGCTGTTTTACTTTTGTTGCCACTCACACTTCTGGAAGATATCTCGACATCCTGTCGAGAACATCCAGAGGTTTCAAGCTTGCGAATGTGGAGACGCCATGTTTATATGTTAGCTTTTCCTGCTTGTATGATGAAAATTCAATCCAAAAATAATATAAACTTGAGCATGACTGTATGTTTACTGCAGCCTGTCCTCCGCAGAAAGACAACCTTAGAGTTCAACTGTGAAAGCAGCTTATTACGACACATATTTCAGTTTCTGGTTAGGTGGAGACCTCTAGTGGCTGGTGTTATTATTACAGCAGCAAAAGGAGGAAGTCAGGCAAAGGAAGGAGGTCGAGGACGTAGAACAAGTACAGGACTTTCACTCAGGACACTGCTACCCCTCTCCCAGAAGTCAGCGGTGAGTAAATATACATAATGTGGTTATTTTAAGCCTCACCAAGTGTTCTTAATGCTAATCCAACTGCATATTGTGATATATGTCATCACGGTGACAGAGGACCTGTTCAGCTGTTTACGTTGGAGGATGTGTCGATTTATTTGTGTCCGTCATAACCAAATGTGGTTCAACTCTGCAGAACTTTATTTCAAACTCTGATGGAGATCTGAAATTTGATGGAAAATGACTTCTAATGTTTCCAGTCGATGGAACAGCGCGGCCATGTTTGAATATCTCATTCACTCAGCGTCAACATCACAACAACAACACTGTCAGATGGGGCAAAGACAAATTTTCCAGCCATGATGGAGGAAACTCTATACTAAGACTTTGATTTAAGCTTTTTAAGCCATCTGATATGTCTTTTTTAGTTCACAACAAGAAATAGAAAATAATAAAGCGTGTTATTAACTGTAAACTGTATATCTTCATGTTATTCTGCAGCTACAGATGCTTCCCTGTTTTGCTAACAACCTGTGAAATTCTTCGTCTTTATGTCAAACACCAGGTATCACACTGCTCCTGCCTCTCAAAACTGTGAAAGGATTCATGTCAGACCTCAACACACACACACACACACACACACACACACATACACACACACACACACACTCATAGATATCAACCAGTGGCTGATGCTCATGCAATGTGTGACACTTTGGCCTCAAAACACCACAAAAACTGCATGTATCGCTGCACGTAAACTCGTAGAGGCGATGCACACACGTGGTCACGTAACTCTCGCTGATGTCAAGTGTTGTCAACATTCCTGAGATCTCCTTATCGTGAGAAGAAAGTGCCCTCTTCACGTCAGTACCACTCGGCTCCCTGCTCCAGCGTCTCCAAACTTTAACAATCCCTAAATTTCTCCTACCCAAAAAAAACGAAGCATTCCCAGTTTGTTTCTTACCTGATCTGGCCCAGAAAACTTCCATGTCTGTATTCCTGAACTGTCTCCGGGCACAGAAGCTATCACACACATGTAAACTCGGAGGGAAAAGTGGAGAGAGAAAGAGGAGGAGAAGGAGGAGGAGGAGGAGGAGAGGCCGGCTGCCCACTGAGGTAAACCCTGTGACTCATTCAGGCTGCGGCGGAGGGGAAAAGATACGGAGGGAGAGAAAAGAAAGAAACACTGAGGGAAAAGTTTTCACTCCTGGTGTGAGAGGAGAGAAAGGGAGGAAGCTGCCGGCATTGAGCCTCCACCTTCTTTTTTTTTTTTCATTCTTCCTCTTCCCTCCTCACACTTCCCCTTCTCCTTCCTCCACCTTTGTAAGGAATCTACAAAGTTTTTAAGAGATCGCGCAGGTGGTCAGTGTGCCCGTTAAAGGACGAGTTCACCCAAAAAAGGAAACCATTATCTATTCAGCCTCATGCCGATGGAAACATTTCTGGAGCATCACAGCAAAACAGACGTAATAGAGTAAAAGTAAAAGTAATAGAGTACAGGCTCTGAAATGTCAATCAAAATAATCAAGTTTCCCTCTGAAGGACATTTCTATGTCAAAGCTAACTGAAGCTCACGTCATATTTATATTATTCCACGACTTTTAAACTTCAGTAGGATTTAAGAATCAGTAGGATTTTGTCCCAGCTGTTCCTGAACGCACCACAAAGATAGTTTATTGTTGAGTCTCATTCTCAGGACGTCAAACAGCCACATTCTGGGTTCATAGAGCGTCCCGAGCAGCTAAATCCAAGAAGATACGAGACCCCAACACGCCAAATCAGGGCAGCACAACTGGAGTTCAAGCGTCTCGGACGTGACCGGATAATATGGGTCAGCACGGATTTGCTGCACTTAATCTCGATTTTCCACACAGCCTACTCCGGTCCAGACCTCTGAATCGCAGCCCACATCTCACATTAGTTCAATGATTCGAAGGGGTCTGCCGCTCTCGATGACGGCTCCCTCACTCGAGCAGCGCCGTCGAGCCGGAGAGAAAAAACGGCGACACGTGGATGAACTTCACAGAAATAGACGCTCGATTTGACCTTTTTCTTCTATCGTAGCGAAATCGTTCCCTGCTACCTAGCAACTGCAACCACAGCAGAACTAGAAAACCTTGACTTCTCCTCTAAACTTCAGTCTTCAACTAGAATAGAAGCCTGACAAAACTATTTCACACTATTTACTCCCCGCTGGGAACCACCTGTTATTACTCCTCTGGTATTGAAATAACGTGCAGCAATATCCGAACAATAATCTCCGCGTTCAAGTGTTCTCGGCCTCCTTTCCTCTCCTCCATCGCGTCTATTGTCGGTGCAGCCCGGCTCCTTTCCTTCCTCTCCTCAACAGCCACTTCCTGTAAACACTGGAAGGTGACAAGAGTGGCCGGCAGCGCTCGCCCGTCGTAGTTATGCCCTCGTGTGTGAAACATCAGAGAGGATGCATGCGATGAAAAACGCCACATCGTTCAGAAACAACACGGTCAGACAAAAGGAGGAGTTTACGGCACCGCGGTCGCTGACAGGTTGTTGTTAATACCTGACATCTGGAGGCTACGGTAGCCTAAGTGTTGGCGAGCCCGGCGGCCGGGACTGTGAGGGCGCTGAGTTTGCAGATCGCTCCCCACCGAGAGTCCAGATGATTAATGCTCCCTCCACCTTTAACTACAACAGCTGAGGTTCCTCTCAGCAAGGCACTAAACTCCCGACAGCGCCGGAGAGGCCGCTCAGTCACCATTAAGACCGTGGAAGTGGATTTAAAGCACAGCGGTGCAGAATGGTAACAGTTCTGGAAGAGGAGGAGAGGAGCCGAGCTGGGAGTCCACCCGAGGTGTAATTAAAGATCAAGAAGTCTCACCTGGACTCACTTTTGAGAGCAGAGACACGGGGGAAAGAAAGTAGCCAATTGCATTTTAGTGGTGCCAACTGTGTTTGAGTTTGTTTGAAAGAAAAGAATTGTTTTAAAAAAATGGTAATATTCTGAGAGCAGGGGGTCAAACTTCACACTCAAATTGCAGCAATTAACTTTCTGGTGAAAAAAACTATTTTCCGTGATAAAAATACAGTTTCGAGCTAGCTGTGGCTTTCGCTTTCAGATGCTTAATTAAAGGAGACCTCTTATTAAACTATATAAAGTATTTTTATGTGGAAAAAAAAACTTTTGCAAAGAAAAAATGGAAATGTTTTGAGGTCTTTCATGTTATTTTACCTTGGATATTGTCATGTATTTCCAAATGACAGGGAAGATCTGTAAAATAAACGGGAACATCTCTTAAATCTACAGATCAAGAAGTAAATCATAGTATTTGTTTTGTGCGGCCATATTTTAAGATTGCAGTTATGTGATTCTATTTATAAATATGACGACTGCGCTCTGTGGATGCTGAAGTACGTGGAGAAATCTCACCTTTCGATGGTGATAACGAGCCAAACATTTGTTTTGCAGCGATATAAATTGATGTTGGTGGGTGTTTATCCAATATGCATGTTCCCCTCTGAGCTTCATGACTGTGACTCAGCGACAACAAACATTGATTTTCACCAGCACAAACCTCTCTGAACTGATTTCCACTAACAAGCAAGTTCTGCTTCAGCGTTCTGCGTCGTGATGTAGAAAAGTTTTAGGGAGAAAACAAGACGGTTGTCGTTGAATTTGTAAACTATACAGCCCTATTTTTTCTCAATTAGAAAATCATAGTTTATGAGGGTTTAGAGCAGATTCTGCGACGTCAGTTATGATTTATTAATCATAAAGTACTTCAAGTCTGGTCATAATCCTCACAGTGCTGCTTTTATTTATGTGTAAGTTGTCAAGAAGCAGCTCAAGTCTTCAGTCGTTTCATGATGCAAATTCCTCCTCCAAAGATTTTACAGTGCAGTCACGTTGACGAAAGTTTATTTTCACCACGAAACCTAAAAACAATCTTAAATCACAAAAGAAGTAGAAAACATCTTTTGAAAAAGTGACCCGAACTTTCTGTTGCAAAAAGTTTTCTCCTGACTTCAACTCATTAAATTCCGAGCATATTGTGTTCTTAACTTTCTAAATGGCTGAAATGCAGCACAAGTTTTCAGCTCCGTCCTAAAGCAGCATCTGCTTTTAATTGTCTCCATCCTCCTTTGCTGCAACGCCCCATTAAGTTTTATGACAAAGACGAGGGATATAAGCTCATAACAGCCTGCAATACCACAAAATCTGCAGTATAGTGGAAGTCAGGGCCACTGAAGTCTGAGAGAGGAAGGATACAAACATTTTAGAGATCAAGATCAACCCAAGACAAGTCAGAAAAACACAGTCTGTCATGTATTTGTTACAGTACATCTTTACAGAGACCTGTCTCCACCTCAACATCTGTACAGAGACCTGTCTCCACCTCAACATCTGTACAGAGACCTGTCTCCACCTCAACATCTTTACAGAGACCTGTCTCCACCTCAACATCTGTACAGAGACCTGTCTCCACCTCAACATCTGTACAGAGACCTGTCTCCACCTCAACATCTTAACAGAGACCTGTCTCCACCTCAACATCTGTACAGAGACCTGTCCCCACCTCAACATCTGTACAGAGACCTGTCTCCACCTCAACATTTTTACAGAGACCTGTCTCCACCTCAACATCTGTACAGAGACCTGTCTCCACCTCAACATCTGTACAGAGACCTGTCTCCACCTCAACATCTGTACAGAGACCTGTCTCCACCTCAACATCTGTACAGAGACCTGTCTCCATCTCAACATCTGTACAGAGACCTGTCTCCACCTCAACATCTTAACAGAGACCTGTCTCCACCTCAACATCTGTACAGAGACCTGTCTCCACCTCAACATCTGTACAGAGACCTGTCTCCACCTCAACATCTGTACAGAGACCTGTCCCCACCTCAACATCTGTACAGAGACCTTTCTCCACCTCAACATCTGTACAGAGACCTGTCCCCACCTCAACATCTGTACAGAGACCTGTCTCCACCTCAACATCTTTACAGAGACCTGTCTCCACCTCAACTTCTTTACAGAGACCTGTCTCCACCTCAACATCTTTACAGAGACCTGTCTCCACCTCAACATCTTTACAGAGACCTGTCTCCACCTCAACATCTGTACAGAGACCTGTCTCCACCTCAACATCTGTACAGAGACCTGTCTCCATCTCAACATCTTTACAGAGACCTGTCTCCACCTCAACATCTTAACAGAGACCTGTCTCCACCTCAACATCTGTACAGAGACCTGTCTCCACCTCAACATCCTCAACATCTGTACAGAGACCTGTCTCCACCTCAACATCTTTACAGAGACCTGTCTCCACCTCAACATCTTTACAGAGACCTGTTTCCACCTTAGCATCTTTACAGAGACCTGTCTCCACCTCAACATCTTTACAGAGACCTGTCTCCACCTCAACATCTTTACAGAGACCTGTCTCCACCTCAACATCTGTACAGAGACCTGTCTCCACCTCAACATCTTTACAGAGACCTGTCTCCACCTCTACATCTTTACAGAGACCTGTCTCCACCTCAACATCTGTACAGAGACCTGTCTCCACCTCTACATCTTTACAAAGACCTGTCTCCACCTCTACATCTTTACAGAGACCTTCAGCTGCATTTGTACATCTTATTTGGCTGCACATTAGCCAGGAGCCACTTTAAAATCCAAGTTGGAGTTAGCATGACTCCCATCAGGAGGTTTTCAGCTGTTCTTGTGGCGAGCAAAGACGGCTATTTTCCCTGAGAAGGCGGACTATCTACAGCCATTTCTGTGGCCCAGAAACCGGCGTGCGCTGCTTCTCTGAATACTTCCTCCCTCGCTGCTTATCAGTGATTTCATGACGTTGGAGGTTTGAAACACAAAACAAAGCCAGTTTCCCGCTGCTGTCATCAACACACACAGTTTTGACTTGAGCCCAGTCATCATGTGACCTGATCGCCATGCGGCAAACAGATCAGTAGGCGACACACACACACTTGGCAATGAATGAACAAACTTGTGAATACACACACACACACACACACTTGTTGGTCATTGGCAGGGCGCCGACCGGCATCCAATTGACCTGCTTTAACACCTGTATGGTTGCCATGGCAGCAGCAGCCTCACTCCCAGGCTCTGCTTCCTGTCTCCTACCCTACTTCTTCTTCTTCTCCTCCTCTGCTTTTCTTTGTCTCTCTTTCAGAATCTTCCCTCGCTCTCTTTATCCTCCTGCATCTCTCTGCTCTCGCTGCTCTTTCTCACATCTCGTATCTCGCCTCTGATCTCTCAATCGCTGCCTCTACACCCTCCACCTCCTCCTCCTCCTCCTTGCCTCCATCCAATTCTCTCAACACACACCCCTTCTCTTTCCCAGGGTCTCTCTCACTCTCTCTCACTCTCTTGCTGCAGGGTGCTGCTGGCTTTGCTGAAGATGACATCATCCATCTGAAAATATATGAATGAACATGCTTGCCATGTGTGCAAGAGCACGTGAGTGTGTGTGTGTGTGTGTGGTCGGTCGGTTGGTCATGCCTTTTAGTATGAGCGAGTGAATGGAAAAAGAACAAATAATGACAAAGTGGAGGAAAAGTAGTGTAAAGAAAAAACAATTTGGGATATTTTTGAGGTTGGAAACGGGAACAAAGGATGAGTGTTATCGGGTGATCACAAGGACAGCGGTTGCGTAGCAGCAGACGAGCACAGAAATAGGCATCATATGGAGAAACCTGTGTGCGCTCACGTGTTTAATTTGCAGGAATTAGAATGTCAGCACCCTGGCAACAAAAAAACTGAACATGAGACAAGAGTGAAAATGGAGGCGAAACCGAAGGCGAGAGTGTGAAAGAGTCGGATGGAAATCGGGGGAAAGGAGGCGAAAAGGGAAGAACGACGATGCGAGATGGTATCAGATCACACGACATGTCTGTCAAAGATGGTCACCGCGTCTCTGTCGATGGATGTTGAAGGAGATTTTAAGATTTAATGCACCTAATGGAAGATGGAGACATGCCTTCCTTCTCAGATTCTAGCTGAAATCAGCGTACAATGAATAATTTCAACTTGCTGACAGAAACAGAAACATCTCTCTCTCTGATGTAACGTTCAAAGATGCATATCTAAACAAAGTGGTCCGACTGTGTTGCTTCGCTAACATATTTGATATCTACCCAAAGTCTCATGCTATCTGCTAGTTTGGGGTAAACTCACTTTCTGTAGTCTGTAGCCCAGCAGGTAAGTTAGGTCTCCAAGCAAAAGTGTGCAGGGATGGCAGGTTCTTAACAAGGGAACACTCATCCACCCTCAAATCAGCGAGGGATCACAGCAAAGGAAGGAAGTTTAACTTCACAAAGTCCAGAAACTTTGAAGAAACAGTCACATGCTAACGGCTAACAGGTATTAAATATGTTGCTTTACCTTGAAATATGGTGCTACGTCTCTTTGGATTTATACTATCTGTCATCGTTTCAGTAGCTGATGGCTTCATGTTTATACGACTTGAAGCCAGCAACACCGCAGAACGAGGAGGAAAATTAACCCCCAAAGATCGTAGCTCGAGGCCCTACAAACTGCATAAACGTCCAAAAGCCGAGAGATCAAGACGAAATGAAGACAGATTCAGCAATTATAAACGTTAAGGCCCGTTGCATCCGAGGCTTTGCGCTGTAAATGGTCTCAAACTCAAAGGAGTCAAAAGAAATGTTTACAAGCTTGTCATTCCGATCAGGTGAGGTGTCCTAGACACATAAGTGGTTGTTTTCTGCTGTGAAACAACAAACTGTCAGCCACCGAGCATCTGCCAAATCCAACTACACGGGGAAAACATCATGGAGTCTGATCCCCGCATAAGAAGCGCACATAGAGAGAGAGTGTGTTAGAATCACAGAAGGTAAAAGACAGAGAGGGATAAAGGTAGAGGCAGAAAGGGACGAGGAAACTAAATGATCAGAAAGGATCAAATGGATTAAAGTTAAAAGAGCTAAAATCGTCTCTTTAATCAAACGGACTCCGGAGGTCCGTCCTGAACGGATGTGTTGTACACGTCGGTTTCAGTTTGTTGGTACTAAACCGAAGAGGACATAAAGGGAAAATAACCAGAACAAGGAAAAAATGGGCTTTTTAATGTGAGCAGTTACGGCTGAACGGACCGAAGAGGAAATTAAAGATGTGGTTTTCATTACCAGGTGATTTCTGGATAGTGCAGTCCAGAAGTTGGCGTAGTTGTCACAGTTGTATCAACAGCACCTTTGGGACTTCAGGAGATTCATAAACAATACAAAAGGCTCAAATCTGACAGGCTACATGTGCAATTCCCCACAATTTAACTGTTTCTTATGTTCTGAGGCTGAAACAAAGGACAATTAAGTTTCAATGTTAGCTCCTCAAAATGCCAACAGTGCTAACTGTAACCAACAGGTAGACGTCAGTGTTAGCTTCTCCAACAGGCTAACATCTGCGTTAGCTTTTCCAATAGGCTAACAGTGATGTTAGCTTCTCAAACAGACTTATATCTGTGTTAGCTTTTGACAAATGGCTAACATCAGTGTTAGCTTTTCCAGCAGGCTAATATCAGTGCTAAGTTCCCCAACAGGTTGCTTCGGATGCTAGCTTCTCCTGCCATTTCTTGCAGTTGTTTTGAATTAATGCACAGCATCTGAGCCATCCTAACTTTGGATTGCTAACCTCGGGAGTTTTGTAACAGCCACATTCCTTTCCTAAGATTTATTCCTGCAGTGTAAAATCTCAAATGTCATCGTAAACGGAGCTGAGACAGGATTTCAGATGTTGGAGGTCGTCCCGGCCTCTTGTGTATGTTTGCTAAAACGTTTGACACCAGAGTTCGTTTGACCTTGAACATAGTAGTTTCACAGAACAGCTAGACAGCTTTGAATCTTATAATCACGCCATCATCCTGATACCTCCATTTACCACAAGAGGTCCTCGCAGGTAAATTTCAACACAGGTGGTTTTAAGTGACCACATGACGGATGCCGCTGTTTTCTCCTTCGCTCCTGACAAGCGCGCTTCCTCCTTCTGCCCATTTAGCATCAATTACGCCTCTTGTCCCTGACCGTATCATCATCGCAGCAGCAATCACGGTAAATTACGCCGTCTGGAAACGCGACGCGGCACCTGCTGACAGTAATGCGAGCGTCACCTCTGAAGGCAGTAAAACACACGTGTACGGCTTCGCCGATTGAAGTCAAGGTCAAACGTATCAAGGAAGCGTCTCGCGCTGATTGTTGCAGCGCGGGCAGGTGCATGCGGAGCTGGTCGGCTGTCGGTTTGTGTTAAAGCTTACATATATACCTCCTGCACACACACACACGCACACACTGATCTCCAGGGCATATGCACATAAGTGTGTGTGGACAGAATGAGAGTGAGCATATGGGTGTGTTTACTCTCAGCTGGAGAGAGAGTGTGTGTGTGTGTGTGTGTGTGAGCTCTGTGCAGCTCTGCAGCATGACACAAACACTTTGCATGTGTGTTTTTCAAAAGCCACCTCCTCCTTCTCTTCTTCCTCCCATCATCCACCCAGCTCTTCATCATGCCACACACTCATGTTCCTTCTCGTCCTCTCATCCTCTTCCCCTCCTTGTCTCTCACTCCAACCTCTCCTCTTCCTCCTTTATCGTCCGGCGAGGAAGCGAGTAAGAGGGGCAGATTTACAAGGGCTGTCATCTCCGCTCGCCTCTCGATTCCCTTCCCCTCTCTCTCTCTCTCTCACGCACACTACCTCTACCTCGCTCGCCCTCAGAGATAATTAAAGAGCCCACTAGTAATCCCATCCAGCCGTGCAGGACGAAGGCAGTGCAGCACACTCGAAACGCACGAGGCTGCAGCGGTATGAGAAATGTGTGTGAAACATAAAACCTTGGTATTTGCACTCGCACACACACACACACACACACGCACACACTTTCAGCTCAGCAGCATCAGCACTAAACCGAAAGCTACGACTGTATACGACACACACACACACACACACACACACACACACACACAGAAACACTCAGTCTCTCAGCCCAGCCGCACGCCAAGAGGCAAAAGACCAATTGACCTAGTTCATTCAAACCTGGCAAGCCAGACGAGGGAAGAGATGACTAAAGGAAAGGATGGATGGATGGATGGATGGATGGAACGAGGAATGTATGACGGTATGAACTGACGGAGGGGATGAGACGAGTGAGAGATCATTAGAACGGATTGGAAGGCGAACCAACACTTGATAGAGAGATCAATAGACAGATACAGAGAAAGGCTTTCAAGCTCAAGTGTGGATCGAGGAAGATAATTGATTAATGATTTGATACGGGGGGTGAAAAAGCGAGGGACGCATGGACGTGAGGCACATTTATATTGGATATATTGGAGGGTGGGAAGCAGAAAATGAACGAAAGGAAGTGTTGGATAGATGGATGGAAGAAAGGTATCAGTTGGGTTGGATGGCAAACCAATACTCAAAGGATATATCGATATACAGCTTAACAAAGAGGCTTGTGGGCGTAAGTGTGCATGGAGCAAAAGAAGAATGGATTAATGGGTTAATGAAGGAGTAAAAAGAGGGAAACATGACATTTATTTGGCATATTATGGTTGCAGGTGAGCAGAAATTGGTGGGGTAGTGGAAGAAATAAAGCACATTGGATGGGAAACCAATGCTAGATCGATGGATCAATAGATGGATAGATTGGTAACATAAATTCAGGCTTGCAGACGACGATGTAAGAAAAAAGATCAGTGTCAGGTTTTTGCCGACAGACTGATGTTAGACACGTTATTTTGAAATATTTTGGACTGAGCGATGCTTAAATTGGGAGAAAACGTAAGAAAGGATTGTATCATTGGATGGAAAGCCCAATACGAGACAGATACATCAATAGATTGATATATGGATTACGTACAGGCATTCAAGAGTGAATGGAAGAAAATATGGATGGTTGGTGTCAAAAAAAGAAGAATATATGGACGCGAGATAACTAGATATGAGATATTCGAGATGGGGAATGCAGAGATCAGGGTAAAATGGGTGAAACGAAGCACATTGGGTGGAAAACCAACACCAGACACGGATCAATATACAGATATATGGAACAAATGCAGGTTTTCCAGCATGAATGGAGGAAAAGATGAGGCACACATGGCGCATTGATTTGAGATATTTTGGAAAGGGGGTGCAGAAACTGGGAGAAAATGGATGAAATACAGCGTCATTGGATAGAAAACCAATACAAGATAGATACCTTGATAGACAGATATATGGATGAGAGGACGAAGAGGTGGGTGATTGAAGGGGTTAAAAGAGAGGTGAATGGACGTGAGACACTTAGATTTAAGACATTTTGGACGGGAGGGGATGAAGAAATTGGGGGAAATGGATGAAACTGGATGAGATTTACAGAATAAACGCAGGTTTTCCAGCATAAATGGATGAAAAGACGAGTGGCTGGTTTGAAAGAACTTGGATCGAGGGACGCAGAAACTGCTGGATGAAACCGGTGGACAGAACAATGGACGTGATGAAACAGCAATACTCGATCAATAGAAATGGAGTGAACGGAGGCTGACCGGCATGTATGTGTGTGGAATAAATGGAGGTACAGATGCATGTAAGGGTAATGAAGGGATAAAAAAATGGACGCGTGGACATAAAACCCTCGATTATTCGACGTGACATAGGCACATTTTCGAGATAACAAACGACGTGGCAAAGATAAACAGGAAGAAAATGTATAGATGGAGTGAAAAGACAGTAACATGAATACATTTTGAATGGAGGGGTGAGGAAGAATACGAGATAGATGCAGAGTTAAACACTTCTGTGACTGGCAAACGTGCATGTATGTACGCATGGTGGAGAGGACGCGTCGACGAGTGGATGGAGGGGTGAAGGGACGGATGTCTGGGCGTGAGTCCCCTGAACGTGAGGCATTGTGAACGCACAGAAATCACAACAAAGCAAAAAGAAAATAAAGGGGCAGACGAGTGGTGGATACACTGAGGTTTCACCAAGTTAGGTGTGCAGCTGCTGCACCTGGATACGAGACGTTTTGGACGGAGGGATGCAGAGATCGGAAGACAAACGCAGAGAAGAATGAACGTATGAATGAAATGTGTCACGTAGACGAAGGAACGACGAATGGATGGATGGATGGAGGGTATGAGGCATTATTTTGATTGAGTGGTCGCCACACTGACAGAGAGACAGACGGATGGATGGATGGATGGATGGAAAGCTGACGGACGGACGGAGAGAGATAGAAAATCAAGGAATAGGAAGATAGAGAGATAAAGTACCTGTTGCCGATTTGGGTCTGTGTCTTCCTTTGGGCCGTCGTTGGGAATTGCCCATACTATTCTTCCTGTCCCAAAACATCACCGCCTCATACCACCAACACACACACACACTGACTGACTGACTGACTGACTGAGACAGAGGCTGACGACGAGTGTGTGTGTGTGTGTCGAGTGTCAAAGCGTGCGAGTGTGTGCGAGACAAAACCGAGAAAAGTGTGTGTGTGTGAGAAAGAGAGAGAGAGAGAGAGAGGGACGACTGAGCGTCACAGCATCACTAGAGCCGACCGCATCCCGGTGTGTGTGACTGCATGTCTATATGTGTGTGTGTGTGTGTGTGTGTGTGTGAGAGAGAGGCTCGGCATGTGATTGCGGCTGAGGGTGAGCGAGAGAGTGACAGAAGACGGGAGTGTGTGTCCTGCGCTCTGTGTGTGTGTGTGCTCGCCCGAGTGCAACGCGCTACGTGAGCTGTTGACAAAGCAGGCTGTGTGCCGGTGTGTGTGTGTGTGTGTGTGTGTGGACATGAGTGTGAGAGAGAGAGAAAGTGTGTGTGAGCACCTCTACACGTTTCAATGAAAGGTTTGGCTGTTGCCGATGAGCATGTGCGTATATTTCATGTGTGTGTGTGTGTGTGTGTGAGAGAGAGAGAGAGAGAGAGAGAGAGCATTGGTTGAGTTGATTAGCTTCCAGCCAGTCGCATCCAGCCGCTGCTGTTCAATTCATAAAGAGCCAGGCAGGAAGCGGCCAATCAGGAGGCAACGAGCAAGAGAGGGAGATCGAGTGAGAACGAGAGAGAGAGAGAGAGAGAGAGATGGGGGATGAGTGGAAGAGGTAGAGCGAGAAATAAGAAAAAAGGGGAGGGGTCGCTCCGGAGAGAGATGGATTGGCTCTATGTGACCAGAAAACAGAGAGGAGACGCACTATGTGGCCCGAAATACGCCACCGTCACCGCCGCCGTACATATAGTTTAGTCTGAGTGCTTTCAGGGGCTGAGGGCGAGTGAAGTTCACAACTCGTCACAAGACGTCAACATTTTCAAATAATGCAACAACAAAAAAAGCAAAAAAATGAAGAGAAACATTCAAATTCTTACATTTTCAGACCAAATCAATCAATGTGACGGAATGAGAAATGTTGAATTGGCCGCATGAGAATATTTGAAGATTCCTGACACACTTAAATGATCTGTTTTCCTCCTGAACGTCTTTAAATCATCAGTCTCATCATCTTTAATCCAAACATGCTAACTGTACTTCTTGTGGTTTAAATGCTAAACGACGTGTTCGAGATGAATTCTTGCTCGTTTTCTAGAATATTTTGCCTCACGTGAAAAAAATTGTTGTTTTCTTTTTTTACTCATTATGTCAGGTGTACGATTTGGTTCAGCCTTCAGCTCTAATAAAGATGTTGTCGTGTTTCATTTTGTGAATATAACTCTAAAAAAACATTTCTCAAATAAAGCCCAGTCGCCAGAACAAAATGTCGGCATCTTACCTTTCTGCAAACCACAGGTGTTTTCAAATTTGAACAAGCCACGTGTATCACATCAATGTCTCTACAATCTGTTTCAAATTGCGACCAGTCTGAGGAACGCTGCCAAGCCAGAGACCACTGTTCAAGATGGTTTCAACATTTGTAGGAGTTAAACAAGTTGATCATTTTGACAAAAAACATGTCTGTGGAAACAAAACCAGGTATTTTAAGTCAAAATATGATCTTTTATGAACCCCGACGAGGTGGATTTTGTACCTAACGCTAATCGGGCCGAGAGAGAAAATTTCAAACTGAACATAAAGAAACGTAAAGTTTCAACATATTCATGGTTTAAATGTCGAAACATGTTTGTTTTTGGTCTCATATTGGTGCTTCTTTCATTAATTACAACTACTCATGGTTATTTATTCTTATTATTATAGCCATATTATCAACCTAATCACAATTTTAGCAAAAAAAATAGCATTCAGAAGACAAAATTTAACAATCTAGAAGCTCAGTTTGAACATTTTCAGACAAAAACGCCACAACTTGGGGAAGGTTACTTCCTGTTTCAGTCAGTGGCTTCAATACACTCAGCCAGCTTCATAAAGAAATGGTTTTCTAGTTTGGTGTGGATCTATTGGACCTCACTTGTATTCATGTGGCTGATGTGGAGCAAATCTCTGCAGCTCATATCCAGAGGAGAGTGTTCCTAGGAGAGTCTGTCTGTCTGGGTGTCCGCATACTTTTGGCCATATAGTTAAACTGCAGAGAAAGAGAGGCTGCAGGGAAGTGATGGAGGTGGGAAGAGAAGGAAGAAGAAAGGAAAGGTGCACAGTGAAGTCAGAGGAATGAATAAATGAAGACGGGGAGACGGGGTGGATTCAGACGGACGGAGAGAAATTGAAAGTGAAGGCAGCGGCACAGCGAATGAGATTGAGAGGGTGAGAGGAGAAATGAGGAGAATACCGAATGAGGAGAGGAGAAGAGAGAAAAGGAAAGGAAAGGAAAGGAAGAGAAAGAAAAGAAAAGAAAAGGAGAGGAAACTAAAGGAAAGGAAAGGAAAGGAAAGAAAAAGAAAGGAAAAGAAAGAAAAGAAAAGAAAAGGAGAGGAAAGGAAAGGAAAGAAAAGAAAAGGAGAGGAAACTAAAAGAAAGTAAAGGAAAGGAAAGGAAAGGAAAGGAAAAAAAGAAAAGGAAAAAAAGAAAAGGAGAGGAAAGGAAAGGAAAGGAAAGGAGAGGAAACTAAAAGAAAGGAAAGGAAAGGAAAGGAAAGGAAAGGAAAGGAAAGGAAAGGAAAAAAAGAAAAGGAAAAAAAGAAAAGGAGAGGAAAGGAAAGGAAAGGAAAGGAGAGGAAACTAAAAGAAAGGAAAGGAAAGGAAAGAAAAGAAAAGGAGAGGAAACTAAAAGAAAGGAAAGGGAAGGAAAGGAAAGGAAAGCTTTTATACCTTCTCCCCGTCTTGGTGTCTGATTTTGGGTTCTACAACAAATACCCACTACGACCTGTAACAGCTTTAATGTTTCTGCTGCAGAAGGTCGTTTGCTGCGATGGACTCTGATAGAACTATTGTGAGCGTACACACAGAATAAGACAACCAAATATAAACAGGTCGTCCATAATGGAGCGGTCGTAGTCATCGAATGAAACGGCCTCAAAATAATACAAAGACGTGTACTCAGAGCGAAAAAAGTCGACTTAACTATGCACACAAATATACACGCACAAAGAGAAAACAGGTCGCCGTTAGCCATCGACTAAACCTGGCCACACACACACACACACACAAACACACACACACACACACACACACACACACACACACACTGATCCTGTGAGTCGAGTCCATTTGGCAGGAACAAACAGCAGAAAGCACTGGAGGCCATAACTGTCCTCTCTGCTCCACTCACATCCCCAAAACTCTTCACCTCCGAAACTCTCCATCTTTGTCCGCCATATTCTTCATGAAATATGTTATATAATGTTATATTCAACCTCTTACGGCGCCACATCTCTTCTGTAAAGTGTTAACCCTCAGGAGGACTGAAAGGATATCCCATCAGGATTTTAGTCCGTGACAGATGTCTCAATAATTTAGTGACGTCTGACTTCCTGCTATTGTATTTTTCAGTGCAGGTGCATTAAGAGATTAAGGATATTAAGTGTGGACCAATAATTCTTTCAGCAAACTTCAGCATAAAGACGAAAGGAAAGGAAAGGAAAGGAAAGGAAAGGAAAGGAAAGGAAAGGAAAGGAGGGGAAAGGAAAGGAAAGGAAAGGAGAGGAGAGGAAAGGAAAGGAAAGGAAAGGAAAGGAAAGGAGAGGAGAGGAGAGGAGAGGAGAGGAAAGGAAAGGAAAGGAAAGGAAAGGAAAGAAAAGGAAAGGAAAGGAAAGGAGAGGAGAGGAGAGGAGAGGAGAGGAAAGGAAAGGAAAGGAAAGGAAAGGAGAGGAGAGGAAAGGAAAGGAAAGGAAAGGAAAGGAAAGGAAAGGAGGGGAAAGGAAAGGAAAGGAAAGGAAAGGAGAGGAGAGGAGAGGAGAGGAAAGGAAAGGAAAGGAAAGGAGAGGAGAGGAAAGGAAAGGAAAGGAAAGAAAAGGAAAGGAAAGGAAAGGAAAGGAGAGGAGAGGAGAGGAAAGGAAAGGAAAGGAAAGGAGAGGAGAGGAAAGGAAAGGAAAGGAAAGGAGAGGAAAGAAAAGGAAAGGAAAGGAAAGGAAAGAAAAGGAAAGGAAAGGAAAGGAAAGGAGAGGAGAGGAGAGGAGAGGAAAGGAAAGGAAAGGAAAGGAGAGGAGAGGAAAGGAAAGGAAAGGAGAGGAAAGGAGAGGAGAGGAAAGGTAATCTGCTGGTTGTAAGACATTAGAAAACATGAATTCACACACACCAGACGGACTCTTCTCCCTCTCGCTGTGTCTTTATATTGATCGGTTACAAACAGAGTGAACCTGCTGCCATCATAAATCTGCTCCGTCCTTCCTCCTCCTCCTCCTCCTCCAGCTCCACTCCGTCTTGTCACCTTTCCACCTCCTCCTCCTCCTCCTCGTCTTCCTCACACATCCTGATTAGCAGCTGATAGACGAAGGCGCTGAATGTGCTCTAAAATATCAACAGTCTGGAAAAAGATTTCACGCCCACACAGCCGTATTTACTGCTGGCGTGAAAATGCAGCAAGTTATAGTCTGTTTTATAGGTCAGGGGTTATTTTTTGACACATTGCTCTACTTGTTTTCTAAGTCTTCTGTCAGGAATAAGCAACCTGATAGCCGAAGGAATGAAAGATTTGGAGGAGTTTTTCTCCAATAATGTCTTTTCCACAAACGTTTCTAAAGTAATTTAACCAAATCTATGAAAAAACGGATGCACAAAGACGCAAAATAGGTAGTTTATCCCACTTAATTCAGATTAAAGGTGCACTGTGTCAGAATTTAAGATGAAAAAGATTTTAAAAATGTAGTAAATTTATCACCAGAATGTGAATAAATAACACTTTTTACATTATAATGTCTGTGCACTGTGTTGCAGAGATATCTACCGAAGTTAGCATGCTAACCACAGCTAGCTGCACGACTAACTGAGCTACCTAGCTAAGGGCAGCTGCAGTTAGCAGCACTTGCTCTTGTGACCTGCTGCTCCCCTTTTGGTTTTATGTATGAATTTGACAAATCTTGGCCAATTATAACCTACATACTGCACCTTTAATAAAAGTGTCATCTCATCGTGAGTAAGTTAAAGGATCATATTTTGATTTCCAGGTTCACAAGTTCACTCATTTTTTCCATAGTACACCTTGTTGTTTGAAAGTTTTCATGACTGAGTTTAGACCTCGTCTGATTGTAATCGACCTCTCGTGCATATCACATTTGTTTTTCTCTGGTACTGATAAGATCAAAATTAAGGAAATGAAGATGAGATTCCAGCTCAATGACTTCCGCCTGTTTCCTTCCAGAGAAACGAGGTTGGACTTCAACTCCGCCGTTTCACTGGGAGGTTTACTTGTAAAACTTCTGCAGAGAGCTGCAGCCTCAGCAGTGCGACTGAGAAAAATGACTTCACAGCTCATCTCCTCTCCCCAAAGACACATTTTAGTAGATTGTTCCTGTTGTTGTTGGGATCATTATTGCTTTTGTTATAATGAAACAGGTCATGTTTCAAAGGTGTGTCAGCTGCAGGACAAGACTGATGCTGCTCTTTTCAGTGGAGAGTTCAGGGTTGACTCCAGAGAAGGTTGTCCAGGTTTTTTTTTTTTTTGGAGACTGATTAATCTGCTGACGATTCTCTTGATTAGTCAATTAATCATTTAGTCTAATAAGTTCCCAATCAAAATTCCTCTAAAATCCAAAGTGATGCCTTCAAAATCCTTGTTTCAATCCAGAGAATATAAGTCCAAAACCCCCCAAAATTCAAAATCCTTGTTTCAATCCAGAGAATATAAGTCCAAAACCCCCCAAAATTCAGAAAAACTCCAGTAAAACTGTTGCGAAACAAATTTTCTGTCAATAGATAAGTTGATTTATTGACCAAATCAAAAACACAACAGAGTCCACAGTCATGTTAGCAGCTCTGTGAGGCTGTACTTACTCACAGGGGTGCTTTGTGCTAATGCTAACATCAACATGCTAATGGCTTCACCATTAGCATGCCCACAAATGCTTATTCGCAAACACAAGCTACATCTGAGGCTGATGAGATTATTAGCTTTGCTTGTATTTGGTCATAAACCAAGGTTTTTGGTCTGAAGTCATCCCGATTGGGAACATGAATGATCAATCAATCAATCAATCCAATAGTTTTCAAGAGGTTTTGGTCAGAGCCATACACGTGGAGCTCATGGAGGCACCAGAGGAAAAGGTTGCTGATCACCAAAGTCGTTGGGATTCATCCTCAGGAGACCACAAGTTTAAAATAAGCCGTTGTTTTGTTGACTATTGCTGCGAAACTTCAAGTTTTGCATTACAGATCAGACTGAGAGCCTGTGGACACACTGTGACAGTGACTTATCAATCACAACGCAGCCAAGACTTGAAACTAGAGACTGACACCATAAACTCATCAGGAAACTGTTTACTGAAGTAACAAATCAAGAGGGAAGTAGGGCCATTTTCTCATAAGCCTACATTGAATCTGACTTCTTTTTGGAACCAGTTGACCGAATTAAAGCAGGTTTAAAGCTCTTCTGTCCTTGTTTTCTAAAAAATATGAAGAAAACAAAGTCTGGTTTCTCTTGTCAGCCTTAAACATGGAGGAGAGCTGCAACAACAGCCTCACAAGAGCTAGTTTTGCTCCTGTGCCTTGCTCAAGGACACTTTAACATCTGGACAGCTGTGACCACAAGGGACTGAACCCCCACCTTCCAACGTTGTCCTTCTGCAATGAGACAGCTAACGTTTCCGCAGAAACATATTTGCACTGTGAAGTCTTCTGGGATTCCCTTTTACAAATATCTCTAAACCATCCTTAATCCTGGTTCATCCCCGGGCCTCCCACAAAGATCGCTTTCAGCTTTTGCCTATATTCGATCCCGCCGCTTACGTCAAGGCGTCGAGGCCCTCGGGGAGGGAAGGGGAGCGGGCCGTTCTCTTTCTTGCTGATTCCTCGTTTTTGCCACAGCCATTTTTCAGAACATCTCGTTAAGTCGGCGGCATCAATTTCACACGAGCGGCTGCGTCTTGTCAGCCATCGCTGTGAAGAACAGGGACATTTTGCTCTCTTTCTCATCGTCTATCAAACACTCTGTCGTTCCTCCTTTGAACCACTTCTTCCTTTTATCTTTTCAGCCTCCTTCTTTTTCTCTTTCTGTCCCAGATATTCACATGAGAATGACCAGAGGATCTATCTGACTGATAAGAAATCTGACTTACTTTCTCTTCACACCCATAATATTTACTGTCCTCTTATCTTGAGGTCTGACCTTGAACCAACATGCAAACAATGCAGCGCAGGCCGAGCCAAAACCTTCTCACAATACGCCCGTGGTTGCTTTGAGAGAAACGAGGGATCAAGAGTAAAACAAACAAAGGGCTCTCCCTCCTTTTTCTTTCTCTTTACCAACAGTATTCAAGCTTTGTTTACCCCGGCCGTGGTCTGTTTGATCGGTATTCTGCTTTCAAAGAGCCGCTGCGAGGAAAGAAAAATGACACCAGGAACGATCTACCTGTTGGTCCAGTTCAAACAAACGACGGAGAAGAATCATTTGCTTTTGTGTCAGACACACAGAAGTGGTGTCGAGGTGTAGAAAATTGCAAACAAATCTGGTCCGGTCGTACCGAGCGATTCTTCCAAGTAAATTAAACACCACCGCACCTCATTTTTACAAGAGGAAAATTTCCAGCTGAGTTGTCACACGGCTGGAAATCAGAGGCGTGGAGGTTATTCAAGGACAGGAAACTTTGTTTTGAAACTAGACCCCTCGCTGAGCTTCAGAAATGTGCGAAACCTTTGATTTTCCTTCACGCCGCACACCTCAGAGTGTAAAAAGTTGCAAAAGTAAACATCACATGCTGGCAGTGATGGAGAGCCGTCTGAATTTTGATCGACTTTATCCTGAAAGACGTCACACAAAAAAGACGGCAGTGAACCACATTTCTTTCTCCTCTTAGAGGCCGGTGGGCGACACAGAAGTGGTTCAGACAAACTTGGTTAATCCAGCTTTCACTGGATTTGAATTTTGACCTGAATTTGCGTTGAAGTTGATGGAACAAGTTACTGATTACACCCTCATTTATTTAAGCCCAGGGTCAAACCAGAAAATGGGCACAGCAAAGTTCTTCTGCATCCTTCTGGAGGCTCGCTGACGGACTACTACTGCGTACTACTAGCAAGGTTGGTCGGTAGATTGTAGCTTGCAAGCTAACCGCTAACAACGAACGAACTGTAGTGACTCTCCAGCTCTACAGTCCCTCAAAGGTCAGCATTTCACGATCAATAGTGTGAATTTGCATGTTTAACTTCATCAAAGTTGACCTGATTTCCTGTGATAATGCTGCAAAATTTGAAATGTCTGCAAGAAAAACTAACCAGTGAACTTTGGATGATATTTAAATGAACTGTCAATCTTAACTTGTAAACCAACGATGACAAGAAGTGTTCGGAAACCTGAAATACACACATACTGAAAGCAAAATGTTCAACACATAAACCAACTGAATGGATTGATAAGAGATAAAAGGTTTCTGAGATCAAGAAGGGACTTTGAAACAACATTTCTCTGATTCTCTGAACTTGTCGTGTAAGCTAAGCTAGTAAATAATCAATGAGAAGAAAAACTAAAACTCAAAAACGAAACTATCTATCTTTATCATTTTATGATGGAAATTTGCATTTAAGAGCAGCAAATAAACATTTTCACAGTGACTGTCTGATGGATTGTTGTTGAGGTTCAACAGCACACAAAGCCAACATGCATGGGAAGTATTTAAAAGTGCTCAAAAAACGACAAACACAGAAATGTAAAGTATCTACCTGGCAGCTGATGAAGGTCATGTGATACGATCAAAAGCTCAAGAAGAACCGTTGAAATTAACCCTCAGATAAAACGCCAAGAAAGAACGAAGAAACTTAGTTTAGCAACATAACAACATACATTTTGCAACAGATTTTGATTCAGAAGACGTCATTAAAATCCAGGTAATCAACACATTTTCCTCTGTAACCAATAAAGTTAAGATCAGCTGACTCGGCTCAAACTGAAAGTTGTAAAATAAACTTTCCTGCCAGATCAACAAGTTAACACTTAAACCTGAAAGTAACCATAAAACTATAAAGCTTCTTTTATCACCAAGCAACCAGCTCAAAGTCTGCAACAGTATCATGTTGCGTTCAATGCCACAAGAATCGCAGTGAAACCCAAACACACAAACGCACGCTGTATCTTATCGGAGCACGGTACCTGAAGGTGGCTCAGACAGGAGCTTTGGACCGCTGACTTTGTGCTGTGAAGACCGCAACAAATCAAGTCTGATTCCCTCCGGGTCCAAGTGAGTATGAACCGAAACGAGAGAGTAAGAGGGAGGAGAGAGGGAGGGGGGAGGGAGGGATGAAGGGAGGGATGATGAACAGATTTTGTGGGCAGAGAATCAGAAAGAGGCGATGACAAAAGAAGGGAGCGGTTGAGCAACACTGACGGAGAACAAAACTCTGCACAAGACGAGGAAACCAGCATGTACGGGGATGCAAGTAGGAGGAAAGGGAAGAAACATGGTGGGAAATATTGACACACAAATGCTCAAACACACACAGTCCGACCACTCCGACAGAGCAGACATCTGGCCCGGAGTGGATTATGGGTAATTAACTGCTCTTTAATGATTCCTGCTGAGCGAGGACTCTGTCAGGACAGCAGCACAGATTACTCTCTGATACGCACAAAAAAGTGTGTGCGTGTGTGTGTGTGTGTGTGTGTGTGTGTGTGTGTGTGTGTGTGTGTGTGTGTGTGTGCTCATGCCTTGAGAGAGCAAGCCAGGGGAATAACTGAGATTACACCCTGATCCACCGCACACACACATTCATTGGCAGACCACCACATCCTTAAAGCCATCCGAGGCCCTTAATCCTGCTTTTATATATGTGTGTGCGTGTGTGTGTGTGTGTGTGTGTGTGTGTGTGTGTGTGTGTGTTAACTTTCATCCTGCAGGTATGAATCCACTTCCTTGTATGCAAATGTTTTATTTAAATATGAACCCGATGTGAGACTGCTTTCAAAGACGACTTGAATAATGAACAGCAGTGTGTGTGTTCTCAGTAATTGCAGTGTGTGTGGGTGAGTGTGAAACTGTGTGTGTTTCTATGTCTCTCTGTGTGTGTGTGTGTGTGTGTGTGTGTGTGTGTGTGTGTGTGTGTGTGTGTGTGTGTGTGTGTGTGTGTGTGTCTGTGTGTGTTACAACTTAATCCTCTAGATATCCCAGACTTGTCCATCGGTCCAGTTACCCAAGGCCAAACTCTGACCATAGTATCGACCCAAAAACTGAAGCAACAACAGAAAAATTGAGAGATGAAGTGAGGAAGAGAGGACACAACCGAGGGAAGTCTACAAGACACTGAGAAGACATTTATAAAGATGCTTCTACACAATGCAGTGGTTTGATCCATCCGCTACGCTAGTTTTGTTAGCATATATCAGGGGTAGTAGGCTAACCACAGTTATCTTTCTCAGTAGTCTTGGTAGACTTCTAGGGTCTAAGGTTACATTAGAACCGTTTCCGTGCCTGGAATTTCATATCCAGTGGTATCTTTTTTCAGTGTTTTACTCTCTGTAATAACAAAAATGTAACATCAGTTGTAAAATATAAAATGCCACATTGGTTGTAAAGCCGGTATTTATTCAAAAAAGGAATGTTGCTGGTGAAGATTCTCAGTCATCCAGGTCATATATCTAAAGTTGTATGAACAGGACTAGCTCATTTTTCTTGGACTCGTTTAAGTTTCCAATGACTTGTTTAAGTTTCTTGGACTTTTTTAAGTTTCTTGCATTTGTTCAAGTTTCTTGGACTTGTTTAAGTTTCTTAGACTTGTTTAAGTTTCTTGGACTTGTTCAAGTTTCTTAGACTTGTTTAAGTTTCTTGGACTTGTTCAAGTTTCTAAGACTTGTTTAAATTTCTTGGACTGCTCGAGTTTCTTGGACTTGCTTCAGTTCCTTTGACTTTCATGACCTACTGCGACTCCAGTAGAGGAAACAGCAGCTATATTATCTGTTATATTGTTGCTGTCGTCATCACTTTTGAAGGGCTTGCATACTATACTATTTGCTAGTAAGCACTGTGCAATTCAAGTACTATTGGTTAAATACTGGTTAAGTTTCGGACATAGTCTCACATGCTCTTCTAGCACACCAAACAGCCTGTTGGTACAGAACTTCCAATGCCCCTAGTACCTGAGATTTGGCTAACGCTAGTAAAATGCTACAATAGCATCAACTGAGACAGTGTAAACAGCCCAGTTATCTCCAGCAACAACTTCTCCAACTAGATAATTACAGCGAGTACAGCGCTGGCTGCAGCCATGCTAACATCAGCCATGCTAACATCAGGAATGTTAACATCAGCCATGCTAACATCAGCCATGCTAACATAAGCCATGCTAACATCAGCCTCGGCCACTGCAGGGAAATCTGCGCTCAGACTGTCAAACATTGTGCACATGCTTTTATATTTTGAGTTTGACCAGGTGTTTCCTCAGGTTAGATATGTTGCGTAAGCTTCGTATTTTACCTTCAGATATTGCAGCACAGTGTTGCCCTGACTGACAGCGATCTGTTGCTGGGGTGCCGTCTGCACAGTTTTATTTATTGTGAATTGGTACTACCAATGTAATTCGGCTGGTCCCCCTAAAAGTACCGGGTTCGGTTCCCAACCTTAAAGTCTACATCTTATGGATTCTCTATGGAAGACTCATTTGAATATACACATGTAGGAATAAGAGGAGAAATCCCACATTTGGTAAAAGAAGAATGACAGGTAAAGCTGAAGAAACTGCGGCGGGTTGAATTCTCACAGGAGCTGTATTCTCATGGGATCTTCGTCTTCACCAATTTCTACAAACTAAAGACATGGCAGAGCTGTTCGCTGTTGAAATCATCAACAATTCCCTGTAGTAGAACAAGCTATGTGACGTCCCCAGGCAACGTGAGTCTCGCTCACTCAGGGCTCGAGAGAAAGCAAGAAACATTCGATACATGAGGAGATTAAGGACCGTCAAAGCACGACAAAGCGTCGAGTGTGAATGCTGGATGAGACAGACGCACTCTCCCCGTGATTTACACCTTCAGTGCCGCCATATTGACTCAGCACAAAGTCTCTGAGAATCTCCAAGACTTCTGACAGGAAGTATACACTAGATATTCTTGTGAAGCTGTAACAGTCAGTACACCTGGCTAACAAGACTGGGTGAAAAATAGGGAGAATACTTCTGACAGGATAGGAACTGATATTTTTTTTATACCAACGCAATTGTGGGTTCCAGCTCGATTCTTGTTTGATTCACTTTAGATTCCTGATTAAATGTAGTCACACAAACTGTAGCTTGAGTGCTGGCTGTGGCAAAAGTCATTCCTGGACTCGAAGTCCATGTTGAGTAGACGGATGTTTCAGTTTATTGTTGCCGTTTCCACTCGTACTGAAAATGATCATTTTACAGAAAAACAACTAGGACTAATGTCGCTCTGGACTGTTTCTTCCTCTCCGCCATTACTCATAGCTGTTGCAAGTTTCCAGAAGCGTAGAAGCATGAATTTGACGTCATTGTTTTGCATTGTCTCAGAAAACCATGCCATCAGGGATTGATTAGCTCAGAGGCCGTACGATTCTGATGGATCTGACAATTTGGAACCTGTTCTTCGATTTCCATTCCATAGGGTAGATCCAGTCATCCATCTCCCCAGCAACATTTTCCAGCTCCTCCTTGGGGATCCAATGGTATTCTCGTACCAGATGAGATAATGAATCTCTCTGGTGTGTTCAAAGTCTACCCCAGGGTCTCCCACACGTTGGAAGTGGCCTGAAAACCTCAGAAGGAACCAAGAAAGCATCCTGCTCAGACACTTAATCCACCTCAACAGACTCCTTTATGCTCTCACTCTTTATAGTTGTTTTAAACAGCCACAAATGGGGATCAGGGAGCACACTTTTTTCAAGTTTCCTTCCAAATGTAGAGCAAGAAATTGCTAATTTAAGCCCATTTGCATTGCAGAAGAATGTGCAAGTCAAACCTCAAACATTAGGGAAGTGATTTAGAAAACATGGTGGGAATGATGATGTATTTATGTTTGTTTCATGTAATAAATTGAAGGAGGTTAAAGTGTCGAATACAGATCTGATGTTTTTGTCTCTTGTCACGTTATAATTAATTCAACAACCATCAGTTTTCAGCGACTCTCTCTGCTTAGACTTTAATAAAGAATATTCTCCCGGCTGTCGATGTGACTTTAAATCAGTCCTTCATCCTGAGCTCGCTGTGGTCAATCGTCCAATCTGCTCATTCTGACAGGGAGTTGTCACCTGCAGTCTTAAGCTGGCATTAATGCCTGCCTGTAGGTACATTTGCATTAATACACGTGCACGCATGTGTATATTCCTATGTGTGTGTGCGTATGTGCGCGTTAGAGGCTGTTAATCTGCTAATCCACCCCCCCACAGGGCCAGATTACTGTTAAGAGTTCGATGAGAAAATGTGGGAGGCATTAAAATATATTAGCGTTCGTCTGCTCGCCACAGTCCGGCCCGGACAAACTCTTTATCTCAAGAGACAACGCGGCTTTTCACTGCGGGAATATTCAAACTTTGTGATATCACATGAAATTCTATGTTCTCATGTTTTGCAGCCACTGTTTAATAGCTTTCAGCTGACTAAAACTGTGGGGTTTTTGTTTGTTTAATCCATGATTACAGACAGAAAACCCTTTAAAATGTCTTCAATTCTTTAAATTTAAAGTGTTGGCCCACTAGAACTGTACTTCATCTCACCAACCCTACATGGACAGGCATTAAAATGTGGGATTCCTACTTGATAATGTTAGTATGTGCTGCATACACAATCTGTGTCTGATATCAGAGATGATTGGCCATGTAAGGAATGAGCAGCTGTCCATGTTGGACTGATAGCAGCGAGCGTGAGCACAACATTCCCAGGCTTGTCCGTCGTTTCAGATACCCACGGCCAAATGCTGCAGAGTGTGTGATCTCAAACACTGCAGCAGCACCTGAAAGACTCCAACGTGACTGGATTAAACCAGGTAATCAATATGTGAAGGTAGCGTCTGGAAACAACTCTGCATAAAAGTCGGATGGTTAAAAGCATCCCGACTACTCTAACTGAAAAGAAACAGATCCCCTGTTGGATGAAATAAAGGATGATGTCAAAATACAAAAATCATTTTCCCCCATTATACCTCATGTTGACCAATATGAGTGATTAATGACTATTTGAGGATGATCACCCCAATTATAGCCACGTAGCAACCCAAGAAAAATGGACAAATTGCCTAAATTTGATGTTTTTTCTATAATCATGGCACATTCATTCATTAGAGCTGAGATGATTGGCAGATTCATTGATTGAAAAACAACTATTTGTGTTTTTTGATGAAAGAAAGGTCAAAATTATCTGATTCCAGCTTTTTAAATGTGAATATTTTCTGCTTTCTTTCCTCCTCTATAACCGTAAACTGAATGTCTTTGGGTTTGGGACGAAACACGACATCTGAGGACGTCAGAATCACATTTTATAGCCCAAACAGCTGATCGATTCATCAAGAAAATAATCGATAGTGACAGAAATCATTAGTTGCAGCCGCAGCATGTTAACCGCCAGTTGAGGTGGCTTTGCTAGCAGTCATTCCATTTCAAGAGTCAAAAATGTCCATTTTAAGAGGAGACAGGTGAGACAATCATTAATTACTTATTAAACAGATTGTTTTGTATTACAAGTTTTCTGAAAATGTAACTTTAAATGCACAGATTATGTAATATCCAATTAAAAAATGCCCAAAACTCCATTATAGTCAAAGGATTTACAGAGTTTCATCACTCTATAAATCAGAAAATATTGTCAACAGCCATATAAATCAACTTTCAGCAAGTTTTTTATGAAAGAAAAAGTTTATGAATCCGGTTTTGAATGATATATGAAGAAAAGCCTCTGTAAAAAACTAGGAATAACTCTGGGAGTTTGGTGCATGTGGGTGGTAACGATCTGGATTTCTGAGTCTTTGTATTTTCTCATATGTTAAAATACACAAAAGAGGCATGTGAGTAACATTAGCATCGTGCAGCTTTAGCCAAACCCAACTGTTTATGTGTGGTCTGACAAAAGAATTACATAAGTAAACAAAAAGTAAAACTTTTCTTTAGTGATTTTAAGAGAAATTTGGAGCCTTTTCTGCTGGAAATTGGAATAAAACCCTTCAATTATTACCAGAAGTAAAAAAAAAAATTCAGCTGAGGGGTTACATAAGGAAATATCTGGCTCAGAACCCCGATCGAAGTTATATAACTCTGGTTTGGGACAGATAATATGTCTGTGTGTGTGTGTGTGTGTGTGTGTGTGTGACGACTGTGGGGGAAAGATTTCAGTGGGGTGACGAGGACCTCATGGGGCGAGGGAGATTTCTGATTTTATTCCAAATCTTTTCATCTTTCTGTCCCTTTCTTCCTCGTTCCATTTCTCACATTTAATCATCCTTTCACTCATTCTTGTCGTTTCTCTTCCCTCCCTCGTCTTCCTTTCTTTTTTTTTTACACCGCTCTCTCATCCTCCTCTCATCTGCCACCATCTTGATTCCATCCCTCTGTCGCTCCCAGAGGGGAAGATTTTTTTTATTCATCCATCCATCATCAGTGTCAGGCTGCGATGCTAGCGTCCATCCAGAGAGAGAAACCAAAGGGAAAAAGGACGATAATGAGAAAGAAGGCGCGTGAATTTAAAGCAGGGTTAAGACTGTGGCGGTTTGGGAATAAACAAAACAAGACCGCAGGATGATGCAGAGAGCATAAAACTTTTAAAAAAATAACTTTATCTCGGTGGTGCTCGCTTCGCGGCGCTCCCTCGTCTGCCTGAAGCAGAAACACCCTGAAGGCAACACTGACGCAACAGCAGCTCCCGACATCTCAGCACAGCGAGGAACCACTTTGTTTGCCTTCGCACTGAATTACGCAGGATCAACCTACAGTACAACATTGGGTTTGAAAGAGCAGACAGCAGCTTGACAAGACTGCAGTTATCATGTTCTACAGCTGCTCATTTCTACACCACAGCCGGCTTACTGTAGAGGCAGAGAGCAAACATCAGAGGGGACGTAATGCACCAAAAACTAGAAAGTGGAGGTACTAAAGCAGCTCTTATTGTTCCTACACACATTTAAATAAACATTGGAGACACAAAAGAGAAAGATTAAAGTGGACATGTTGTGCTTTTCCTTGTTTTCTACCATACACATTATGTTAAAGTGTTGAATGTTCATATTAAAAGTGGCCAAAGTTTAAAGAATGACTTCAATGTAACAAGGGCTCTAATCAGGATCAGCTAGTTAGCTCAGTTAGCCGTGCAGTTAGCGGTCCTTTTAGCTGCCTCTTCCCGCTGTGGTCTAAAAACTCCTATGTTAAAGGTCCAAACGGTTCTCCCAGTCTGAGCAGAGTGAGTCGGCTAACAGGACCATTTACAGTGGCTGCTAATTGAGCAAACTAGCTGCACGGCTAGCTGAGCTAACAAGACAAGCGATGAGTAAAGCCGTCCGTCCATGAGGAAACTTTATAAATCACCAAGTGATTTTCACCAAAATCTGACAATAACTTGTCCAGTGTTTTTACCTTAAAGTCAAACTCAAGTAAAAGTATCTGATGTTATGGCAATAAACTTATTTATGTATCAAAAGTGCACGTTAAAGTAAACGATACATATATTTACATGTACGTATATATAATAGTATGTATTGATCATTTATCGGCATGGCCTTTTTTCTGACGCGGCATTTAATCTGAAAAGTAACAAATATCAAATAAATGCAGTGTGCAGAAAGTATATATTGGTCTTCAAACTGTAGCGCAGTGGAAATATAAAGTAGCAGAAAATGGAAATACACTTGATTAAATCTGCAGCAGAGTCCAAACAGAACGTTTATTCATTGGGAGCAAACAAACAAATCATTCCCCCCCCCGATCTATAACACAGGCTGCTAATGCAATAAGACATCTCTGCCTGGTGCGACCGCCGTCCTGTTCCAACCAAACGACATCTCGACTGTCCAGATTGTCACCAATATGTTCACAGACTGTTGGCCAGACAGACGCTTGACTCAGCATCTCAATCTGCATTTTCTGTTTACAAAAACAACACCGACTTCAGCTGGTAGTGTCGTGTCTCTCACATGCTCTCTCTGGCTGTTATCAGCTCATCTCATATATATATATATATATATATATAAATACATATCCAGCTCAAAACTGACAGACATGCAGAACAAGTTCAACATCAGTACAGAACATGTTTTTGGACCCACGCGAGCAGACCAACCCACGAACGACACTCCCCCTCCAGCCCCACATTGTTGTGCTGAGGGAGGATTAACGCTGCCCAGTGTTTTGGCATTTAGTTCTGCTCTATTATGCTATTTAATTTCATTTGCCTGCTGCAGTTTTTGCCCCGCCGCCCCTTAATCAAATAATAATCAGCGTTGTTGGTTAGTGGTTAAACATTCAGCTCCCCTCAAAGCAGACGAACAATACAAATAAATCGGGAGAGCGCCGGAATCCATTCCAAGACGCAGTCGAGGCCAAGTCTGCGGCGGCGTCTGTACCGGGGTCGCTTTTGTTTATTTGAGAGATCTTGCAACATAGGAGGGGAAAAAACGGGAGGGGAGAGGGAATCGTGCCAGATGAATTATAAATATGGAGTGATGTTAAAGTTTGTAGCTGGCAAAATGAAAAAAACACTTTGAGAGCTGAGAGACAAATCAATACACGACTGGAAGTGAACGTTTTTTTTTTTCCACGAACATAATAATGATTCCAGGGTTACAACAACAAGCCTCTCGCAAACCAAGCTCATTCTGCAGGGACGCCTCAAACTGTTTGCTGCTGGTTGGAACTGGAATGCAGAAACTACAAAAGATTTTATTGTGAAACATTTATTTTTGAATTTATAACTCGGTGTTAAGAGGCCTTTTTTTCTCCCAGTAGAGGAGGATTTAGTTCAGCACTTTTGGACGACCGGAGCAGAGCTTTGATGATGTTTGGAGATCAGATGAATATTTATGTTTCTGTTGGCCAAAATCTCTCGAGCAAATTGGGAGCATTAGTTTGGCATCTTCCCACTGCAAAAAAAACTTAATCCTTCCTCTACAAGAAAATCACCAAATCTAAGCTGAGGCCTCCACCAGTTATCTCACATCAGCCGCAGAAACACACATCTCCACCCCCCAAGACTTCGCTGTGAGCAACGACAACACATGATGTCATCGCTGCTGCTGGTTGATGACATCACCGGGGGTACAGCAGATGAGAAGCGTGGGAAACCACAGCACACTTGGCGTCATTTGGGTATAAGAGCATTCTGCTGCGATGAGTAATCCGACCAGGCTGCTTGAGGAGACTGACGGTGAAATCTGCGTCCACGTCTGTAGGAGATTAAACAGATCCCGATGAAGATGCTGAAAAATAACAACTATCAAAGAAATCCCAAGGGTTCGCGGAGCACGAAACAAAAAAGGACACCGAATTAAACCCTTGGTTGAAAACACCTGTTCGCCCCATCATAGACTGACAACAACCCTCTGGGGAAAGGGCTGTGTTGAAGTGTGGAAAACTTTGGACCTGATCAAAGCCGATCCAAACAACACCTGAGGATGATTGGGACCGGGTCAAAAATGTTACAGACCCCAAAACAGAGAGAGAATATCCACCAATCGATGAGCAGCTAGTCCAGAAACAGAGACGTTATATAACTGTGCCACGTTCTTGGCAGGAGGTTTATCGGACACAGAGGTTTTAACTCCACTAATGACCTATTTTAACATCTCTGTGAATCTTGGGACGCTGGAAGCTATTACAATAATGGCTAACGATGCAGCAAACTGGGTATTGTACAAGTAATGTGCGCCTGCATGCTTTGGACTGGTTAGTGTAGCGCATCAGGCCAGGATCCACATATCTGGTGGACCGCTGTGGTTTTATTTGTTGGGGCCTTTGCAGCAACGCTACAAGGAGTCTGGGATCTTTGACATGATGCTGCACATGGTCAAAACTTGAAAAAGCAACTAGAGGTCTTCTAAAAGACCCTCCACTGCTAAAATACTACATTTAAATCTTCCTAATGGAGCTAATTTAGATATAAAGAGATTCATTTAATCTCCAGAGTTGACCAAAAGTAGAGAGATATGAGATATGTACAACTACTATATGATCTGTGAAGTTTTCACTGGCCAGTTTTTCCAACTCAGCCAATCAAAAAACTCGTCCAGATTTCTTGTTTTTTTTCATGGTTGGGGTTACATTTTGAAAATTATGCAGAGATCTGTGTAGGGCTGGGCAGTATGACTATACATCGTCTTATATTTTGGATATCTTTAAATCGTGGAGATGCATAAATAGTGTTTTTTCCTGGTTTTAAAGGAGACATTACCATAAAGTGATGTCATTTTCTGAACTTGTTCTACTCGTTACTTGTCTTTAGTCATTTATATCTACATTACTGTTGATGATTTCTCAAAAATGTCACTGTGTGTTAATATTTTGTGAAAGAACCAATTGTCACCAATGTTGTCGCAACAGAGAGGGTATTTCAGATTAAAAAATATCGAGATATATATTGTATATCGAGCTCACATGCTGCATTAATTACAATACAACTAAAACTATTGTGCGTACTGGTGTTTCCCACACATAGACTTTATTTGGCAGGCCATTTTTCTTTTTTTTCCACAGGGTGCTCATCCTGCTGCCATCTGGCAAAAGATACCGAAGTATCCGCTGCAATAGCACCAGACAACACAGCAGCTTCACTCCTCAGGCCGTGAGACTCCTCAATACATCATCAACGCTCCATTTTATCAAATATATGTAGCAAAAAGAACTGTAACCTTTCTGGTTACTGTAAAGTTTCTTGGAGCAACTGTTTGGTGCGATGCCACTCTGTGACACGTTGGTTTTTCAATCGTTTCTATAGGCCAAACAATTAACGACAAACTTCCTCGAAACATAGCTAACATTTTGGTAAAGGTGTGTTTACTCAGCGACTTTAAAGCTGATGATGAAAGTCAACAGAGTAGACACATACAAGGAGAATGAGGCTTAAGGAAGCGAGGCAAGCCAGTTTGTTTGGATTAAGCAACAAACTTTTAAAGCAGTTCTGGAGAGTGAGTCTCATTCTCAGGTCGTCATGCATCGCAAATTTGGGTTGGTGGCTCTGGTCCGACGCAGACGGCACTCACAGTTACATGGTAATTTGGTGGAGGAAAAAAAAACTGCATATTCATCCAAACATATTTGGGAGTCCTGTTCAACCAGCAACCACAACAACCTATAACTAGATTATGCAAAATGGGGAAACGACAACACAGCTGATCAAAGTTAAAGTTCAGAAGAAGCATCACTGTCATCAGATTTTGGTTCATGTAAACTTGTCGGATGTCGTTGGACAAAGTGACCTCATTTCCAACTAAGAAAACCAGCTATAAGAGCCGAGACGAAACAGAAAATACACATAACTATTATTTTCTTTGCTAGATCCCTATGTCACAGATTGCTTCATGCATACTAAAGACCTTCGCAGGACTGAGGCAGATATCCTGAATATTGATGTGCATTAATGTAAAACACCCTCCCTGTTAAATCCTGGTCCCTGGCTCCTCGGGCAGGGTGGGTGTACTCTGCACTTAGCTCTCACACATTCCTCCAGACCAGAGAAAATCAGCTAATCCCCGGAGAGCAGATAACCTAATACTGCTGGACACGGTGCAGTCAGACACCAGGGACAAGAAGTCCTCAACTGTACTCTGGAACTAAAGCAGATGAAGACTTCCAAAACACTGCATAGTCATTGTGGAGAACAGCGCCGCCATCCATGTTTTACAATGTTTTTATGTTATTTCAGGTTTACTTTATTGAAAGAAGCTGTAATTTCCTTGCATTAAAACATGTGTGACACCTTTTTGTCAGGTTGAATGTCTCATTTTGGAATAACAAGCAAGTACTTATGAATACTTATAAAACTTTGCAGCTGAATAATGAAACTGCTGCAGGGAAAGCTGAAGGATAATTAGTAATTGTCAAACTCGCGAAGGAGTGTAGGGGGGTAGTATCGCAGAAATGAATGCTGCTACAAGTCTGAGAGTAATTTTCTGTCTCAATGAAGGTTTCTATTGGGGGAAAAATGAGTTTAGTCAGGGATGAAGCTTAATCCCTGGCTGTGAAATTGGCCTCTAATCTCTTTGGGAGGTACTGAGACACACCGATGGGACACAAATCTACACTTAAATAACAAAATACCTCCAAGAGCCGAGAAATGAATGAATGGGGCGTCTTAGAGATCCAGCAGGCTAAATCGCACGTTACGCGCAAGTGACGTTATAATTACGAGCTCAACATGTGACTTTTATCACAAGTTAACCCGGCGTAGAAAAACACAGGACTACTAGAACCGCAGAGCTGTGGGAGGAAAACACAAACAAAGCTCAGTGTGACACAGAAACTGTCAAGACGCCTGAAGAGTTTTACAAGGAAGGACAAGCCACCGCTTATTTTTGTGTCAGTGATACTGAAGGAGTAGTCAAGTGATTCATAGTCGTGGCAAGTAAAACATCAAGTGACAAATATAAAGAAAAGCACGCGTCCTAGATCTTTCAACAGCTGAAAAACCCATCTAATCGACACATTACAATAAAGAGTATGGTTTTCTTTACAACAGATCTTAACAGTGGTTTTGCAGTTATTGTAATATAAGATTGTAAGAGCAGGAGCAGCTAAATAACTTCCAAAAACAATTAAAATGGGTGCCATAACTTTCAAGATGTTGGGTTTCCCTTAAAGGAAATCTTCTTCAGTCAAACTATAAATAAAGTCTCATATCTTAAGCATTTTGCAATTAGAAAATCAGTTAGGTCATCTGGAGTAAGCTAACAAAGTTGTTTTAGCTAACCAACCAGCATTATATGGCTGTTAGTCACTTCAAAAATGTTAGCTTACAGCGCTTTTTAGCTAACCAGCACTGTTTATGTTAACACATGGCGGTTAGCTACTTGAACAAGATTATATGTTAGCCAAACAACTAGCCTTAATGTTAGCATATGGTTGTAACAAAGTTTTCTCTCTAACCAACCATTATCAATGTAAACACGTGGTTGTTTCGCTTGAACAACGTTAGCTTACAGTGTTTCTTAGCTAACCAGCATCATCATGGTAGCAGTAACTCACTGGCTGGCATGACTTTTGGTGATGCCGTAAACATTTCTACCGTAAAAAACAAGATCCACCAATCAGAGATGAAGCTGTAACACTACCACTACTAGTGGGTAGTGTAATGTTGGATATAGCCCCACCATTGATTTTCAGTCGTGTAGCTTGCAGTAAGTCTATCTTGGACGTTTACAACATTATGACTAACAACATCCTTGATTCAGACGAGGAAGCTTTTAAAACTCTCAATAAAATCTAATTTTCTAAAATCAATAATCCCTTTAAAGCCCCTCGGGCTGTAGCACTGAATGCACTGAGAAGCCTCTGTCTCTCTTAGTTGTATTGATAAACATTGATTCTGTCTTCTAGCAACAACTCACGGAAACAACAGACAGCAGAGATATCTGCACAATGCCTTTTCTTTAATCATTACAGCACAGACATTCTTAATTATTCTAGATTCTCCGTCTCAGCAACCGGTAGGTCTCATATGACTCGTCGCACTGTACATCAGAAGGCTATGTATTACTTGTTGATGGCTCTCTGCAGTATCACCGGGGCGCCTTTATTCTTCTTCTCAGCGATTAAAGCGATTTTGATCCGGCAGTTTTGCTACAGCAGAAAGAATTTCAACTTTGTCAGGGAAAACCAGAAAGAAGGAACACTTTCCCCGAACTTTGAAACGATTCACAGAGACAGAGAGATCTGACAGCGTTCTCCTGTGGGATTCTTGGTTTAGCTGCAAACAGCAGTCTTTTTACACAAGTACACACACACACACATTTAACACATAGGTTGTGTTGTACAACCATGAAAGTGTGCCTGATGACAAGCTGAAAATGTGGAGCAGTGCAAGAAATAATGACAAAACTGTCTTTTTGATGGGTAAATATACTGCGTATGATCGAAATAGGGCCTTTAATTCTAGCAATGTAGTTGCAGAATTAAAGGAAGGAATGTTATATTTCTATTTCCCTGTTTTGCGCTCCACACACTTGACATCTCCGTTCAGTTATACAGCCTTCAAGACTCTAAGTTCAATATCTGCAAAATGTTAAAGATAAAAGTTGCCGAGGCAGCAACAGCAGGGGTTCATCAGTACAGCAGCCGAGGTTACTGTTCACCCCAGGACACCAGATAGAAACATCAAATTCTGCTTAAAGTACAATGGTACCCAAAAAAAGAAAGCCTGAGACACAGAATCTGCTATATTTCCATATGAATTCATCTCTGGTGCTCTCTGTTATTGATTGATGTTACATAAGAATGTCTCGAGCTACACCCAATATGTGAAAGTTCAAAAATTCACTCTTGGAAAAAGTCTATATTTTATGTTTTATAGTTTGTTTGGAATAAAGATAAAAGAACAAAAAGAAATGCTTTAGATAGTGCGAGCGGTGACAGCCGTCAAGGTTCAGCAAAAATATAAATATCTCCCTCAATGTCTTGGTAATACAGACACGTAGGTAACAACTCTATGAGTTCACCTGTTGGGGTTGGGTGTATCGACCTGATCCTGATCCCACTCCAACTTGACTCGATCTCAGCCACAACATGAACCAAGGCACAACCCAAGTCTGACCCTGATACGAGTCCAAAGTCCAAAGTGAACCTGATCCAAGCCCGAGCCTAGTCTAATCCTAGCCCCTCATGTCTGTGACTATCAGGTAGCACCTAGCGCAATCTCAACCTAAGTTTTACTCCAATATAATGCCTGGCCTGACGAGAGCTTGACTTGATCCTAGACTGACCCAAGCCCAACTCAAACCTCATACCTAGCGGGACAAAACCCCAAGCTAAGTCTTACCCCCGTACATTTCCAGCTCAAGCTAGGCCTGATCCTAGCTGGAACCCCCCAACCCGAACCTGATTCAATCCCACCCAAGCCTGCTTTGAAAAGTCCTTGCCTGATCCTAGCCCAACCAAAGCCCCCAAGCAAATCCCACCCTAAACCTGACACCTAGCCTTGGCCTCATTTCTAGGCTAATCCTACCCCATCCTAAATCTTACCCTAGTACAATTCCTGGTCTGACTAGAGCTTGACCTGATTCTGACCTAACCCAAGCCTGATCCAATCCAAACCCAAGCAAGCCCTGAAACCAAAGTCCTTGCCTGACCCAATCCTATCCCATTATCTAGCTTGACAAAAACCGAAGCCAAAACCAAACCATCTTATCTGAGTCCTAGCTTGACCAGAGCAAGACCCAAGCACAATCCAAGCAAAAAGCATGAATCGATCTCATTTATGAATGATTTCTCTAACCATAACCAAGTGGTTCCGTACCTAAATTTAAATAGATATTGGTCATTTTGATAGCAATAGCAAGTATTTTGCTGAGAAGCCTTAGTCCTGCAATAAGAGTATTTAAGGATAAAGTTGACGTATTACAGTAACATCAAGCTAATGCAAAAGCTAATGAATAAAGTGAGACAAACAGGAAGTAGGAACACAAACAGAAAGAGAGTCGTCATGTTTATAGATTCCTCCTCCCACCTGCCCACCTCCCTCCCTCCCTCCCTCCCTCCCTCGCCCTCCTACCTGAGTGCAATCTGACCGTCTTGCAGAGAAACACAAAGAAAACCAAGAAGCTCGACCAAAAACAGCCGGAAACAGGGAGAGGGGACAGTAAAATGCACCGTCTTTGCCTTCAGATAGCAAATGGAGGGAAAAGGGAGGAGAGGAGGACAAGTGTTGGGGTGGGAGGGGAGTGATGGATTAGTGTGTGTGTGTGTGTGTGTGCGTGTGTGTGTGTGTCCTTCTTTTTCTTCTGCATGGTTAACTCAAGCCAGACTTTCTCTGCTCGCCGCCCGGAGGATCAGGGATCTGAAGCGGGAAGACTTCTGCTCTATCCTGATGTTTCTCCCAACAAGTTCTGCCACTTTGTCTGGTTATCGTCAAATCACTCCTCTCTGACATTATTGAGTAACTGCTCCCGTTGTTTTGTCTCTTCGATCTTTCTTCTTTTCCCAAACTTTCTCTTCCTCGAGTCAAAACAAATCAAATTACATATTAGCAGCATGACAGCAAAGAAAAGACTAGAATAGCTCGTCTTCTTCCTGACATCATAGCATCACAGCAGGCCAGTTCCGTCCCTGTTTTTGTATTTATGTCATCATCCTAATTTGAAATGTATGTGCCTCAATCTCTACTGTACAATTCTGGTTAATTCATCGGCACAGACAGTGGGACAAATGGTGAGTGTAAGATATAAATCTGAATATTGAGCAGTCAGTGACACGGCTCGTTGTGACGGGCGACGTTGGTGGCGAGTTCCCTCTGTTTAGTGATGCAGATAGCTGTTTTTCTGTTATACAATGAGTAGTAGTGTGTGTACTAGTACACTTCACTTCACTAATTCACTAAAATGCTCTTTCATTGGGGTATATAGCAGCCGTGGTACTATTGTCTTCTGTTACTGTATACACAAACATTTGCGGTAGGCTACTCTACCCAAATGTCAAACTCTGCCGATGGGTTAATTATAACTTCGATGTTCTTTTTGTGGATCATTCAACAGATTATTATTAACAGATTATAACCAGGCCAACAGCTGACCTACATTATCTATATTTCTTCATTTCCAGGAAGGGGTGTTTATTATCTGTTTAAGTACCGGAGTGCACCTTGGACATGCAAGGTAACAGTTAAATTACAGTTCATTTTGAAGGTCAAGTAACCGTCCCTACAGTGACAAGTTTACATACATTAGCTAATTAAACCTGGCCAAATGATTAAATGTCAGACGGACTTCATCATGTTTAGAGTATATTCCGCCAATCATTGTGAATCTCAATTGGAAGATTGAAAGGATGTTTTGCTGCCTTTTTATCAATACATGGTTAAGGTCAGCTAACTATAAAGTGGAGAGAAACAAATAAATCACAAAGACTGCCGGCATCTTTGAAGGCGCATGAGTAGAAATGTCAATATGATGTTTTAACCATTTCTGTTAAAGTGGTGCTCCACTGCACTCCGGCTCCAGTAGACCAGCAGGTACGTTTGGAGGTAAAAATGCGTATAAGCACAGCCAAAATGTATTTGTAAGTATTTACCCCTCATTTCAAAGTGTGCATCACCAAGCGTCTGTGTCCACATTGTGTTTTATTCTGCAAGAGCTAGCGGATTGTTGCAATTGTCCCCAATGAGGAAGCGAGCGCCTGTGTTAGCCGCTCTGATCACTACGAGTTAAAAATCACTCAACTTTTCAGAAAAGGCTCTGGTGACGTCACCGGTGCTGTTTTTCTTTCTCTAGGCAATAATATTTACTGCACTACAAACTGTCAACATGCATTTCCTTACTTGATGCTCCGGTAGCACTAAAACTATGTTTGGAGGTAAAAATGGAATTAAATGCAGCCAGAATATTGTATTAATCCCTCATTTAAAAGTCAAAACTGTGTGTGGATAACTAAGGCGAGGATGGTAGGTCAAAGTTAAAATAGGAAGTGGGTCTGTAAACTGTAATTGGTGTTTACAATAAACAGTTTGGGTAATTATCGTAGTTTCTCTTCGCTCTGTTTTGCTTCTAATTTTGGCGAACCGGTGGGGTTTTCCTCGTCCTGCTGACAATCTACTGCAACATTTTAGTGTCATCAGCGTCTGTGATAACTCTTCATTTAGTGTTTTCACCTCTGCATTGACACTGTCACTCACTCACTCATGGATCCGTCATCCTCTCTCTGTTTTGCTCTAATTTTGGGACATATGAATTGTGCAGCTGCATCGTCATCGACATCAGACGAGCACACTGATCCACACACAGTCAGTGTTTCTGCTGAGAATAATGACTTCCCTCGTGCCTTCCTCTCTTTTAATCTTCCACTCTTCTCTTTTGTCTCAGTCCCCTCTCTCCCTCTCGCTCTCTCTCGCCATCTGCAACACTTCTCATTTGTCTTCTGCAACTGATTACATTTTTCATTACTGACACTTTTAAGAGGGGTTATTCGGGGTAAAGCACGTGCACTTGTGACATCTACATCGAAAAATCATCATATATTATCAAAATTCGATAAATTAATGTGATTTTTTTTTTTTACATGCGAAATATCTGAAAATAATATATGCAAATATCATTTGGATGTATCTGCTTTAAAATCTAAAAAACTAAACTTTGCTTTTATGCTTTTATGATGATTGTTCCATGTGTCCATGATTGTTTTTTTCCTATGTTAAAAAAAGCTGCCCAGGATTATATTGAGACTAGTTTTATTTTCACATGTGTTTGAGGACATTTTTGCGACAGCAGCTTCGCTCCTGCATAAGCAAACTGTCTGCAAAGTACGAAGAGAAGCTGGGGTTCCTTCGAGTGCCGAAAAATAATTAATTCTTTTCTACTTTTTTCCATTCCTTTTCATTTTCTTTTTCTAATTTCCTCTCAATCTCTCCGTCTCTGTCCTCTGGGTATTTCTATCTCTCCGTCTTTCCTTTTGCAAGCTCAGACGAGTTCTCACAGTCTCCCCCTCCAAAATAAGGGTCTAATAACACCCCACCTGGTTTAATAAGATGCCCTTAAAAGAAAAAATATACCGGTTCTCTCTCTCTCTCTCTCTCTCTCTGTCACAGGAGCTATTTCCTGACAATATTGTGAGCGGATTAAGGGAGGTTGGAGGTGATGGAGGGAGGGGGTAGTTAAAAAAGAGAGAAGAAGAAATAGGAGGAGGAGGAGGAGGAGGAGGAGGAGGAAGGGCCTCTTTAGAATAAATAAGTCCCCCGTCTTTAAATCCTTCTTTAACTCCAAACTCTCAGTTACTGGAGCTGCTTTTGACAAGAAAGGAGAAAACGGCTGCATCGTTCTCACACACACACACACACACACACACACACACACACACACACACACACAGCCTCCTCATCCTTATTTCACACTGCGTCTGCAAAAAAAAGGGTCAGAAAGGAACATTTCAAGATGTGGATGAAGGGGAGGAGAACGATTACAGACGGATTTACTCAGATCACAGGAGGCGTTTTTGTGAAATCTGTCATGACAAAAAAATGGCGATTTCATATCCAATCAATCGGCGGATTCTTTGCTCTCTGTGTCACAGGACACGAGGCCAGACCTCCCCGCTGCCAGAAGACACAGAGAAGGGCTGTAGAAAATGAGATCTGACATGTTTTAAGTAGAAACAGATGAGAGTTGGAGAAAAGGGCGGTGGAAGGGAGGCAGAGGGAGATACAAGCTAACAGGCCTTTATAGCGGCTACTGTGTGTTCGTTTGGTTCAGACGTGAGGAATAACGGGGAGATGGAGGCAGAAGGAGGCTGTTTGTTTTCTCTTCAGCATGGAGAGAGCATTACATGTGTTTGTGCAGTCCGAATGTTGCATCTGAATATGAGAAGTACTCATTGTTTTTTCACGTTTTTCTCACAGCTGCTCATCTCAACCAATAAAAAACAGACAATTACATGAATTTTAAAATGTCTAAACTACAAAAATCTGGGTAAAAATGTAGATTTCTGTGTTGCAGAGCAGCTCATTAACACTCCACATTGTTTCCTTCGCTTTTGTATAACCGGCAGCATTTTTCTGCAACAAAACAGAATTCATGTGAGTGCTGCATGTTTAAACGTCGACACTAAAGTAGCCTGACTTTGTATGAGGAAGCATCTGAAGGAGGATAAATAGTTGTTTTTTTAATATTTATCTCATGGCCGCTCGAACAGATGAAATGATTCTTTGAATACAAGAATCTAGTTTCCATTTAAGGCACTGCTGTTTATTCACTTGTCAAGCAGCTAATTAACAATCTCCTCCGCATTGTTTCCTTTATTTATTTAGTTTTTATAACCGGCAGCATTTTCTGCACCAGTACTCTCACATTCCGACCTTGTTTTCTGTAAAACTGTGACGTTTAGCATCTTCTTGCAGCATTTATAGGTTTTTTTTTTAATACTTCCAGTTTCATTCGTCCCGCCGTCACGTTTCTCATCCCTCTGGTTTAACTCCACCTCACATCTTTCATCTTATTCTATTTTTTTTTTAATTTAAAAGATTACGGCTTCCTCTCCTGCTGGGAGCGTCTAATAACTCCCCTCCTCTCCCTTTCTATCTCCCTCTCTAAGCCGCGGCCCTCTCTCCCTCCTTCATCGTCATCCTCCTCTCCCTCTGAACACTCTGGCTGCCTGCAGGACATAAACACACACACATACAGTGAGGAAAATATGTATAAACACACACACACACTGCGTAGAAACTATATCTGCCTCCCAGCCAGCAGACACACACACACTCCTGACTGTGTCGCTGTGTTATGATCCTCCATCAGATGCAGATAATGAAGCCAGAGAGCAGCCGGACTGTCATCCCTAAAAAGGAGTGGAAAGATGGAAGGAGGCGACTCTCTTTTCTGTTTGTATCTCGGCTTCGTCTCTGCTTTTCCCTCCTTCACATCTCCCCTTCGCTCGCATCATCATGTTCTTTGGCCACAATTAAAAAATAGAGACGCCGAACCAGAGAAAAAACTCTTGGTTTTCCAGAGAGTTTATAAACTGTTCGATGAGAGACTTTCTTTGCTATCTTAGAGAGTTAAAGTGTCAGTTTGAGTCTCCGGTGACTCAGAGAGGAAATTGGACCTCTTACCCTGATTCTGCATTCAGCAAAGCAATCATCAAGTCATTTCCTCCGAGGCAGAGAGATTGAAGGGAAACTCAGCCAGAGTGAGTTTGGAGGAGGGAAGCCGGACACAGAAGTCAGGGAACGATCAATAGCCAATCAGGTTTTAAAGTTTAGAACTGCCTGATTAGGGGCTGATTGATCCAGTGATTGTCTGGACAACAAGCCCTCTGAGTTTAACGACAAAAGGCCCTCTGGAGCGACACATTTCTGATCTGTCGCCACAAAGCGGCTTAGTTAAAGACACAGTGCAAAGGACTTTAATGTGACTTCCTGAGGCCACTATGTGGCGCTAGAGAACCGTCAAGAATCGCATGTTAGGTTTAAGAATATCAAGGGTGGACCACATCTTGAAAAACAGGTAAATCAAAAAGATGAGGATGTCACAAAAGTCTCTCTTCCTGTTGCCAGTAGGTGGTGCAAAAGATGAGCGCAGCCGACGTTTGAGTTACGTGAGAGCCAATGGGAGCTGAGGTGAAAATCACACATCTGTGGGGGTCTCTACACATAACCAACACCCATTATTTTAATTACAAATCATACCATATTCATGTTTAAAGTCACGGACATGGACAAAGTGATGAGGTAGAGTCATTTCTAATGGCAATATACCAGACTCCCTTACAAATCCTGTGATTTTAACAGTTGTCAGATCATGAGGAGGCACTTAACGACCTTTGTGTAATGTCTATGGCATATTTTAAATCATTGGCACTTTCTTGCAAAATCTGCATTAAATTCAAAACATTTAGACGTTTCTATCCTTGTAAAAAGTGTCAGTTTGTCACTGCATCACTTGTAAAAGCCTGTCTGTCTCAAAGACTGTGTGAACACACTGTTTCAACTGATTTCACCATTTACACCAAATGTATTAAATAATATACCTACTGATACTAAACATGTCAAATGTTTAAATCCAGGAAACAGTAGCTCATATAGGTTACTTCTTTGGAGAGCAAAGTGGAAAAAGTCACCAGACTCCCTTAAAAAAACACTCAATTTTGAGATCTGCTGCTTTAGGTGAAACTGTATACAATTCAAGAAACACTGTCTACAGCATATTCCTAACTATTGATGTCTTCTCGTTCATTCGGCATGCATTTCAGCTGAAAATATTTCTTTCTATGTGTAAAAATGTTTGCATATGCAGCTAGGAAGTGACATTATTAGGAGCTCAAATCTGACGGCCATGCAGGCAAACACATCAAAATTTACGGGGAGGATTGGAAGATGTAGAGTGAAGTCATGGCGAGTAAGGAGCTGCCTCATCAACAGCATCCAAAGAGAAATCTGAATATTCACCATACACCATCGACGAGGCCCTAAAGTGGAAGAAACACCACCATGATATTCTGTTTTTTGTGTGTGTTTTAAACAACTTCTCTGGAATCAGATGGGAGAATTGAACCCACAACCACCCCGACAGTATTGCTCTACAGTCGCACACTCTCAGTGTTTGCCTTACTTCTTGAACCGAAAACATTCAGATTCTGCTTCGCAAACCAAAAAAAGAAAAAAAACTGATTTTAAAATATATATCAAACGCTGAGAAGAGAGCCGGCTTCAAAGTGCAGAGCAAGGGGTGATGGAGGAGAAGAAGAAGTGACGTGATGAGTCAGAAGTAAACACACACACACACACACACACACACACACACACATAGATGGAGAAGCTGAGGAGGCCAACAGCTGGGCTCTACTGCCCCCTAGTGGCCGGGACCAGAACTGAAACCCCAAAACCACCATAACGTTGACATATATTCATTTTCTTCACCTCTACATTGTGTCTTACGAGCTGACAGATTAATTCAGATTAATTTAATGGTCAATCGCTGAACAAACTGAGCATTAATGAGTGCTGATGAGGAGCATTCAAAATGGGGTTTGAGAGAAATTTCAAATTATTATTCAATATTTTCAGAGACTCTCAGTGAAAAAGGAAACAAACATCAGTGGAGATAAAATCACTTCTCATGTTAGCCGACAGTTTTATGGGTTCATTTCTTACATTTTTACGCTGTTTTTGAGAGCAGAAACAGTAAAACATGATGTTCTACATCTTTGAACTGTTGTATAGAATTATCCTGAGGGATTGTCACTAAATATTCATACATTTTATGACCACATGTGTCATTTTTCTTGGATTTTGGGCTCCTAGCAGCTGCGGGGTTAAAACAGGGATGTCAACACCACTGGATATTTTCTAAGGGAGAATTTGGGCATATTTGTGGTGACCAGAGCAGGTTTTTCAAGCCAAAATACGAAGTTTTTCAAAGGCTAAAGACATTTTCTACATATATATGCCTTAAATTTGTAAAACGAAGGTGAGTATTCCCTTTAAATTGATGTTCATGTGAGGTTTTGTAGGTTTAATACTGTTTTTCTGTGAATTTATGTGATTTTTCTTCATTTTTGTTCTTTTGTTTTGAATTTTTCTTGAACCAACGTCATTGTTGTAGTTTGTGTTCATTCCATCGTGAGGACTTCCCTCCAGATGTCGGTGCTACAACAGATCTGTTAGATCTGACGACGACTGTTTATGAAGAATATTTCTGATTTATCGTCGTTGTTTGAGCCTGACGTGAGTCTCCTGCTCTGACGGCAGAGTCGAGCTTCTCCGACTGAACAACACTGATCAATCAACACGTATTATTTATCAAGCAAGCTGCGTATAAAAGCTCATTTCCTGGATTAAAAAAACAACTTTCTTTTTCCTGACTTGATGCCAACATCTCTCCGCCTCTGGATTCATGAGCTGTGTGGCTCATTTCTTAACAATGCACACATTTAAAAGCCCACACTTTAAGGCCATTAATGATTTATGGAGGGAATTATAATAAGTATTAAAAAAAGTGCTCGCAGGCAGGAAACTGTTTAACTTTTCACACAGACTATTTTATATGTATCAGCACTACTTCAAATGTTTTCTTTAATTAAACCAGACTTCACAGTTTGGCAACGTCGTCCCGCAAATAAATCTGGAGGTGAAGACACAAACGTCTTCAGGGTTCAAGTTCAGTCGAGCTGAGAGTTTCAGTTTTGTTCTTTAGTGTTGATCGGCGTTACGCACATCATCTCAGGAAGTTCAACACAATTTGAGATCAAATCTTAAAAGGGGGCACTGTTAATATTAACACGATCAGTGAGGTAATAATACAAACCTTTTTCTATGGTTGAAGCTAGATAGGTGGCAGGGTCCGCCACATGTAAACAAAGTTAAACAGTATGAAGTTGTGTTGTCTTGTTTATTCAGTCATGGAAACAAAGAGAGTTTGTTTTGAATTTTTTTTTTTTTAAAAATCAGGCGATGAAGATCTTAACATCTCTTTCCAAAAACTACATAATACTCCTTTAAATGCTCCCTCATAACTTAAAGAATGTAATATATATATATGACCTTTTTGTGCTATATTGTTGATAGATTTTGTGAATCCTGTTGATTTTCTTTTTTTCTGTCCAGTCTTGCTGGCTCGAATTGACAGATTTCTTACTGGAGATTTGCAGTCAGGGTGTGTTTATAGATACTGACAGAGTAGGTCACACTGGTTCTGCGCCTTTTTTTGACCCAGTGACCCAAACCACCATCTTTTCTCGATCAAAACCAGGTGTTTTAATCATGTAAACAAAACAGAAAAGGCACAAACTCTGTCCTCAACTGTCAAATCCATGCAATTCCTTTCCCAACATCCTCTCTACGACCTCTAGCGGTTGAGGGTGTCACACTTCGCGGACTCGTTTCTTCGATAAATGTGACCTGACTCGGCGCCGATAACCTCGCGGGCCCTGATTCTTTGGGTTTTTTCAGTGACATAAAGACGAGCCTCTCTCGGCTTCACGCTGCAGCTGGACGGAGCGAGGGATGACACAGACAGAGAGAGAGAGAGAGAGATACACTTTAAATCATTTGCATGTGAAATAGACTGGCACTTAGATCAAAACCTCAAGCTGGAAGAGGCACACACACACACACACACACACACACACAGAGGCTCGTCAGTGTGTGTGCGGTGACAGCGGCGGCCCTGTGTGAGCAGACGAGCATGTGAGGCTGATTACAGAGTATTTACTGCTGAGTCCGTCTAGACAGCAACAGAGAGGGAGCGACGATGGAGACGAGACAATAAGGACGCAAATAAAGAGGACGAGGGAGCGAGAGAGGGAGAGGCACCTGTGGAAAGATGGAAGGGAAGACATAAAGTGTGAGAGACCCTTTAATGACGTAAATGAAGTGGACAACATCAGTGTAACACAATGTGTATGGTTGCTCGCCGTGTTATGGAGAGTTAACTTGCGAAACTAAAAGATCGGAGCCGCTTTTCCTCATAGCCAAGCTGCAGCCATTAGCTAACTAGCTGATCTTTAAACCGGTGGAAACAGCCACAGCAACTAATCAACTAACTTAATTGAAAGTGTCATGTCTTTTTTATCCGGTTTTGTATGATAATGAATTTCTCTGAAGAAAGAGAGAGTAAGGCCGAGGATAATAAAGTGCCTAAACTAAATGGAACAGCTCCAATGTTTTGTTTTTTGTCAGCAGGGTTTACCGACGGGAGGAGAGCTCAGAGATTATTGGGATTTATCTTCACTCCTGTCTATCAACCTGACTGCAGCAGTGGTCCGCGGAGGTGTTTATGTTCTGTAATGTCGACTGCCGACTGGAGCTGGAGGGGAAATGTACTTTACTTTATGATTGTAACATTACAGAGAGGAGAGGGGAAAGAAAAGAGAGAACCGGATTCTCTGGTGAGTGCTCAGTTCAGTCAGAGTCGACCTAAATTCAAACAGTGCGCCTCAGTACAGCTAATGTACAGTAAAGTAATCTGGCTGTTTGGGGGACATTCTGGTGAATGCAGGTATGCAATTAAACAAAATGTATAACAAAGGTCAAGTCATTTTTAAACATTTTAATGGAGAGATCTTTAAAAATGCAGCAGCGTCTCAAGAGTCAATTCCCCACAGCTGGAGAAGTGAAGTGCTCAGCAACAGCCCTGCTGACGCAAAACAGATCGAGGGTTCAGGTTCATCAACCACAGGATGTGAACTGGGAACAGTGAATATTGGATGAGGTTGTGCTGCCCCAAGTGGCCAAAACAATGCACTACCACTACACTGATGGCTTCCAGCTCATCTGCTTTGAAGTATTTTGCTTGAGGAAAAAAAAAAAAGTTTTGGAGAAACGAAACATAGATAAACTTGAAAAATGTTTTTTTGCACGTTAAACCTTGAATGACCTCGACTGTGAGTAGAGTTTGTGCCAGACTTTTCTGGAGAGAAATCTGCAGCACATCAACAACGGACAAGTCTGTCATTGTCATACAGGCTGGTAGCATGACTCACACACACACACACACACACACACACACACACACACACACACACACACACACACACACACACACACACACACTCATGATGGGCAGCATTCCCAAAAACCTGTCTTGTTCGCCACTTATGGGTTTACTAACACACACACACACTTCGTCACACTTTAAAAATCTGTTTTGACATTAAAACCGGACGTTTTGTGCACACATGCAGTTCTCACACTGGAGCGCTCACTTGCAATCTGTACTGGTGGCCTGAAGCAGTTACCTTATATGGACACACACACACACACACACACACACACACACACACTAATAGAGAGGCTGATGAATGATGCATTCCTCCACAGAGGGCATCGTACTACAGTAACACTCTTTCTTTTTCCTCCGCCCACTCACCAATTCATCCCTTTCTCTCTCCCTTTTTCCATCTTTATCTTATACAACCTTCCTCCTCAGTCCACCTTCACTAATTTTCTTTCTCCAATTTTCTCCACTGTTTTCCCATCTTTTCGCCGCTCATCTATTCTCCCCCGTCTGCCCTCCGTCCTCTCTCAGCCCCGTCGGTCACAAACTGTTTTCTGTCATCGCTTGACAATCTCCAGAACGAGACAGCGAGGGAGGGACGACGGGGGAAACAAGACGCTGCCGACACGAGAGAGCTGTGACGGAGGAGGACGAGCACGAGGAGGGTGATGGTTAGACGAACAAGACGAATCTGACAGCTGAGAGGAGAAAAGGAAAACACTGCTGGGGGTAAAAATCCCCAGAAAAGGAACTTTAACACACGATGAGAAAACTGTAAACTCTTCACACTTCCTCTCCAAACAGGCCAACTGCATGTCAACAACTATCTGATAAACATTTAGTGAACAAGGATAAGATAATGATTTCATAAGACATTCTCCAGGAACTGTCTGCTCTACATTTCTGGGGGGTTTTTATAACAAAAACACATTTTAAGTATATACATTTTTTATCATGTCTACTCATGCAAGTAACGCAAAAACCAAAATGACTGCAAACCACATTGGTATGTACCTGAAACGAAGACTTTTCTCTGTGATCTGATGCAATAAATGGATCAGAAGAACACAGAAACAACAAAATCATAATGCTGCCTTAAAAAATCAGGTCTGTCGGCCAGACGACAAGCAAACAACTTTTAAAAAGCTTGTTCCCTGAATGGAGTTTGGATCGATCAGAGATATGCTGTGCTGAGACGTATTTCCCAAACTTACCATTCAGTCTTACTTTCTACCTCACTTCCCTCCTCGGCAGTTTCTTATTTGTCCTGTCTCAGTCCGAGTAGATGTGTTATGATACAGTCACAGTCACCATTAGTGATTCTCCTCCATCTTTGTTCATGAATGTCCTGACATCAGTGACGTGAACCTCAACTGCAAAAGGCTTTCGCGAAGATTTCGCTTGAGTTCAATATTTTCAGCCCACGCCAATGGTCGCTTGTTGAGTTTGGTCGGAACACAGCATTAAAACAACAGCTTCACATTCATTTTGACAGTTGTTGTTTATCATTCTACATAATCAACAACAAGCTTCCTCAACATGTGGCTCACCTGCTGCTATGACATCAGGTGTGTGTTTTTGGCGACTTTAGAGAATTATGTCTGACCAAAAAGCACTTAACGCTTCTGCAAACTACAGACACGTCCACAGGTATGTGTCATATACCAGACTGATGTTTGTTCAAAACATATCATATCGTTCACATTACATGTTTAATATCAGACTTTCATATTGGAAGGTGGAGGGTGATCATGTTTTTGCATTTGTAGGTGTGAAACTCGAGGCCTGGCTACTGCTTCTGTCACTGTCTCACATTAGTTGTTACCCACAGAAGCCCGAGAGATTCACACATACAGCAGCTCCCCATAAAGGAAACTTCCTCATTTACAGAGTTGGTTAGCGTACACGGACTACTGTACACCCAATTTCATGGGGATAATAATAATAATAATAATGCATTTTATTTGAAGGCGCCTTTCAAAGCACTCAAGGACACCGCACATAACAACAGATAGTCATGGACATGTATGGTAAAACTGCCCTTTGCAGGTTTCTCATTGGCTGTTTTAATAATGCTCTTGATACTGACGCAGCAGCATTTACAGAGCAGAGGCCGGCTGGGTGGAGCAGGTGAGAAAACATCATGGCCGTCTGCACTCCGTCCTCTCTCAGCCCGTCGGTCACAAACTGTTTTCTGACTTTCTGACTGCAATCAATGGATGAGAAGCACACCGAAGTAACAACATCATAATGCTGACTTGTAAAAAGCCCGAATCCGTGCCTCATCAGGTCAGTCAGCCAGACGACAAGCAAACAACTTTTAAAAAGCTTGTTCTCTGAATGGAGTTTGGATCGATCAGAGATATGCTGTGCTGAGACGTATTTCCAAAACTTACCAGGCACTCTTAGTTTCTAGCTGACTTCCCTCCACGATACGAGTGGATGTGTTATCGTGCAGCTCTGGGTGCCTCGATTAGTGATTATTATCCTCTCTTCCGTCGTTGTTTGTGAATGTGCGGACATCAGCGAATCGGAAGTCAGGATGTTTTTTCGGCGACTTTAGAAAATTATGTCCGATGACAAAAGGCAGATAATCCAGTAGGGACGAGATGTTCGCACTTAACGTTTCCGCAAACCACAGACACGTCCACACATATGTGTTACATACCAGACTGACGTTTGTAGAATTTCGTTCACATTACATGTTTAATATCAGACTTTCATGCTGGAAGGTGGAGGGTGACCATGTTTCTGCATTTGTAAGTGTGAAACTCGAGGCCTGGCTACTGCTTCTGTCATTTTCCCACATTAGCTGTTACCCACAGAAGCCCGACAAATTCACACATAAAGTAGCTCCCCGTAAAGGGCACTTCCTCATTTACAGAGTTGGTTTGCATACATGGACTACTGTACGCCAATTTCATGGTGAAAGTCATAGACATATATGGTGAAACTGCCGTTTGCAGGTTTCTCATTGGCTGTTCATCTATTTTAATAACAGCTCTTGATACTGACGCAGCAACATTTACAGAGCAGAGGCCGGCTGAGCAGAGCAGGTGAGAAAACATCAGGCCTTATGAGTTTTATTACATTATTATTGTTTTGCGACATTATTGGGAATCTTTCTGTTAGAGTAGTGACTTAAAGTAAGTACAGTGAATTTAACTTTATTAAGCACCGTTCTAGATCAGACGTCTTAACAAGATGTTTCAGATGTTCTCTTGCTGCTGTTGTTTTCAGTCAGTAGCAAACAATTCGACATTAACTTGAGCCATCAGCGACCAAAGCCAACGAACACTCGCACCAGCTGAATGCTGTTGACTTGTTTACTCAAGTACTGTACTTAAGTACATCTTTGAGGTACTTGTACTTTACTTGAGTATTTCCATTTTCTGCTACTTTATACTTACACTACATTTTGGAAGCAATATTGTAACTTTTTACTCCACTACATTTAATTGATTACTTTATTTACTGGTTACTTTACAGATTACCTGCTGCAAAATAATGTGTAAATATATGTATAATCTGCACTTGCATTTTTTGCCAGAAAAGTGTTTCTAATTCTTAAGTACATTTCATATCAGATACTTTTACTCAAGTACTATTTGTGTGGGTGATTTTCACTTGCACCAAAGTAATATTTTAACATAATATCTTACTTTTACTGAAGGACGATGTCTCAGTACTTCATACAACACTGTATGTTTAGCATTTGACCTTTCTGATATTTTTTGGTCAACACTTTTTTCTCTCATCATCATCTCTAGACAAGATGAATGGCATCCTCCTGATCACCATCACAGTCACTGTTGCTCTTGTTTATGGGCACAACTCACGCCCTTGTCAACCGAGAAAATACGACAACAACCACAACCCATACATACAATTTTTTGGCAAACACATCCTTCAGTGGTACTTTGACAGATCAGCAGAGAATGGATGGAGATGGTGAGATAAATGGTTTCATTGTGAAATTGGCCTCCAGTTAGATGGAGATAATACACGTCAGTAATGTGTACTTCTACAGTCTTGGTTAAATGTTGTTTCTACCATGTCAGCAGAGTGACCAGCCTCTCAAATTAAACACTGTCACTGATGCAAAGTTACAAACTTGGTTGAAAGTTAACAATGCTATGCTCATTTTACAGGTACCTAATTTTGCATGGACTCTGCAACAGACCTCATCAGACCTTCATGGAGGGAGGAGATCTGACAAATGTCATATCCATCTGTAATGGGCGTGGCCGGCAGCTACGTCCTCATCACTCTAACTTATGCATCAGTGACTTTGAAATATCTGTATATCAGGCCTACGTAGCCATGGACTGCAAACATATATATGTTGAGTCATATCTCCAGCATGTGATTGTTGCTTGTGATAGACTTGGAAACCAGTGCCTACCTGTCCATTATGAGGAGTACGACAACGAATATCCAGACCCCAAAGCTCCACCCTGCAGACCTTGGGGTCTTCAAGGGTTAGCAGACATTGGACTCCTGGTGTCTAACTGAAAGACGTCTACTTAAATAGGTCATCATCTGCTTTTTGGGTTTTTGCCTTTCCTTTATTGTATTATGAAGCATTTTCATGCATGTAAAGGATCTATCAAGTAAAAAAGACCACGCCAAAGGGAGTTACTCTCTCCCACAGAAAACTCTGCCCCATCACTGCCTGAAACACCTGGTTTACAGTCGAGCCTTTACTTCCGTAACGTATGTTCGTCACTATGTGACAAGTGTTATCTGACCTGAAGCCATGGTTACCAGCTGTAGCAGTTATTTTAGATCACACTACCTTGCCTGGCAGGACCCGTCCTACTCTGTCGCTGATTGGCTACATCCTGCTTGTCAATTAATGTGCATGTGCAACTCTCACCAAAGATTGAACAGAGGTGAGATGTCTCACTCTGTAGCTTAAACAGAGCTTTCAAGAATTAGGTATTTTTTGAAAATGTAAATATGTAAACTTATTCTCCTCAGACTCCAAATAAAAAAAGTATGCACCTGAAAATTAGCATAATATGACCTCTTTAAAACCTTTAGGAAACTGATAAACTCAAAATTACAAAGTTAAGAAGACTAATAAAAGTTGTTTAAACTGTTTAGGCCGCACAACGTAAATGAGGAAATCTTTCAACATATCTGTGATTTGCAGAAATATAAATATGTGCAGTTGGGTTGATTAAAATAAACATGCGTGGGTGTTTCATTTCCTCGAAATTACACACAGTAGACAACTATGAGCTACACTGGGTGAAAACAGTGCAGTTTGGGATGATATAACAGATTATTGATTGTGTTTGAGATTTATATTGCCTGTATTCCCAACTGTGTGCTAAGCAATTCTTGAACCATAAGTGTCACCTGTCCTTGGGTTAATAAGTCACCTGTCTATATTCACTTGTTAGCAACCATTTTCTGATGCAAATTGATGTTACTGTCCATTACTAAGAATTTTTTTGAAGCTGTACTCTCATTCATTTTGCTATGTTGTCTAATAAATAACTTAAACTAATAAATCAATATTTTTGAAGCATTGAATCAAGGGGGTGTCCATTTTATTTTTATTTGTTTTTTATTTGGCTTTTTTTATGAACAACAGGGAAAATCAGACACTTGTAACAAGCGTTGTGGTGCATCTAAAATAAAATTTCAAATAAAAATACTGAAATGTCAAATATATCACTTTGGCGAAAAATCCCACTGAGCAAAAACATATCCAAAACACACAAACTCCAGCTCACTGGAGAACCAGAATTAAAGTTTTTTTTTTTCTTTACGTCGCTTTTCAGCGTTCACTAATGTTGTCCAAGTGACATCCTCACAAGGTTTACAGTCATGCAACATTAGCCTCCCTGTGGTTATCTGTGGTTTTACATAAACGTATTAAACTAACATTCATTCAGGCAACTGGGTTGGATGATTGTAGCTTCTCCTGGATGGTTTGCAAATGATGCGCAGCACTTTTGCATGAATTTAACAGAAACAATGGCTGCTGCTGTCTTGGTATCTTCTCATTGGCTGTTACCCACAGAAGTCCCACAGATTACAGATCACACATAGAGTAGCTGCCGATAAACGGCATACGCACAACTGTGCGCTAAATTCAAGGTGATAGTCACAGACTTACATGGTGAAACTGCCCTTGGCAGGATTCTCATTGGTTGTTCATCAATTTGAACTAGACAATTCCCCGCCGGGGAATCGCGAGAGTGGGCTGTGCGCTTTGCCCCGTGACGAACAAAAACTACAAAAGCTAAAGCAAAAGTTGAATCCCACGTTGATAAATTGGACTTTTATCTACATTTTAAAGTTTGAATGGTGCGTCTCGGTCAAAGTATGCCAGAGATGTCAATGTTTGAACTCTTCCTTTCGATCTTTTCACCTTGTCTCATTCACTTTGTGTGTGTGTGTGTGTGTGTGCATGTGAGTGTGTGTGTGTGTGTGTGTGTGTGTCTCTCTGTCTCTCTGTGTCTGTGTGTCTGCGACTTTTTGATCTCGTCCCATTCATTCCTTATGGGAAAGTTTATGCAGGTTTTCACGACTTACTTCGCGAAAACATGAACGTTCTAGAAAACTGATTAATAATCTGTGTGTGTCCGTCTGTGTGTGTGTGTGTGTGTGTGTGTGTGTGTGTGTGTGTGTATTTGTGTGTCTGCGACTTTTTTGACCTCGTCCCATTCATTCCTTATGGGAAAGCTTATGCAGGTTTTCGCGAAAACATGAACGTTCTGGAAAACTGATTAATAATCTGTGTGTGTCCGTGTGTGTGTGTGTGTGTGTGTGTGTGTGTGTGTGTGTATTTGTGTGTGTGTGTGTGTGTGTGTGTGTGTGTGTGTATTTGTGTCTGCATGTGAGCGTGTGTGTGTGTGTGCATGTGTGTGTGTGTGTGTGTGCATATATGTCTGTCTGTCTGTCACTCTCTCTGTTGGCCCAGCTGATCTCGGTTGCTAGGTGACGGTTGGTGAGGGCCCGTAGCAACGGCTGTCCCAGGCTGATTTGAGACTGATTTCTGCCTCAAATCTAGGACGTCAAACTAGTGCTATTTAGTCAAAATCATACATGATATCGGCAATTTTTTTTCACGATCGAGCCAGAAAGGCCTTAAAGAAGACACTCATGAAGTTTCGTGTTCCTAGCTTCAGGAATGTGGAAATACGAGCGAGTTTAAAAAAGGTGCAGTTTGGAAAATCCTCGCCCCGATTTACATTGGAGTGAATGGGACTGTTGAGAGCTACTCTTGTCGGTTAGAGACAGTTAATTCAAAAACCGTAAATCCTACCGATAAAGTAGACACATTGAGAGAAAGAAGACACGTGTGGCTACAACTTTGGAAAATATCACTGTTTTTGAGTGACATTTGTGGCCGGGATCATGATGTAAACAGAAAATAGCAGAGGAAAATTTTGAGTTTCTGCCACTGTGTCAGTTGGCTCTCTCACTCTGCTGCACGAACATTCCGCCATACACACTCATTGAAAACCCTGAATTCTTCCAAAATCACTCACCGTCATTAAGGGGTCAGAGTTTAAAAACTATACATTGTAGGAAAAAAGTTCAAATACAACTCAAATAGACAAGACCTGTGTCTACATTTTAAAGTTTGAATGGTGTTTCTAGGTGAACGTATGCCAGAGCAGGAGATGTTTGAAAAACATTGCAGATTTGCGACTTTTTTGACCTCGTCCCATTCATTCCTTATGGGAAATTTTTCGCAGTTTTTCGCGTCTTACGACGCGAAAAATGTATATTCTGGTGATAAAAATAATAGCATACCGAGTCAGATCGAGCCGCACGTTTTGATGTATAATTTGTTTGTGTGCGACCAACGGTGTGGGACAAGTTAGCGACAGAAAAAAGGAAGGAGGATGAAAAATAATAAGAAGACGCGCGGTGAATATCAATAGTGGGCTGTGCTTCGCACAGCCCACTATGGACACCTATAGCTTTGCTATAGAGGTGTCCATAGTGGGCTGGCGAGCACAGCCCACTAATAATACTCTTTATACGGGGCAGCAACATTTACATAGCAGACACTGACTGAGTGGAGCAAGTGAGGGCACACCACAGCTCACAAAATTTGAGTTTTATTACATTATTAGAATGTTTTATGTCTGTTTTACGACTTTATTGGGAATCTTTATGTCTGATTTAAAGTAACTACAGTGAATTTGACTTTATTTAGCAACTTTCTAGATCAGGGCCCATATTCACAAAGAATCTTAAGGCTAAAAGTAGCTCCTAACAGACAAATTTAGGACCAACTCCTTAAAATAATGGGCGTGTCAGTCGTAACTTTAGGACTCCTAATTTTTTAAAATAAGAGTTATTCACAAAACATTTTAGGCCTAAAAGTAGCACCTAAGTCTGGGAGACCTTACAAGTAGTCTAGAGGACTCCTAACTCGCTAAGACCTGGTCACAGCCGAATGTTTTGGAGACGCTAAATGACAGGGAATTATTAAAACGATATCGGTTGGACCGCGAAAGGACTGAAGTTGTGGTTGAGTTGGTGAGGGGCACTTAACGTTCCCAATCAACTGAAACAATCCGATAACGCCGGAGTTAAAATGTTTGGCAACACTCCGGTATTTGGCTACGGGGGAAATGCAGCTCTTTGCACAGGACTAGTATTACCTGGGGACCTCAAGTGACTTAGAAATTATCCCACCACGTCTGTGTTTCGTGTGGCGCATTCGCACAGGATAAGCGAAGTCTGTGTTTTAACTTTAATTTACTGACATTATCCCCCGGGTCGATCGCACCGGAGCCCTTACTGGAGCAGCACAACGGTTAGATATGGATATTTTTAAAATAATAACTGATGAGCCTGTTGAAAGATGGAAAAGTGTTCCTTACCACATGCTGCCATGCATGTAATCCATCTAATCATCTTTCGAGATTCTTTCGAGCTCTCTTCTGATGAGCCTCCTGAATTTGCACCCAAAATGCTGTCAAAACTTTCATTTATAATTCCCAACGCAGCCTCCATAATTCTCGACCGGGAAAAAGGCAGAAAAAGGCGTGGAAAACACAAAAAACGACCTCAAACCACAGAGATGCCGATTCGCACGGGACTAATATTATCACATGACCTCTGTATTTGGCGAAATATGGAAGGTAATTTGCGGTGGAATTTTTACGTTACAAATTACAAACATCGCAGATTCGCACGGGATTAAGATCACAGACGACCTCCGCAATTATTACAAATTACGGGAGGTCCCCAGGTTATACTAGTCCCGTTTGAAATGTCAATCGGAAAAAGTTGCATTCCATCAATACACAAATTGTCTTTGACGCATGTTACAATATACTAGACATTGTTGCGAAATTAATTCTCCTCATAAATACATTTCTTTACCCAATATCTTTTCATAGGCTTTGTCATGGGCTTGTAGGCAACTTCTTTATATTCACTTCATGCATTGCATAGCCTGAATGACTTTTCAATGGGCTGCCCTGTCATTCAACAACCAATTATCGTTGTCACCGCTTCTAAGTGCGTCCTTATAAAATGACGTCATCCATAGCAACAGAGAGTTACTTCTAGTTTAGGAGTTCACTGTTTTCATAACTAAAAGTAGGTCTCAGTGGCTTTGTGAATTACTTTTAAGAAACAACTCCTACATAAAAACGTTTAGTCCGATTTAGGAGTACTCCTAACGTTAAGATAAAAGTCTTTGTGAATACGGGCCCAGATGTCTCAACAAGATGTTTCAAATGTTCTCTTGCTTCTGTTGTTTGCAGTCAGTAGCAAACAATTCAACATTAGGTTGAGCAATCAGTGACCACAGCCATCAAACACTCGCACTAGCTAAATGTTGGTGACGACCTCCAGTGAGAAATTGACTTTAAAGTAACATCAGCATTGGGTTTTTGACAAACACAGACTTCCTTAAATATGTGTGCGCAGAGGCTGAAAAGCAAATATCACAGATTTTCAGTTCTCCAATATTTTAAAGTAACATAACACTCATCAGTAACATTCTAGGAAAAAACATAATTTTGTACTTGGTTGGTGTCAATCAAATGCTGCATGCTCACAGTGACAAAATGTAACTGAGTAGATTTACTCAAGTATTGTGCTTAAGTACATCTTTGAGGTACTTGTACTTTACTTGAGTATTTCCATTTTCTGCTACTTTATACTTATACTATACTACATGTTGGAGGCAATATTGTACTTTTTAGTCCACTACATGTAATTGATTGCTTTATTTCCTAGTTACTTTGCAGAATACCCGCAGTATTAAAGCCAAAAGTAGCACATTTAAAGGATAATTTCTTTTATTGGCAGTTGGATAAAAAAAAAAAATTAAACATAGGTGTGATATCAAAATACATTTATTGCCATAAAAGTAATTTTAATACTTAAGTATATCGCAGATCAGATACTTTAACTCAAGTACTATTTGTGTGTGTGATTTTCACTTTCACTAAAATAATGTTTTGACATAATATCGTTACTTTTACTGAAGGATGACTTCTCATTATTTTATACAACACTGTATTTGCTGTATTTGACCCATTATTTGCTGATGTTCTTGATTTTTATTTGGAAAACACATCAAGATAAAGGATCTATCAAGTAAAAAAGACCACGCCAAAGGGAGTTATTCTCTCCCACAGAAAACTGTGCTCCATCACTGCCTGAAACACCTGGTTTACAGTCGAGCCTTTACTTCTATTACGTATGTTTGTTACTATGTAACAGGTGTTATCAGTACCTTCACATCACACTACCTTACCTGGCATGACCCGTCCTACTCTGTCTCTGATTGGCTACATCCTGCCTGTCAAGTTAGGTGCATGTGCAACTCTCACCAAAGATTGAACAGAGGTGAGATGTCTCAATTTGTAGCTTAAACAGAGCTTTCAAGAATTTATAGATATTTTTTTAACATTAAAATATGTAAACTTATTCTACTACGAACCCAAATAAAAGTGCACCTGAAAATTAGCATAATATGACCACTTTAAAAGACTTTAGGAAACTGATTACCTCAAAATTACCAAGTTCAGTAGACTAATAAATGTTGTTTAAACGTTTTAGCTTGCACAACTTAAATATTATATTCTAGAGTTGCAACATGAAGAAATTTTTCAACATATCCGTGGTTTGCAGAAATATGAATATGTGCAGTTGTTATGGTATGTCACCGCTTTATCCCTTTTTCAAGGGGTCGCAGGGTTTGTTGCTGGAGCCAATCCCAGCTGTCTCTGGGTGAAGGCAGGGTACACCCTGAACAAGTCACCAGCTCACTGCAGGGCCCTCAGTGATGGCAAATGCACATCAGGAGCAATTTGGGGTTCAGTATCTTGCTCAAGAACACTTCGACATGCAGCTCAGTTCAGCCCAGGGGAGCCGGGATTTGAACCAGCAACCTTCCAATCACTAGCCGACCTGCTCTACCCCCTGAGTTACAGCCACCCCAATATGTCCAGCTGCATTGATTAAAATAAACATGCGTAGGTGTGCGTAAATTACACACAGAAGAAAACTATGAGCTATACTGGGTGATAACTGCAGTTTGGGGATGATGTAATAGATTATTGATGGTGGTTGAGATTTATATTGCCAGCTAAAGCTTCTATACAACCTCTAACATCTGTGTGCTAAGCTTTCTTGAACCTTAAGTGTTACCTCACCTCAAGGTTAATAAGTCACCTGTCTATATTCACTTGTTTGCAATCATTTTCTGAATTCAATTGATGTTACTATCCATTACTAAGAAATTTTGTGAAGCTGTACTCTCACTCATGTAGCTATTTATATTGTCTAATACAATACTTAAACTAATAAATCAGTATTGTTGAAGCATTGAATCAACAGGGTGTCCATTTTACTTTTTAATTTTTATATGTAAATATATTGTTTGACTTTTTTTGTGTACAACAGGGAAAATCAGAAACTTGTAACAAGCGTTGTGGTGCATCTAAAATAGAATTTCAAATAAAAATACTGAAATGTCAAATATATGACTTTGGCGAAGAATCACATTGAGCAAAAACATATCCAAAACACAGCGTTCACTAATGCTGTCCAAGTGACATCCTCACAAGGTTCACAACCATGCAACTTTAGCCTCCTAGATTGAGGTCAGATGACCAAAACATGGTATTTATGAAACTGAATCAATAGCCCTGCTGGTAAAGTGCATGCTCAATGGGAACGCGCAGTTATACTTGCTTAACATTGGTTTCTTTAATGTTCAGACAAAGCAAAAGGTTGAAGAAAATGAACACAGTTTCAGATACTAGACCAACTTGACACTGACCAGGTTTTTCACCACCAGTCTATGGTCTATGTGGTACTGTCTTAACTTTGGCCTTTGGCCACATCTTGACCACTTATAATATCAACTCAACGCACACAGCTAACTGAACTTAAGGTTGATTTTGTTGGCAGTGAGACACTTTTTCTTAAAATTTGGTTGGAACACAGCATTAAAAATAGGAGCTTCAAATTAATTATGATGTTTGCTGTTAATCATTCTACATAATCAACAACAAGCTTCTTCCACATGCGGCTCACTTGCAGCTATGACATCAGAATTCTGGGTGTAACAAAAGTGCGTTTGTTGGCCGACATTGTATCCAATGAAAAAAAGCAGATGATCCAGTTGGGATGAGATGTTCGCACTTAACATTTCTGCAAACCACAGACACGTCCACACATTTGTACAAAGCATATCATATTGTTCACATTACATGTTTAATACCAGACTTCATATTGGAAGGTGGAGGGTGACCATGTTTCTGCATTTGTAGGTGTGAAACACGAGGCCTAGCTACTGCTTCTGTCATTGTCTCAGATTAGCTGTTACCCACAGAAGCCGGATAGATTCACAGATACAGTAGCTCCCCATAAAGCAAACTTCCTCATTTACAGAGTTGGTTAGCATACACAGACTACTGTACACCAATTTCATGGGGAAAGTCATAGACATATATGGTGAAACTGCCCTTTGCAGGTTTCTCATTGGCTGTTCATCTATTTTAATAACACTCTTGATACTGACGCAGCAACATTTACAGAGCAGAGGCCGGCTGAGCGGAGCAGGTGAGAAAACATCAGGACTTGTGAGTTTTATTACATTATTAGAATGTTTTCTGTCTGTTTTGCAACTTTATTTGGGAATTCTGTTTCTGTTACAGTACTGACTTAAAGTAAGTACAGTGAATTTAACTTTATTAAGCACCTTTCTAGATCAGATGTCTCAATGGGATGTTTCAGATGTTCTCTTGCTGCTGTTGTTTGCAGTCAGTAACAAACAATTCGACATTAACTTGAGCCATCAGTGTCCACAGCAAACGAACACTCACATTAGCTGAATGTTGCTGACAGCCTCCAGTGAGAAATTGATTTTAAAGTAACATCAGCTTTGGGTTTTTGACAAATGCAGACTTCCTTAAATATGTGTGAGAAGACGCTGAAAAGCACGGCTTATAAGTTCTCTAAAATGTTTAAACATATGTATAAATATGTATAATTAATTTGTACTTTTGATAGTAACATGAAGCACATGTATTCTTAAGTACATTTCATATCAGATACTTTTACTGAAGTACTATTCATGTGGGTGTTTTCACTTTCACCAGTGAGTAATATTTTAAGATAATATCATTACTTTTACCAAAGGATTATTTTATACAACACTGTATACAACATTTGACTTGTTACTTTCTGATATTCTTGATATTGTTTTGGTCAACACATTAATGTGCTCAAAAACCCCCAAAACTTTTATTTCTCTCATCATCATCTGTAGACAAGATGAACATCTTTCTCCTGACCACCATCACAGTCACTGTTGCCCTTGTTTATGGGTACAACCCAGGTCCTTGTCAAAAGAACGATGACAACAATGCATACAAGAAATTTGTTCGGAAACACATCCTCAAGTGGTACTTTGACAGATCATCAAAGCCTGAATGGAAAAAGTAAGTTAAATGGTTTCATTGTGAAATTGTCTATCAGTACAGTGTTGGTGAAATTATGTTTCTACCGTGTCAGCCGAGCGACCAGCCTCCAAAGTTACTCCAAACTTAGTTGAGCGTCATCAATGCTGTGCTCATTTTACAGGTACCTCAATGAGACGGGACTCTGCAACAGACGTTTTCAGTCCTTCATCAGGAAGAGAGATCAGATGAGTGTCGTGAGCGTCTGTAATGGCCATGGCCGACCCCTTAGTGGTAGTTACCCCGGTAACTTATGCATCAGTGACTCACGCATGCTGGTATATCATGTCAAAGTCAGCAGGGACGCGAGATGCAACATTGAATATCTTGCGTCAAAGAATGAATCTGTGATTGTGGCTTGTGATAAAATTGTAAACCGCTGCCGTCCAGTCCATTTGGAGGGGTACCGCGGCCAAAAGCCAGACCCCAAAGCTCGACACTGCAGACCTTGAGTTGTTCAAGGGTGATTTGATTCCTGGTGTCTAACTTAAACCTTTGTCACACTGTAACACGCTAAATGAAGGCGTTTGGCTTACACAAATAATACTGGCAAAAAGCATGCATCTGAAAATTAGCGTAAAAATTATTTAAAAATCTTTAGGAAACTGATTACCTCAAAATTACCAAGTTAAGTAGACTAATAAAAGTTGTTTAAACATTTTAGCTCGCACAACTTCAATATTTTATTCTAGAGTTGCAACATGAAGAAATCTTTCAACATATCAGTGGTTTGCAGAAGTATAAATATGTGCAGTTTGGTTGATTAAAATAAACATGCGTGGGTGTTTTCATTTCCTCTAAATTACACACAGTACACAACTATGAGCTACACTGGGTGAAAACAGTGCAGTTTGGGGACGATATAATAGATTATTGATTGTGGTTTAGATTTGTATTGCCAGCTAAAGCTTCTATACAACCTCTAACAACTGTGTGCTAAGCTTTGTTGAACCTTATGTGTCACCTAACCCTAAAAGGTTAATAAGTCACCTGTCTGTATTCACTTGTTTGCAATACAAAAGATTTGTAATTGACCTTTACTAAGGAATTTTGAAAAGCTGTACTCTCATCCTGTTCATTTTGCTATTTAATAAATTGCTTAAACTAATAAATCAATAGTTTTGAAGCAGGATGTCCATTTTATTTCTGTTCACATATATATATTGTTTGGCTCTTTTCATGTACAGAGAAAATCAGAAACTAGCTGACAAGTGTTGTGGTACATCTAAAATAAAACTTTAAAAAAAAATACTGAAAAGTCAAATATGCGACTTTGGCGAAGAATTAGACCAATCAGAGGCGTTGCTGTCGTAACTTCAGCATTTGGAGCCAAATCTTGATCACTTATGATATTAACTTTTGGATTATCTTGTAAATGTTGATTTTGTTGGCACCAAGACACTTTTTCTTAAAATCAGACAGTGTTAGTTGTAATCAGCGGGTTCATAAGCAGTTCAATGTTTCACAAACCATTAAGAAGCATCTCATCCCTCAGCATATCTTAAAACTTATCTCCACGGTATAAATATCCATAAAGAATCTCATCTCTGTGCTGGAAATCTAGATCTAAATCTCCACAGCCTGTAACGAAAATGAAGACAATTAAACCTCAGCAGACCTCTGCACGGAGAGAAAGTACTCAAGTACAGCTGCCTGAGGTGAACGGCAGTTCAGGGGAAGACTCTCTGAAATTAACGAAATCTGCTGAATCGAGTGAAAGCCAGCTGAGGGAAACACTTTAATTAACACGAAGAGTGTTTCTCCGTCTGCTGAACAACAGACTGAGGACTGTTGATATCTGGGCCAGCAGCTGCCTGCAGGCCGGAGACGCAGGATTGGGAAGTTGCCGGTTTGCCAGGTGGGGAATATGAACGTGGAAAGATGCCGTTTCCTTTTTCACGAAATGGTGATTGAGGTGCCCTTAAGCAAGGCTTTTTAAATTATATCTCCCCTACAGTCTGTCTAAGTGAGTTTAAAAGGTTTTGAAGAAGGCAAAATATTCGTTTATTGATCACAAATGTTATGAAAAGATCTGAAAAAATGCAGCAAAATTGTGTTTCTAACCAGACTCCTTTCATGTTGTTTGAGGTAAAACCCATCACCTCTCTTTCTTCTCTCATCTGCAGTGAGGTTGATGTTTTAACGGCTGAATAAACTCGAGTCAACTCAGTGCATACATTTTGTCCAAATCTGCGCTAATTGGTGGTTGTGTACAAGTGTGTGTGTTTAAGTGTGAAGTCAGAGAGTCCCTGTGGTCGTACTGCTGTCACATGACAAGAGGGAAGTTAATGAGCAGCAGAGACACTTCACAAAGTCTTGCATATAGGTATAATAAAATATGTGTGTTCAGTAGTTTCTGTTTCAGTGTTTTGTCCGATCGGAGGAACAAAGTGTTACTCTGATGCCAAAACACTGCACCAAAGGTCTAAATGTCAGGCCTGTTTCCTGCCACTCCACTGCCTGCAGCTCCAGACCCCCCAGGCTGAGTGTGTGTGAACAAGGCAGTCGGACTTCCTTCATCCAGCTTCCCAGGCGTTCACACCCTAACCCTGAACTCCTACTAAGTATTTTCTAGTTTTCTAAACCTCGAAACGTATTTTTGCCTGAACCTAACCAAATGCTTTAGTTCCTTTAACATTGACAAGTATTTTAGATCCCGAGACCTTACAAAGTGCTTAAGTTCCCTGAACCTAGGAAATTATTTTAGTTCCATGAACCAAACAAAATGTTATTGTTTCTTCAACATAATAGAGTTATTTAGGTCCCTAAAGTATTTTCAGTTCTTAAACCAATCCATGTATATATGTCCCCTAAAACTTACCAAGTATTTTAGTTTCCGTATACCTAACAATGTGCTTTAGTTCTCTGAACCTAAGAAAAGTATTTTATTTCCTTTAACCAAACAAGATGTTTTCTTTCCTAAACCTAACAACGTATTTAAGTTCCCAAAAACTAACCAAGTATTTTAGTGTTCTACACCAGATATTTTATTTCCCTGAGCCCGACTACTGACTAGTATATTTGTTTTCCTAAACCTAACCAAGTATTTTATTTTTGTAAACCTTACAGGTATTTTAGTTCCCTAAGCATAAGAAGCTTATATCTCTAAGCCTAAAAAAGTATTTTCCCTAAACCTTAACAACTATTTAATTTCCCTGTATTTAACAAAGTATTTAGTTCCCTTAAACCTAACCAAGTATTTTAGTTCCCTGAACCTAACAAAGTATTTTAGTTCTTAGAAACGAAGTATTTTTGTTGCTTAAAGCTTAATTTGGGTGAGAACATTTAATATGTTTATGTCATTTGTGTATATTTGACTGTGACGACTTTGAGGATCAAAATGCAACTTTAAATTGAATTTTGGGTGTAAACAGGTGAAAATGGATGGATGGCATTTAAATAGCACAACACATTTAATGATATTTTGGATGTCGTGTCTATGCATTTTAAGCTTTAAGGCCAGTTACTCCTCAAACCAGGCAGGTTCAACACAGCAACATATCACCGAAATGAAATTTGAGACCTCGAGTCCTGTTGTCCACAGGCGGTCTAAGTTCACTGTCCAAAAGCAGAATGTCTCTGCTAAACAGAACTTTGTTCAGTCATTCAAATGTCTTCGAGGCCATTTAACAACAAACTGACATAGGAAAAACTTGACCACCTATCAAATTAATTTGGTAAGTTTTGGGTCAAAGCACGATGCTGCAAAATCCCGTGAGAACATGTTACTTCCTCTTCAACAACAGCAGAGTTTTTAGAGGACACAGACAAAAAAGCTCATTTAAAACTTTGGGGGACACTCAAATGTCAGCGTGTGAGACGGCTCTTTGGTAGCTGTTCAAGCCAGACACACAAAAGATCCAACATGGAGACAGATGGAGAGCTGATGAGTCAGTGTCATCTCGCTCCATATTCCCCTTTAAAATCCTTCAGTAAATCTCCTTCAGGACAACAAACATTTCAAGGAACATTATAAACTGTCTGGGAGCAGTCTGTCTGGAGCTGCCATGTGAGGAGGGCTGCAGCAGACCTTCCTTTAGCCTGAGGCTGGTTGACAAGAACAAACACCAGCTTGTTGTATTCCCCTTTTACATGGCAGAGAAGGACTTTGTCTCCCCATGAAACATCATGCACAATCTGATATCAGCATGTTTGTGTTGTTCCTGGATCATCGTTATTAATTGATCACATTGTTGTAATGTCACAGCTTAGCAGCTCAGAGAAAAAGACCAGAACAACATGCAAGTTGTCCTTTCGTATACATATTTCATGTTGTGATGGAGTGTATTTTAACCCAAACCATGTTTTCCTAAAGATAACCAAGTATTTTAGTTGCCTTAACCTAAAAAAGTATTTTAATTATCTTAACTCAACCAATCATTTTAGATCCCTAAATCTAGTCAAGTATTTTAGTTTCTTAAACATAACAAATATTTTAGTTCCCTCAAGCTCAACAAGTATTTGAGTTCCTTATCCTGGCCAAGTGTTTTAGTTCCCTTAACCTCATCAAGTATTTTAGTTGCCTAAACACAACAAAATATTTTAATTTTCTAAACCTAACCAGGTTTTTAATTACTCTTCACCTAACCAAGTATTTTAGCTCCGTAAACCCAACCAAGTATTGTAGTTCCCTAAACCTAACCAACTTTTTAATTCCCTGAACCTAACCAAGTATTTTAATTCCCGAAAACTACTTAAGTATTTTTGTTTCTGGAAAGTTAAAACCTAACCTAAACCTAAGTAAGTTTTTTAGTTGCCTTAACCTAACTAATCATCTTATTCCCTCACCTTATATCTAGTCAAGTATTCTATTTCTCTAAACATAAAGTATTTTGGTTCCCTTAACCTAACAAAGTGTTTTTGCTCTCTAAACCTAACCAAGTATTTGTTACCTTAACCTAACCAATCACCTTACTTCCCTATATCTAGTCACGTACTCTATTTCTCTAAACCTAACCAAGTATTTTAGTTCTCTAAACCTAACCAAGTATTTTTGTCACCTACACCTCCCCAACCTGTGAGAGAAAATTAGAAAGAAATGGAAAAGAATAAGTGAACGCTCTCTTGAGGGAACATTCTGTAATTTTGGTTCTATTTCCTGCATCCATGCTGCCAGGAACGTTCTGCATGTCCCACGACAGCCACATACGACAAACCACCAGTAAAATAAGAAGTACAATGCTCTTGATAGATGAGAATATAGCTGAATAATTAGAGCAACAGATGTTTGATAGTAAAATGATTCAAACCAGCATGTGTGTCTCTGCAGAGGCTTGTGGTTCGGGTAATGTGTCCACACGGATTTGTTTCAACACGGGTCCTGTTCGACTGCCTTTAACATCATTTGTTTGGAATGAGTCAAAGATTCATATTAAAAACATCTGTTTATTTTGGCTTCAAGTGCAAAGTGAACAGTATTTTTTATTTGTTTGCATTATTACATCTTCTGTTGAGATTCACAAAGTTCATCAATGTAAGGTTGAGGTATACAAGCAGACACAAATATATCATTTTGTCCTGTGAATAACAATCAGAGCTCAGTAATTTATTCATCTTGGCTGAGGGCACATATCATCCAGATTTTAAATTGTAAATATCAAACATGTTCGATGTTACCGGATCTGTAAACCCTGCATATTACCAAATAAGAACTAGATGGACAACAGCACATATTAGATGTTTTACTCGTAGCGAGTCATAGTTGTGCAAAGATTGCTCTTCTGCCTCCGCACAGCTGATCAATCATGGTGCAAAGAAGGAGTTAATGTCAGATTGGCGGTGTCAGAAATATTAAAGTAGTAAATTACTGATGAACTTTCTAATTAGCCATCTGTGAAGTCATTTCCAGTTAAAACAGCTCTGTCGACATTCACTGTATACTTTAAAACAGCACCGATCAGTTTTCTTTTACTTTCAGTGCCTGCTTTTAAAACTTGCGAATCTTACGTAACCTTGGTGCGATACCTTTAAAAGCACAAGTGTGAGACTAAAGCCCATCAACATGCTGACATCATCATCAATTATAGTTTAGGATCTAAAAAATGCATCGAATCGTTGAGGAAAAGTGAAAAACATGCAACATTTTTTCACTCTGCGGGTTTCCTCTTCCTCATCTCCACAAACACACACACGGCGAGTAGGCAACATATCGATGCGCTTGCTGACACCTCGACAGCACACCTGAGACGAATGCGGCAAAACAAGAAGGAACGAAAAACATGCGGCCAACTGGGCAAACACACACACACACACACTCTACCTTTAAAGAAATGCACTCTGAAGGAGGTGTCTGAACTCTTCTCCTCATCCTCATCACCTCCCGTCCTCCCCTGCGCTGGCGATCGCCTCCTTTTCCAACGCATCCCCCTCGATCTATCAATCAAATCTAATCACTCTCCTCCTCTCTATCCGTCCGCTGGTGCTTCTTCTTGCTTCACTCCCCCCTGTTCTCCACCTCCTCCTCGCTCCTCTCTTGTTCTCTCTCCCATCCTCACCCCTTTGATGACACTTTCCCTCCCTCCCTCTCTCTCTCCCTCTCACGTGGTCTCTTTCTAGCAACAGAACTTTCAACAGTGACAGTTCATGTGATACACCGAGCTCAGTGTGTGTGTGTGTGTGTGTGTGTCTGCAGGCAACATGTGATTCGAAACGTCGACATCAGTGTCCGAGTGTTATATTCGTGTGCGGTTCGTGCACTTCAGCGTATACGACTATGAATACATTTGTAACTGCGGCGCGGCCTCTCTTGTTCGCCACGCTGCAGTTAGTTCTGCTGCGTCAGCCCTGCCCACACACACACACACATATACACACACAAGCGCACACCAGCAGGGAAAATACACACACAAGCATGAGGCAACAGATGCCAAACACACACACAAACAAACACACACCTACGCGCACTGCTGAGTCCTCTAACTACGCAAAAATTGACTGATTTATTTTTTATGTTGTGTACAGCAAATTCAGCATTTCTATTTCTAGTTCCTGTCATCAATAGCTTGTGTCATGTTCTTTCATCTCACTTACAAAGATGCAACTCGCAAGTGTTTGTCATTACGGACTGATTTGCTGACTCTGGTTGTTTGATTTAAGATGTGATATGTAACGTTTCTGCATCCAAGTAAATAAAACCGACCAAACCTTTGTTCTGTGGTCTGTTGAGTTGTGTAATCACTTTAACGCAAATGTTTCTCATAAAGTTCATACCATAGAAATCCACACGTTTACTCAAGGGAGAATTGCATTTCATTTGGTCTTCTGAGGGAGCCTAATGTGAACAAATCTTTAAAACATCACCTCGTCTGGTGAACGTCAGCAGTGGTGGTTGTTTAATGGTGTGTTCACCACCAGCAAAGTGAATTTCTAGTCCCACGTTAAGAGTTTAATCGCCTTAAAGAACCAGATTACTTTTTGATACATTAGTCGTAAAGTAGCAAGGAAGTCTGTGCTCTAAAAATCTAAACACTCCTTCAAGCATGAGGTAAGAATTTCATAATTGGGTTGTAATAACATGTTTGTGATGTTCTGTCCATAAGTGCATTTGGCTGTTTGTTGTGGTTTGCCTTGTGATCCAGCAGAGGGTGCTTTAAAACTTCAGTATCAGCTGGACCTATGGCCATGTTGACTTATCGGTGAACTATGCTGACTTTGATGTCACATTGTTGCTAGAAAAATGGAGGACAATAGCAAGTAGAGCTCCTCTCTGTAACGTTACGTTCATGAAGTAAACTACAAAAGGAGGTCACCTCTGCTGAACACTGCTGCAGTCAGGTTGATAAACAGGAGTGAAGATAAATCCACTTTTTAATCCCAAACGTTAAAAAAGTAATCTCTGAGCTCTGATGAATCTGACATGATTCTGGGTGTTTCTTCCTCCAGGACGTCTGGATCTGCACCAGACTCTCTCTAAAATTACATCACTTTACTGTACCTAAATCTTTAAGACAACACTTATGTGAATATGAAGACAAAGACGATGTATGGTCTGATATCACAATGACAAATAATATCAATACTGAGGTTTTTATAAAATATAATGATATTTGTCAGTCCAAGCATTAAAGGGGCACTATGCAACAATATTAGCAAAAATTACCCTAACTATGCAGGCTGAAAGTCATTCTGAATGTTCTTTGACACTTTCTGGGTCGTTTGGTCATTGCTACGACTCCCCCTAGCGCTTCTGGGTGGAGAAACGGAACATGCAACTTGCTGCCACCGGTCCGAAGTCAATCCGGAAGTGAGCCGGCGGAAGTATCCCGCCGCCCCTCGAAAATGTAGTCAGATTGTAGTTTCGAAACTGCTTTACGGCAAACACACCCCCAAACATGGAACCGGGTAGATATAAACTGCCAGTTGCAAGGCAATTGTTGTATTCCTCATGGATCAGTCTACTAAGAAGAGACCCAGGAAGCCACAGTCGGAGGAACAGAAGAAGAAGAAAAAGGAGCTTGACAAAAAAAGAGACCAGACACGAGTAAACATATGACGAGCTTTTGAGGAGTCCAAAACAGGCGCCGACTTGACCGTGTTGCTGTTGAAATTGTGAGTGGATGAACTTTGTCTTTGCAACGTGACTTGATAGTCTTTTGAACAACGTTATTGCTTGACTGTTTTTACTGTGAGCCCTGCATGTGTTTAGCTTGGTTTCTTGATGGCTCGCTCGATAGTTAGCGGGTGTTTAGCGTAGATGTCACTTGCTACCAAACACGTTTGTTTGCGTTCTGATTCCAGGTTCTTGTTGGTATTTAGATATCTAGTTCGGTCTTTGAATGTCGCATGATTTCTCACCTGTATCTTGCGATATGTCCGGCTGAACATAGAGCACGAAGTGCACGAAGTGCCAGACGTGACTCGCTGTTTAGCCGGCCGGCTTCTTAGAAAACAGATGCACATGGTAACGTTATAGCAGCTAGGTGGGCGGGGGAGGCTCGTCAACAAGTCTTTTCGACAGTGTATCTGCGCCGAAGCTGTAGGGGGAGCCCTGTAGCGAAAAACGAATGCACAAAACTGGTGCAAAGCTAGAAAACAGCAAAGGAATCTGGTCTGGAAACTGCTGCTGCATAGTCCGGCTTTAAAGAGGTGCTGGATATGAAACACAATAATATGAAGTCATGAAGAATTTAAGTTGAAGGTGTTTTACTGCAGCTGAATTTAAAAAATAGTTTAGATTTTTGTGTGTCTGTATTTTGTATTTAGTATGTGTCATCATTCTATATTTAGAAACATGTTAGTACTGGCTTCATCAGGGGGTGATAGCACCAAAAACAGAAAACATGGAAGGGTTGGTGCAAATTTGTCGGACTTTTAGTATTGAAAATGCGTGGTTAAATAACGACATTATAAAAACAGTGCATATGTCAAATCAATAAGGCTTTTATTACCGTTATCTCTTCCAGAGGGTTTAATTATAATGTTAAAAGGGTTCAAAGTTAAATTGAGAACTATTGTAGCAACTGTAGAAGGCATTCAAGTGAAATACCACCATATAATCAGCAGAGCAGAGAGTCCGCAGTGAAATGAGAGCAGTAAATAATGTGTGTGTGTGTGTGTGTGTGTGTTTGTGTGTGAGACAGGCAGAGTGCCTGCCTCACATGGGGCACCAATGAGCTTGGAGGGCACACAGAGGACACACAGCAACAGACACACACACGCGCAGAAACACACAAATATGGATTAATAAGCAGCACAGGTGACTAAAACACAGAAGAAGACTTATTTTGCACCAATAAACCGACCTGAACTCACAGAATACGACTCAAAACAAAAGGTTTGTCAGGGGAGACGTTGGAGCAGATGTTTGTGCAACATGTGAGGAGCTAATGACTCTTTGGCAAACAAAACATTGCTTTTTTTTTAAAAAAAACATTTATAATAATTATTCGCAATTATTCAGTTTGATCGTGCTGAATGTTTGTTCTCGCTGCAGGACAAAACTTCCAGCCTTCTTAATCGCGGCACGTGTGTCTAATCTCTGCAATTCATGTTCTGGTGTTGGTTCACTGATCGCTGTTTCCTCTTAAGCGAAGACATACTTAACAAATTAATGTTTTGTAAGAAGACCGTTATTGGGAATGGCACCCGCAAAAATGGCGTCAAGCCCGAACAGCATCAACAAGCTGTACAGGTTGGCACATTTTTGTATCTTATGGTACTTTAACAGGGATGATGCACGATACAGCTACCTTTAAAATGGATTTAAAATGTTTCTCTAATTTGTGATTGGTATATAATTCCACGTCCATTACTTTCAGTGCTCCCTTGTAGAATTAATGAAGCAGTTGCAAGCTGACAAATATATATATAAAAACAACCTTAATCATCATATTTCTACACTAGTCATGATGATTATTAAGACAACAGCAACAAACACACTGATACAAAACAAAGGGACACCCATAACCACGCAGAGCTTATCAAACAAAGACACAAAATGGCGTCTCATCTGACTAAATGTGACTCATGAAGAAAAAAGGAAAAAAAAACACCAGGGTGTTAATACGAGTTGTTTACAAACACACACACACACACACACACACACACACGCACACACACACACACTGTTTGTTCACACCACGTCCAAACCGCAGAGCCTCCTTGCTGCCAGGTAGTGGGAGGCATGGACACACACACACACACACACACACACACACACACACACACACACATCAGGGTGTCCAGGTCCATGTGTTCAGTGTCAGGACTGCGTGTTCTCTTATTGTTTCCCTCCTCTACTAAAGCTCACGTGCTCAGCTTCCTCATCACGACATCCTGCCAATAAATAACTTACAGCAGCCAGAACAGCTCTCTGATCCTCCGCAGCGCTCTGCTTTAGACATTTTAAAACATTTAAGTTTTGAACATTTTAAAGCTCAGTCAGACGATGTCGCTGTTGAGCTCGGATGCCATGCAGAGGTGTGTTTGCTTAACTTCAAATTTACATTTTTTATTATTGCACTTTTTCATCTGTTTACCCAAGGCTTGTTGGAAGACTGGAAGCAGATTAAGGGGATTTTTACATTATTCAATAAAAATATAATCAATTTCTCAACATTTTGGAGCATTTTATTATCATATTTGTGCACAAAAAAATCTGACTCCTGTATTTATTTTGTTTTTTAGACTTATTCTCGCAGTCACGATCAAGTGACGCACATCATTTGATTCAGGAGAACCTGAAGTTGCAATCCAGCTCAATTGAAGTCCAAGCTGTTCAGAAAAAGTAAAGTTTCAGAGGCACACTTTAAGCCTTCATGAAATTATTTTACTTAAGAGCGAAAGTATCAGAATAAAAGCATGATATACCAATGACTCATGCAAGGAATTTGTTTCACAAAGCATTCTTCTCTTGTACACAGGTGAACTTGAATACTTTGCAGGTACATATAAGATAGAAGACACATGAGACGAACACTGGCGTCAAGACAAACACATCTGACTTGATCAACAGGTTCACAAAGCACAAGTAATTTCATGTACCTGCACAGTAATTAACGTCCAGGTACATATACGACATGTGAGAACCTGAAGATTCATTCCAGTTCTATTAAAGTCCCACTTTTACATTTGTTTGGTCTGAGAATGGATTAAATGTCAATTCTTGGTGTTTTGTTTAACTGTTATAACAGACGGAACCTCAGAAAGTTTAGTTCTTAGACTTTTTTCTCAAGATATATATCATTCACTGAACAAGGACAACAAAATTAGTTTGGTTACAACCAGAAGCGGAAGAAGTTAAGCCAGTTTTCTTAATGAATCAATGCTGCAGAACAGAAACTACAGAGCCTCTGGATGTTCAACACTGAATCTTTGGGATGGGGGCCGGCCCATCCTACAGTTGAGAGTGAGACTCCTGGATCTTTAAGTAAAAAACTTTGAAAAATGTTTCATCTGCATGAGAGTTGTGTGATTTCTAGGGCTGCTTTCGACTAAGGATTTTCATAGTCGAATCTGATTCGTCAGATTTTGCCATAGTTGACAGATCGTCGAACCTTTTTTTTTTTTCTCCGAAAACGCAGCCCTCCCTTTGTCGTGTGGACGGCGAATCTGCATACTTTCGAAAACGATGACGCCATCACCCCACCCCTCGACCTCTTGCCTCTGACCTCTGAACCCCGCGACGTCTCATAACAACAACAACAACAATGGCGGACTACATGCTCGTGTTCGTGCCGCAGAAGATATTAAGCTTTCTTGCATCTTACTTGCCTTGAGTTGAGTGTGAGTCGCAGCAGCAGTTCACCTGTGTGGACGGGGCCTTAGTAGCCATTGTGAGCCAATAAATGCGTAAATGCTAACGGTCCTGTAGTGTGCTGCTCACCTCCGCTCATTTGGATTGTGCAACTGCAGTGAGTGATCTACAATACGTAGTAAGAAGCTAAGACTACCGTTTAATGCACACATCATTTTGAACTCTTTATTAACAGAAAGTAGGCAGATTTTGTATCAAAACAGGCTTTTATATCACGAAAAAAAGACATTCTATGTAACAATTTATGCTCAGCAGCCGTGGGCACCCCCATGTAGCCAGAATGGTACAGTCTTGTTTACTTAACAACTTTTTCGGACCATTCGACGACGAGGTTCATAGTCGAATCAGACCTCTCCGAATCGAATGGTCGAATAGTCGACTATTGGAGGTCAGCCCTAGTGATTTCTCAGAAACACGTAATCTGACAATTCATGTACAAGTTGTTGTTCTCTTGCTTTTCTTATACAGACTTGTCTCCTTACGGCAACACACACAAACCAGGTAACTCCCTCCATGATGAAGTGATATCCCTCTCTTCCTCTAATTCAAGCTCCCTCAAACACACGCACACACACACACACACACACACACACACACACACACACACACACTCCTCTCTGTCCGTCATCTGGAAGTGATTGCGTCCACCATTACAGCATGCCTTGGCCAGCGTTGAGTGTGTTGGTGTTGACAGCCAGCCTTTTGTCCATTACAGCCCTGAGAGAAAACTCTGCACACACACACGATGGTGTCTGCTAACTTGCGCATACTCATGACAACGACCGGTCTCTGTTACATGAGAGAGCATTATATTAAAAAAGATGTGAGGGAAAGTGAAGCAAACATCTTAATCTCATTGTCAAAGAATGGCTTCACTACTTTCATTAAAGCAACATTACGTAAGGTGTATAACAAGGGACAGCACCTATATTCTACTTACTAATGAAAAAGTTGAAGTCATGAGTGATGAGTCACTCCCACACCGGTGCTGCTGCATTCTCATGTCACCTTCATGTCATTCAGGATGGATTTTGGACATGGGAAGACTCATATCCCAGGGACATGTGAGCACTGACGTTGTCTGTGCATTGTGTGAAGGTTCATTAAAATGTATAACCATATACTATAACTCCAGGTCTGTTTAGTTTGAGTTGAGGCTGCAGCGTCCATCTTTATTGGTTTTTAGGCACTTCTATATAAGCAGCAAGTCAGATTTTCATCAATACGATAAATATGATACAACATGAATGCAGCACCATGGCCAGCAGCTTCACGCCGACAGCAGCTTTACATCAACAGCACCTTTACATCGACAGCAGCTTTACGTGGCCAGAACCTTCACGTGGCCAGCAGCTTTACGTTGACAGCACCTTTACGTCAACAGCACCTTCACGTCGACAGCAGCTTTACGTCGACAGCAGCTTTACGTCGACAGCAGCTTTACGGCGACAGCAGTTTTACGTCGACAGCAGCTTTACGTGGCCAGCAGCTTTACGTGGCCAGCAGCTTTACGGCGACAGCACCTTTACGGCGACAGCAGCTTTACGTGGCCAGCAGCTTTACGTCGACAGCACCTTTACGTCGACAGCACCTTCACGTTGACAGCAGCTTTACGTCGACAGCAGCTTTACGTCAACAGCACCTTTACGTCGACAGCAGTCTTACGTCGACAGCACCTTCACGTCGACAGCAGCTTTACGTGACCAGCAGCTTTACGTCGACAGCACCTTTACGTCGACAGCACCTTTACGTCGACAGCACCTTCACGTTGACAGCAGCTTTACGTCGACAGCAGCTTTACGTCGACAGCACCTTTACGTCGACAGCAGTCTTACGTCGACAGCAGTCTTACGTCGACAGCACCTTTACGTCGACAGCAGTCTTACGTCGACAGCAGCTTTACGTCGACAGCACCTTCACGTCGACAGCAGCTTTACGTGACCAGCAGCTTTACGTCGACAGCAGCTTTACGTTGCCTTTGTTGGCTGATGTTACTTTATGCCTTATATAGCAAACATATTTTACCTTTATTTTCCCATTACTGTTTACCATTTTTGTCAGTTCTAAGTGTTTCAGTCATATATCTTGATTGCTGGCCTTAGTGGCTGCTTGTCTATGTTGATTTTATTAGTTTTACATCTATTTCAAAGCGTATTATGTTTTGTGGGGGTCTCTAAATAACTGACCTGATTTAATGTTAGGGCGGAGACAGATAGATGGATAAATATTCCCCGTCCTGAACGATCAGATCATAAGTGGACAGTTTCAAGCCTGTCATTAACATGTGATTCGACATGCGTCTTCAATGACCTCTTCTGATTGGATCTCACTTCCCTGTTCTAAATGAAAATATACACCTACATCAATAGAACAAACGTATATGCTTTTGCACAAATAAAGAAAAATATTCATGTATAGCATTTGCCGAATTAAGAAATAGGCCCAAACAGTTAAGATTGTGTTGTAGACAGCATTTCACATTTCTTATTTCTCATTCTTTAATACATTTTTAGTAAAAGTGAAATTGGGATGACTCAGGACTGCGGATGTACGAACCGTTTTTTATGAATAAGTGGCATTTTTTTTACATAACTCACCAACAGACCCATTTCTAATTAAGAGTATGTCTCATAAAAAGAGGCGAAAAGCAGGAGCAGCGGTAATTGAGTGAAATCATGAATCCCACATTTTTACTCTTGTGACTGTTCAGTAAAAGTTGACAACATTTTCCCAGTCACACTTTAAGCCTTAGTGAAATTATTTTACCGAAGAATGAAAATGTCCTAATAAAAAGTCAACATATGTATGAGGAATTTGTTTTCACCTGTTACGCAGCATCTGCTGTTGAAGCATTCTTCTCTCATACAAAGGTGAACTTAAATACTCTGCAGGTACATATAAGACATGCATGTTTGTCTTGACACAGGCATCAAGACAAACATGTTTGACTTGATGCCTCCTCCACAGCTTCATAAAGCACAAGTAACATCATTAGGAAAGTTCAGTGAAGTGAAGAACTGACGCTGATGGTTTAGTTGACGACGGTGTGAGTCTGTGGGTGGAGCTGAGGAAAATAAAAACGTACTTAAAGTTGAAGACAAAGTCGAGGAGGAACAGTTAAAATGGCTCTCTACCAGTTTCTGTGTGGTTTAACTGTGATGATCGTTCTCTCATCCAAAGGTAGGAAGACACATGCAATATTTCACATTGATTGGCTCGATATCAAAAGATGGAAGAAATACAAGACTGTGATGCTGCTTGGACTTAAAAATTGCTCATGTATAAGTGCAAAATTTGCTCTTTAAATGCAGCTTTTCGATGTAGTTACACTCCAACTACTCACTCTTTAAAGTAATGATCATCTTTGCGATGTTAAAAAATGAAAAGCGACACAATAATCCTTCTGACTGGGTTAGAATAAAAGACACTCTTTTCATCAACTATAAAAAACAACAAACCATGTATTTTAACAAAGGTCTGAGAGGCTCATCGAGGGTTTCCCCCAGATTTTATAAAATCAGTAAAAATAAACTACAATCCTATTACATCAAATCTCATACAAATAAGAAATGTCATAAAAACCAGAGTAAAATAAACAAATAATACAACAAAGATTTGAACTTTTATGTTGTTTGGTCGATTGGTTTTGACAATATTTTAATAACATGTTGATGCTAATCAATAATCACACATTCAGTCTCTTTTTCATATGTTTTGTCAAATGTGCTTTACCCTGAAGATGACTGCTCAACATTTTTCTTTCTTTGTTCTGACTTTCAGGTTGTCTCTCAATTCCAAGTAAGCATCCAAACTTAACAAGTTCTGCAAGTTTCCAGTTTTGTTTCCATCTGTCAGCTATAGTGATATAACTGTGTTATTACCAGATTCCACATTGATGCTGTTCACACCAGCATCCGAGTCACTTTCTCTAATCATTACTGAACAGTTTTAGTCACACGGTCTTACCCATATCATGAATTGGTCTTCGTCATTTTAAGCTATGAGGCTTTTCTGTACTCATGTTTTAACTCTCTTCTCCTCTGTCAAGAATGTGGTCGGGCTGTGAACAACAATAGAATTATTGGAGGTCAAGATGCGCGTCCAGGAAGTTGGCCTTGGCAAGTCAGTTTAAACACTGACGAATATGCAGTCTGTGCAGGGTCTCTGATTTCTGACGAGTGGGTGATGACGGCTGCTCACTGCATCACAGGGTGAGGGAACACTGGTGGAACTTTTTTTTCCATAAACATCATGTTTTTGGTTTGTAAGCGCTCAACAGGACTTGATCTAGTCACGGTTCCATCAGCTAGCTCGGGGCTAGTAAACTAGGCTTACAGAAAGCGTTGTTTCCACAGAAGTTAGTTGTCTAGTGTGTTATACATGGATGAAATAAACACTCTAGAAGAAACAAAGGTTGTGAACCACGAAAGAAAAAGCTGTTGTTTTCCAATTGGCCATTTAACTTCTAAACCTATGTTTTTTTTCCATGGATGAGACCGTGGAATAAGTTGGCCCCCTCATAATCTGTTGTTACGATGCGCCATGTTTTTCATGCATCATGGAAATATCTGGGAGGACATCGGTAGATGCAACAGATTCTTCTTCTCCTCGCAGAGCAGACACAGTTGATAAATTAGTTCAACATTCGCTACTTGAAAATTCAGAAACATATTCAAAAAAGGGTTTCCATCTCCCTTTAAACAAATAAACGATCTCCCTCTAACAAGTGTTTTTTTAACTGAGGATGTATTTTCGACTTTTACCATGTCCATGGACTTTTTCCAATGCGACACTTCAAAATGTGTATCAAAAAAGTTACTTGAAACATGATTCATCTGTACAAATGGGAAATGCAGGCCAACAGTGATGCTTTCACCTTTTTCCTAAAGACAGTTTAAGTCTGTTTTGAAGGTGTCTTGTAAAATCACATCCCATGCATTGTCTCTTGTCACCTGTCAACATGGGTGAACATGAGAATTATAGGTCCTGCATGCAGGAGGCAACTCCAGTGTCTACATTCCACCTGTGATATACAATACCTGCATGTCTACAACGCCACGACTCAATCCCACAACGAAGGAAAAGCACAAAAGTCTTACCAAGACTGAGATAAGAAGACCAGTTTTTATGGGTGTCTTAACTAAACAAAATCTACTGACGGGGACAAATTGGACATTATTTATGCTGGTTGCAATAATTTTTTACTTTAGGTGCACTTTAAGATACATTTCAAATTAATTTCTTCACACATTTTGTACAGTAAATGATTGTCAACAGGATTAACGGATTCATTTGATAAGAAATAGGTAAATTAACTCAAAAACAGGCTCCAGACACTGTGAGGTTGCAATGGTACGCCTAATTATTCAATTTAGGTGCACCAGCACATAAGTTAGGTGCACCTAATAATTTCACCTAATAAAGTTCATTACTTTACACATTTTGCACAGTAAATAAGTTAATGGGAATAAAATAACTTTAATTATTGAATAAATAGTTGAAATGATGTTCAAAGTGCATTGGGGTCATCAGATTTATTATCCAGATACAGATGTTAATGCCAAGTTCAAATAAGGGCTTAAGTATCACACACTCATTCATAACAGTCAACAGGTACATTACAGTGTCAAATTAACAATTTCACTTCTTTTTTCTTCAAAAAGTGAGAAAATACGGGCAATTATGGGCCGCATCAAGCAGTCTGGTCCAAACCCCAACGAAGAGTCACGAGGAATCATTCAGTCTATAATCCATCCTTCACACGACTTATTCACCGATGACAACGACATCGCTCTCTTGAGGCTATCGGCCCCAGTGAACTTTACCGACTACATCTATCCGGTCTGCTTGGCCTCAGCGAAAAGTACCTTCCACAACGGGACGAGCAGCTGGGTTGCCGGATGGGGTGTGACGGGTGATGGTAAGCTCACAGACTCACAAAACAAGTACCTAGATGTGTCATAATGTGTAGTTTTCCAACCAATTTGTAACTCACCTTTGAAATTTCTCCAATTAGATAACTATAGCGACATCCTTCAGGATGTGAACCTACCAATAGTGGGAAACCGTGAGTGTACGTGCGCCTATCCTGGAATCACAGAGAACATGATCTGTGCCGGGCTCAGAGCTGGAGGGAAGGATGCATGCCAGGTGACGTGACCGACACTGTTTATGTATTTATTTCATTTTACAGTCGGGTCGTGTAAGTTTACGGTTTTACCGGTCCAGTCTGGTGTATGAGCTAAAAGCAGTTATTAAAGTTTTCTGTGAAATTTTAGGCCACTCTATGACAAATGTTTGCTTTTATAGTCTTATAGTCTTGTGGCCTAGTTTTGTTGATCAAACCAGATGTGACTGATTAAGTGACAGAACAAGAAGATCAATATCAGTTCTGTGCGTTCAATACAGAGGAAATTCCAAGCGTAAGCTAGCTAGCTGATGAAGAATGACAACATTTTTTTGAAAGCGGTGGTTTTGGTAAACTTTAGAAGGAAAAAAACTTTAATATCCAGATACAAATTCTCCTCCTTCACCTCCTTCTGGATCTTTTCGTTAAAATATACCCATGGTCGCTGCTAATGCTGCTCTGCAGACCTTCAGACTTGATAGTACTTATAGTACTTATACTATGCAAGATATACTGATTGATTATGTAGTAGACAATTCCTGCATTGCTGAAATTCCTTTTCTTCACTTTTCTTGTAGGGTAACTATTTTTCTTTGCTTCCAACCTCTATACTAAGCCAAGCTAAACATGAGTAATCAATCAATATCAATGTTTCTTGGTAAAATATATCCGTCAACAACTATCAATCTCTCTCCACAGGGAGACTCAGGAGCTCCTCTGGTGACAAAAAAGGGTCAAGTCTGGATCCAAAGTGGAATCGTGAGTTTTGGTAGAGGTTGCGCTGAACCTTTGACTCCCGGAGGTTACACCCGAGTGTCTCAGTACCAGGACTGGATCAGCAGCATCACCGGCAAGAACATATCAGGGTTTGTTACCTTCACCTCGCCCGGAGTCGACAGCGATGTAAACTTCACCTGCCCGACAAAACCGCCCAGACCTTCCACAACGTCACCCAGTCCTCCCCCAACCAACTACACCAAAACTCCCGTCATTCCGATCACTGACAAGGAAGGTGGCAGTGTGTTCGACAGTGGTGAAAATGTGATGCACTTCTCTCAGTTCATCTCACTGTGTTTGCTAAGTCTTTCACTCCACATGCTCGCTTAAAATGAAGGTATGAAAGGTAAAGGTGTCTCATTAAGTGTTTCATGAAGAACCTTCTTCTTTTAAATCTGTAATAAGAATACACAACTGAAATACTGAGATACAGTACAACAAACTCTTTACATGAAGTGTAATTTTTAAAAATGGGGTTTGCATCAGATAAACTACTGTAAGTCAGCAATATCATTTACCATTTTAGGGGGTGTTGAGTTACTCTTAAACTTCTGTGTTGTTAAAAAGTTTAAAATCTGTATTCTAATGCAAAGTTATTAATTTAATGAAACTGCAGGTGGCTGGGTTGGGTAAATTTAGTTAACAACAATATGTTTTTATAATCTGCAGCACACCTTCCATGAATATTTTGTCTTGTCGGAAAATTTGGGTTTATTAATTTGTAAAATAAACATTGTTTATTTTGGTATCCTTTTGTCGACTGAAAAACAAACTTAACACCACATGCACACATTTGACATACTATAACCGTATAAAGTTGTTGTGGCAAAAGCTTTGTAAAAAAGATTTAAAATCATTTGAGGTCATACTTCTGTGCACCTGACAGACATAAGTCCAACATTCATTTTGCTTTTAGCTCCATTTTTGGTCCCCACCACCTCCTGAGGTAAAATATCTCCATCTTTAGCTGCTGAACGCTCCACTATGTTCACAAGTTGTTAACTCTCTCGGTCTGCCATCTGACCCAGAGTTTACAAGGTTTTTTTTTTCGAGAAGCAGTAATTGTGAACCCAAATTGCCAAACAATAAGCTGTTCATAGAGCTGAAGGGAACAGCAGAGTTGGGGGATACAAATGACACCTTTTATCGACACAGTCAGGGGCGCCGCCAGAGGGGGAAAGGTTAGGACGATTCCAAGGGCCCGGCACTGACAGGGGGCCCTTTGAGACATGGGCAACCTGTACAAGGGCCCAACTAGATTTTTTTTCATGGGGCCCAAAATCTCTGGCGGCACCCCTGGACAGTCATTTGGCGAATAGCTGATTTTCATCCATTTTTCCAAATCTGATCAAAACTGTTTCATCTCAAAATATGCCAAGATAATTCTTTCACCTGTTTTCCCAGATATTTAGAAGATGAGTAAATTAAATCAGACCCAAAAAAACAAAATGTTTTTTTTTCAATTGCCTTTCAGGGCTTCCATACGTTTATGGGAGAGCGAAGAAACATGGGTAATTGAGTCCTTAATAAAGGCAATGTTGACATCCACTTGCTTGTCCAACGACAACAGATTTGTGTGTGTGTGTGTTCACACACATGCACACCAACACATCAATATTATCACTATATCTTCCCTGGTGTGTGTAGTCTCACTTGTGTTTACATTCTGCTGCCATCATGGACTTTACATCTGCACTTTGAAAAATGTGCCTCCATTGAGACACACACACACACACACACACACACAACCTGAGCACTGTCTGGATCCTCTTTCCTCTCCTTCCTCTTCTTCTATGATAGGAATCTGCTCTCTAGGAGACGATATACAATGTTAGGACTACACAGACTGAGGGACAGACAGATGGACAACGTGTGTGTGTGTGTGTGCGTGTGTGTGCGTGCGTGTGTGTGTGTGTAGCGGAGAACAGGAAAGCATAAAAGAAACAGAGGGAAAAAAGACGTCTTGTAAGCATGATAGACGACAAACTGGAAAATCTGCACGCATAAAAACACTTGTAGGAAACTTGCTGGACCCAGAGGAGAGAGTGCTGTTCTGCACATGTACGGTATTTCATTACACACACACACACACACACACACACTGGGCCTCTTCCTGCATTATATCACTGCTGTTACTCAATCTCCTGGACTCGTGTGGTATTTGTTATTTTTCACAGTGTGGAGAAATTGGAGGATTTTAGGATTTTCGTGGCAAACCGTCAATCTTTCTCCGCCGCTCTGCTTCTGCAGAAACACAATCTTTAGCTTCCTTTCTACTCTCACACACTCACTCACACACTGTTTTTCCTCGTGATGTGTCACATAAAAACAAACATCAGAGCTCCTGAGAGAGAAGTTGATGCAAAAAAAGGGTCAAACTTGATTTAATTTAGCATTTATAGACACTGTGTGAACATATAACATAATATAATACAGTCGTAAGCAGATGACAGTGTTTATTAATACATTATCAACAGCTGTAACTCTTACTTAGGGCAGCCAAAAGTGGAGGCGGCGGAGTGTGTAAACAGTTAATAAATGATAATACACATATCAGAGTAGTAATAATGATACCAGCTAATACGTCCAGTAACAGCTTGAATGCCGTACTTTTACCTGTAATGGAGTATTTATAAACAAACAAAAACATCTTCAAATGAACACACAAACACAACACTGAAGGAAGAAATAAGTCTGAGGGCCCAAGTGTTCATGTTACCCACAAGGCACAGCAGCGTAACTTCACTCATTATTTACATCTCCCGACTCCCTGACAGGTTAGGATCTAATGTTTATGTTCTGTGTTCTTCTACACACAAAAGGTTACACACAAGGTTCAAGTTTGTGCAGTAAAATAATTTGGAGTAAAGCTGCTGTCCTCCTAATTAATCCCGAGCTCCATCAGAGCTGTCTAAAAAGTTCCCTCTGTCCTGCCAAGTTTATAATTACATCTTTAAGTTTTGTTAAATGTGCTTTGATATTTGTTACACTGGCATTAAACATTAAAAATGACTGAACACAGCCTCTCTTATCATAAAAACCAAAGTGTATGAGCGCTGTTAACCCATGTATATGGAAGCATCTTACTAACTGAATAACGTGCTGTGTAAATACAGGAAAGATATGGTGGCATTGAGTTTAGACCAGCTTTTTGTTGGTCTTTGGCGCTTTCTGCTGCCTCGAGATTGCAATATGCCATCAGTGCACCTGACCACACCTAATTTTTAGACAACCACGTGGGCACTGGGCGTGAAAACGATAAATGGGTCCTTCAGAAACTAGCAGTGAGTCACTCACTGTTTCACTGTCACTGTTTTGTGTTGATTTTGGCGACTTTAACTAAGAGACATGAAGAAAAAGTCAAACTAGTATATTACATAACAGTTATCAATCTCTTGGCCTCGTGATCTACCCATCCTTCCTCCGATGGCGTCCTCTTTTCTTATCTCTCCACTTCTTACTTCCTTTTTCGTCCTTCTTCTCTTTGCTCATTCTCTAACTCATCAGCTCTTTCTTATCGCTTCCTCTCCGCTTTTACTTATTGGTTAACTCTGTCGGCTCCATCACTTTCAATGTGTGTGTGTGAGAGAGCGAGAGAGAGAGATGGATTTTCCTATATTTATACTGTACATTGGTTCACATTCCCAGAAAGTGTTTCCTGAGGGACGACCGTAAGACTGCGAACTCAGCAGTGTGTGTGTGTGTGTGTTCACCTCTTTTGACAAATTGTTGCTTAGATTAGAAAAAGAAATACTACATGAAGTTCACAGCAGGAGACACACACATACACACACACACACACACACACACACACACACACACACACAGAGGACATGTTTGTTGTATTTCATGGAGACCAGTTGCTAAACAGATGGTTGCCGCGGTAACCTGTCCAGCCCAAAAACTGCAGTTGGAGACGAGGGGGATTAAAATTAAAAAGTTTAATTTCTGTGAATGTGTGTGTGTGTGTGTGTGTGTGTGTGTGTGTGTGTGTGTGTGTGTGTGTGTGTGTGTGTGTGTGTGTGCCGGGCTCTCTGCCAACACAGGAAGTTCTTAGTAGGTTCGACTCTTTCTTTACCCCAAATCCACAACTCACTTTCGTTTTCTGGAGAACAACGGCACTTTCTCTCTCTAAGACACACACACACGCACACACACACGCACACACACACACACACACACACACGCACACACACACACTTCCCTCTCTCTGGGGATAATTAACAGCCACATGTTGACCACAGAAACCACAGAGGGGCCCAGAGCTCCACCTTCAGCTAATCCTCGCTCCTCACTAATCGCACTCACTCATACAGAAAACTGAGCATGTGCAGGCACACACACACACACACACACACACACACAGGGAAAAATGACAACACACGCACACACAGGCTGCAGGAACACACACTCACACAAAAGGCATGGAAAACACTCGGAGGTCCAACAGAAACATTCGGTTAGGAACATCTACTACGGTTTGTCCACTGACCTTGAAAACACACGCACTTGCACACACACACACACACACGCTGATCTGTTTTAATGACGTTCTGAGAACTACCAGCAGCTCACAAAACTTTCAAACAAATGAAAAACATGATGGAAATATGTTTCACGTGACATCTAATGAAGATTACAGTCTTCTTTACACTCTGCACGGATTCGATGTGTTCCTCTACCGCCATTTTTTGTCTCGTCTATGTACGTTTAAGTCAATTAAAAACTGTTTTTATCCTTGTGGGTTTCAAAGACTTGTTCCTGATTACTGAAGGATTTTCATATTGTCATATTTTGACTGACAGCAGTGGTTAATAGGCCTTCACAAAAAGGTATTTTATGACCAGTACAGGAATTAAAATCTGTTGTTGTTGTGTATCTGGACAGTCTGGGGGAGTAACAAGTATCACAAGCTGAAAAAGTGAAAATTGATGTAAAATATGAACAGGCAATAGTTTTTAAAGCTTTCTTATTTCAGCGAGATGTTTCCGTCTTAATGAATAACTCCATTTGTTCTTTAAAAATCAAAACATTAGATTCCCTTCCGGCGATTAGTCAGCTCTGAATATTGAGTCTAACTAGCAACTGAAGTGGATATTAATAAATGAAAATCTCTCTCGTGCAGTGTGTTGGAGTGATGGCAGGAAGTTTGTATGTGCTGCTGCCCTCTGAATCACAGGCTGTAGGAAGATAGTCGGCGAGGGAAGAGGAGGAGAAGTGAACGTTTTGACCCTGGAAAGAGCCCGTGGCCTGAAACTGTGATCAAAACGAACATCGCCAAATTCATCCCTCGCCACTGAACGCATCGTTTTGTCGGGTCAGAACCTCAATATATCTTTTTTTACCCAGGAATTTTTCAGCCTCCTGTATGTCACTGTTATTCAGGAATAAGAGGAGGAAGGAAAAGAAGTCAGAAAAGTAGAGAGGGGGAATTTCAGAGGGGCCAACAGGGAGGGATGTCGAATCATGTGGTTGATGTCCACCCGTGGGAACGAGGGAGGCGAGGAGGAAGGGAGGAGAAGAGGAAAGAGGGGAGTTAAAGCCTCTTTCTCATCCCCTCATCAACCATTTGATTTTCATAAGAGCATTTGGAATAAATCAGTATTGTAGAGTTTTAGAGAGTTTAGAAAAAGTGCGTGTGGTGTTCAATGCATTTCAGTGGCATGATGCACCAGTTTGTTCTTAAGTTGTGAAGAACAATATGTGCATTGACGTCACGCATTGTTTCGGTCACCTAAGCCCACCTGAATTTTATTTTTTGCCAAGATCCTGAGATTAGTCTAACTGATAAATTAAACGAAAATGTCAGAAATGCAAAGTTAAGTACAACGAGGAAAGAAACCCTCAATGCATCCATTTTTCCGGATCTGCACCAAAAGTTTAATGATCTTTGATTCTCGGCCATCCTCCATCCAAGTTTTGTGGAAATCCGTTCAGTAGTTTTTGTGTAATCATGACAAAACCAAACAAACCATACAACCAACCAATCAAGAAACAAACAGTCCATCCAACCAACCAACAAACAAATCCAACAAACCAACAAACCAAACAAACAAACGGACAAAGAAATCAAATTAACCAACCAACCAACAAAGAAACCAACACCGTTTTGTCACACATTTTAGCTTTATCTGGATATTGCACTTATTTTCAATTAATTGTTTGACTGCATTTTTTTTTAAGACGAGATAATAACTGATTTTCATGTTTTTGGTGAACTGTTCCTTTAAGTCATGCAGAGATTCTCTGGAGCTCTGTTGTCTTTCAAACGATTATAAATCTTACTGGATAATAATAATAATGACACTGATATGTTCACATAGATCTGCAGCCAGTTCCAAAGCAGTGAACTGATGCTCTCTAGAGGCTGAAACTCCAGCAGGTTGCACTCCAGGCCACACCCTGTTTGTGATGTAATAGCAGGTGTGTTGCCTCTGACAGCTGAGGGAAAACACCTGCTGTGATATCACTGACTGGGGAGCTGTCCAGAAGTGAAATGTAGACATGATTTCAAACCACAGAGAGCAGATTTCTCCTCTGTTTCATTTAAACTGACTCAACTGGGGAGCATCAGACCGAGCAAGGAACATTCAGTTACAACAAACTGCAGCAAAAATCAGCCTTTAAAATCAGTTTTGGACCAGAGGAAGAATGTGGTTTCCCAGAGAATTAAGCTGGGGGAAAAAAAGCACCAAATGAAAACATTAAACTCTGGTTCCCACTCACATACTTGGGATACTCGTGCCACACTCAGAGAGCGGCAGGAAATAAACTCAGAATGAGAAAGCAGCAGAGGACAAAGTCCTCGAGGTCGGGCCTCCTGAGTGACAACTTCCAGTGGAAATTGGACACACACATGCAACCACTATCAGGCCTCCCCCTTCCTCCGTATCAGTCGCCCCGGGTGGAGGAAACCAGCTCAAGTCCCTGCGGCGCTCCACCGTGTCGAAGGTCCTGGATGCAACTCAGGAGATCCGACTCCTGAACAAACTCTGAACCCGGTGGAAAAAGTCTCCTCATGCGGGCCTGGAACATGTGTTTCAGCCCAGACTTACGCAACTCTGACCGAGTTCCACTGCTTTTGGCAGGTGGCGGGGGGGATTGTCAGCGTTTGTTAGAGGAGGAAAAGCACATTTCCACGAAGGAGGGAAACCAATTAGATTTTTTCTCATCATTACTGATTTTAAACAGGACCTTGATCTTTCGCCATAACTTAAATAAGTGGTTTCCATGGCTTCACTTGACTTCGGTTAAAAGAGAGGCGAGGTTGCTCACTGGATAGGTGGAAAAACATTTTGAGGCTTCGGAGGCGGCCTACGATTTTATACAGTTTCATGTTCACAATATGTGTTTATGACCTCGTTGTCATATCGGACGGTGGAGAGCTCGGCGACAAAAAGCTAGCAAGCCACTGACTGCAGCTCAAGACTGTGTTCCAACATCACATGCGTGAAACCACCAGAGTTCTTTTAAGAAGACCGCGAGACAAAAAAGGTTAGTTATATCTGCGAGTCTTATTGCAAAACATCAATCAGCGTCATTATTTATAATTTGAATACTCTATAATCTCCATCATTGAGCATCATAATGTTCTGACAAGTGGCCGAACTGCACACTCGAAGGAAAATCACAGCGAAGGAATAAAATGTAAACCATCACCAACCAACGCTTCTGGCCAGATTCACTTTTTTACATCAAGGAATCATGTGATTATTCAGAATCCCGTCATCAAATATCACGTGTAAGATTCAAAATATTTGGAAATGAGCCGCCGTAACATTTGAGAAGACTCAAACTGCCTGCTGTGAAAACTGGATCTTAGAACAAAGTGAAGCTGAAAACACCCCAAGAAAAAGAAAAGTCAGAACTTTGTGAGTCAGCCAAAGAGGAAGACCCCAAATGTTTACACCTGTGTAATTCTTTTGGGGAAAGTTGGATCAATGTTTTTTTTATTTTTGCTGAGACAGTAGGAGGCGAGAGAGAGGGAGAGAGAGAGAGAGGGAGAAGAAGAAGAGGTGGAGGAGAGAGGAGGATGAAGATGAGAGACGAAGCTCGGCTCTATTGATTGTTTAGCCGTGTGCTGCTGCCCACATGTTAGTGATACAGTATGAACCCACACAGAATTTAGAGAGAGAGAAGAAGAGTGGGGATCTTCGCACCTCACGCAGATGAACACATGAAATGCCTCTTCACACAGACACACACACACACACACACACACACACACACACACACACACACACACACACACACACACACACACTCACACACACACACACTCACACACACAGAATTTGGGTGAGTTCCTCTCGGTAAAGTCAACTGAAAGGCGAGCAGCGCCGTGTTTTATCTTTCTTCCTCTCCTCTTCCAGCTACATCTGGTCTGTGTTTAGAGGGACTTTCTCTTATCATACTGTACGTGCTCTCTCTCTCACAACACACACACACACACACACACACACACACACACTGCTGACAGCGTCGTAAACTCTTATTCACAGTCGCCTTGACTTATTCATTTGCTCGCTCTCGAGCTGTAACACAAACAAAGAGAAAAGTTTGCAGAGTCAAACAGGTTTGCGGCCAAGATGCATCTCCCATCATGCATCTGGGCTGCATCTTATTTACATGGAAACTGTTGCCAGGTCGAGGTATATGCGTCCTGGTGACGATGATGTCGAAAAGTGTCGACTCAAAGGGCTAATCCACTCTGAGACGCTTACAAACAGGACAGAAAGCTGCACAGAAGCACCACTGAGTGTTGTTGTGTTGCGGTACTGAAATACAATGGAACAGTTTAGATTTGTATTGCACTGTATGATTGTTTAGATTTTTGATTGTCATTGTGTGAGTTGAAAGCATGAAACAATGACTGTGCAAAGACAGTCACAGAGTCTAAACCAACCAAACCTGCCAGTCAACTGTCTGTAAGTCAGAGCACAAGTTCCTGATTTACAACATAAAACAAGACAATAAGATATGATACGGTACGATATGATACAACACGGCCCCATATCGTACCGTACAATATCGGAAAATGCCATACCATACAAAACCAGACTATACCATACCATACCATACAAGACGATACGATACGATACGATACCGATACGATATATGATACGACACTGCACCAAACAATACCATACAATATAAGACAATACGATACGATACCGATGCGACACGGCCTCGTATCGTACCGTACAATGTACAATATAACCCTAACCCGGAAAATACCATAACATACAAGACCAGACTATACCATAAGATACAACACCATACCATACCGTACAATATAAGACAATACGATACCGATACGATACCGATACGATACGACACTACGCCAAACAATACCATACATCAGACAATACCCATCATACAATAGAATATTAGACAATTCAATACGATACCGATGCGACGTACCATACAATATCGGAAAATACCATACCATGCAAAACCATACTACACCATACCATACCGTGCAAAATAAGACAATACGATATGATACGACACCGCACCAAACAATACCATACAATACAACACAATACAACACCATACCCTACCATACCATATGACTTCAGACAATACCCGCCATACAATACAATATTAGACAATACAATACGAGACGATACAAAACAATACAATTAGACACAATACCAGACCATAGCATACAATACGATACGATACGATACGAAACGACACCATACCATATAATACAAAACCATACCTCACAATATCATACGATATCAGACAAAACAATACAATACAATACCATAAGACACCGTACCATACAGTGTAATGCAGTACGATATAAAACAGTGCCAGGCCCTACCATACGATACCATACTATACATAATGCGATACAATACAATATGATAACGATACAATGTAAAACAGAAAAACTTCACTTTCAGTTTACACTCAAACTCATTTTCATGAGAATTTCCGGACTTTTGCAACAATTTTAATCCTTTAAAAAAGTCAGAATAAAGTCTCCGGACTTAAAGCTCTTCTCCTGACGTGTAAAGACATGTGAAAATACCCTGATGTGTTGTTATTTTCCCACAAAAAGGTTCAGTCACAACACTGAAACTCCTCAAACAAAGATTATGCAAATATTTCTCAATCTAAAAGATTTAACAGCTGGACACAAGATGTCTCCTACTTCACTGAAAAGTCCATTGCAAGAGTTTAATGCGCTGCAAGTTTCCACACCACACTTGTGCAAGTTTCAGGATTGGCTCTAAAGTAGTCGTGACCTTTAACCTCCAGGCCAGTGACCCGAGCATCCTCTTGAACTTGAACTCAGATGCTTTCTGACCCACTTTGACTCCAAAACCGATCCTTTTAAGTCGGGAGAGGTTACAGAGGAACCAAAACAGCAGAGCAAGGAGTGAAGGAGGTGACAGGTAGAGGGACAAAACTTCAAAACACGCATGACATCTCTGAGGCCACATTCCTGCCTCCACACCCACAGCGTGCTGCCTTCAGGAGCCTCCCGTAAACCTGCACGCCTGAGAGCCAAACGCACAGAAAGTCACTTTAAGTCAGAGAAAGCGGAGTGTCTTCTATTTCTAAGCATATTGATCTTTAAAACTGCAAATCGCGAACAACAACTCGCGTTACATCATTCTTACGTCATCTATCAACAAGCTCACATGGTCCCACCCACTTGAACGCCACATGTTGCCAATTAAATCGGGGGTTTTTATTCAATAGTCACACTTTTTTTTTCTTCCAGCAGATTTTTGAGCCACTTCTCTCGTCATTTTAAAGTGTTTTTCATGAGAAACTCTCGTATTTCCTGCAGCGCATGAACGCAGGACAGCTCTCAGCCAGCTGACAATAACAAACGCTCCAATAATAAACCACACACGCTAAATTAATCCGCTGCGCACTCTGTCACACACAAAACCACAAATCTCTCTCGCTGATCTCCCAAAGTTTGACACTGACTTGACTCCAGAGCTGCTCCCACTCTCCCTCCTGCACTTCCACGCTGCGTAAAGTGACTCCATGTGAATTAACCGCTGTTTTGTTTTTTTAATCTCCTCTTACTTCTCGGTGGAGGCTTGCTGATCAGATCCGCGACGTGCCTCTGCAGCCGGACCACTCTGCCCTCCAGCGCGCCGGACCGGTGGCAGACGGACACCAGCTCTCCCTCCAGCTCCTCCAGGATGCTCACCGAGTGCCGGGACAGATCCGAGAGCTGCCGGAGCACCGAGCACAGGGTGAAGCCGCACACGTCCGCCAAGTCCCCGAAAACCTCCGCCTGCTGCCGCCGCCGCCGCCGCTGCTGCTGCTGCGGCTGCGGGTGAAGCTCCAGCAGCCTCCCGCCGTCGGGCTTGCACACATCTTTCGGAAGTATCGTCCGCTTGCAGAAAGGCATTATTCCTCTCCCTGAAAATGATAACAAACTCCGCAGATAGTCAAGTTATATTCCTGTGGTCCTTCTCTCTCCGGTTGGCGCACAGACGCATGCTACGGATCCTCCGGGAGGAAAAACTCCGCCGCGTTTGGAGACGCTTGGAGCGAGTTGCGCGTCGTGCGCCCTCATTGTTTTTGACTGCGAGTGAGCTTTTCTCTTTTTTTCCCTCTTAGTGGAGAGGAGAGACTCAGCTGCTGGGGAGGCTGCTGTCAAGGTGCTCGAGGTGTATCACACGACACATCCGGTTTTTAATCTTCAAAATTAAAGCCCAAATCCCCCCCAAAATAAATGTGCCAAAATGGGTTTCAGGATTAGTTGTGTGGTTAAAAAGTCACATCAGCGCAACACACACTGACATATAATCTTATAGACTACATAAACCGAGAGCAGAACTCCAAGATGTTTTAACCATACCGACCCAAGTCACTAAAACATAGCATAGATAAAATTAAGATTAAACTAAAATATTATTATATGTGCTTCCCTTTTTTGCATTAAATTAAAATCATGGTACTTTGTAGCTTCTCCTAGAATAAAAACACTATGAAGAGATTGAATAAAATCTAAATGGAGAACAGACTCAAATAAAAATAAGAGTCAGTAAACTACTCTTTAAAACATATAATTATATTATATTGTACTGTCATTGTTAATTATTTTTGAACAATTAAACTACTTTCTATATTTTATGACAAATTTCACCTATGCGTGCTTTTATTTTGAAGAGAACTCGCCCACCATGTTGTTTCATCTTTTCAGGCTTGACGCGGCGACGCGGGGCGCAACAGTCTGGTGCCTCCTGAGAAGGAGACCTGTCTGGAGGAGGAGGAGGAGAGATGGAGGAGGTGGAGGAGGAGGAGGAGGAGGAGGAGGAGGAGGAGAGATGGAGGAGGTGGAGGAGAGATGGAGGAGGAGGAGGAGAGAGATGGAGGAGGAGGTGGAGGAGAGATGGAGGAGGTGGAGGAGAGAGATGGAGGAGGAGGAGGTGGAGGAGAGAAATGGAGGAGGAAGTGGAGGAGAAAAGGCTGTCCAAACGCTTTAAGCACATTGGCTTCTTACTTTGACACCTCTTAGTTCCACTTAAAGGAAACCATAAAGCTGTAACTTCCTGTAGATCAGTTTTGTGACCTCCCCAAGAACAGATGAGACATCATCATCATCATCATCATCATCATCATCATCATCATCTTCTCTTTGCACAATCACCAATCACGTCTCCATCTCTGACAACTTGTCGCGTAAGCTGATCGAGCCTGAGTCAACTTATCGAAATGTAGACGCTGATTCAGGAAATAGAGGGAAAATTAATTGATAGTTATCAAGTATTTTTTAAGTCAAAGTCCAGCTTCAAGTCTGTTCTTGGTTTTAGTTAAGTTGACCCTGAAGGCATGACATCAGTTGAGGCGTCAGGGCGTAAAGACGATGGTTGATTTAAACAACCGGGTCCAGAAAATGAGGAGACGAACCAGGGGAGAGAAAATTCCTGAGTCACAGACATGGATCACTGTAGTCCCCCTCCTCCTCCTCCATCTTCCTCTCTTTACTCTATAAACTGAGAACAGGTCCAGGCCTCCACTCATATTTCCAGATGGAGGCGCAGCGCTTTGAATACATAACACATTTCTAAGATCATACAGGATCAGAAACTGTAGACGAAGACAGAACCATAAAAACCGACCCAGACGCAGAGCTGAGATCATACATTTAAACATCCACAGTTATCTATCCGACACATTGTACCATGTTCTACTTTTCCTATTAGTCTGACCCTTTATTTGACTTCGGGAGGGTTAACTTCCTCTGAGTTTGAACATGGTTGGAAACATGATGTCAGAACAAAAAAAAAAAAGGTTGTTTTTAGACGTTTGAATGCGGAATTATCACATTATGAACCGAGTCACGACATTTTGATTAGATTTCACTGCGCCGCTCCTACGTGTCGGGTGAAAAAACAGTTCCTAAACCAAACAACAACACGGAAACTGAGTTTCTGGAAAGACACATCTCTACAGCCGATGTCTCCAAAACTCAGCGGCTCACATCGAAACAATTTAGATGGATAAGCAGTCATGTTTTGTTTTGTTTATTTGCGTGGCGCCTCCCTTTAATTCTAGACTCTAGAGTGGGGGTAAGTTTTCGCTGCACCTCTTGCACGCTTGCAAAGGGAAGTGTCTCCTTTCCTGCCTTTTCTTTGGAGGCCCTAAACGCATCTCACCTCCGAGCCAAATCTGTCTGGTTAACCAACATTACCGAGCCTCTCCGGCTGGATTCTTTGCGGCCGCCACAAAGTGACAGCAAGTGCACGGGGGGAAAAACAAACAAGCAGAGAGCGGCGGTCAGAGTGTCTCTTTAAGACGTATCATCTCTGCAGGAGCCTCTCGTGACGTGGCCCCCTGGACTCCCCACAGCCGAGGAGGAAGGGTGGAGGAGCTTCATCGGTTTCTCTCCTCTCGCTTCTGCAAATGTTTTCTCCTCGGCCAGCTGCTGCTCGCATCCTCCGCCGTAAATCTGTCAATTATAATCTGTCCTCTGTTCACCTCCTCTCCTGAGAAATGACGCATGAATTCAAGAGTTTAATTCCAAAATGAGATTTGAAGAATGGAATACTTTCTCTGATTCAATAACGCTGTTCCAGATGAATTCCGACTGACTTTTTTTTTACCCGCATGCTGATGTTTTCTGCGTCGCTCACCCGTGATTATGTAACATCAGGGACGTGGTTATGACTCAGCTTTGATTTCCTTCTGTTTGTTTGTTTGTTCATTTTCTAATGTGATATCTGTCCATGAACGTTTGTCCGTGCGTCAAACGGAACAACATCATTATTTGTCTTGAGTGCGTTCAAAACGGTAACAAACTGCTGGAATGAACGTTTTCTGACGTGGCACAGCTGCGGGCAAGGTTCTTATGAGGCGCCAGAATGAGACTGTGGTGTCGTTTCTCCACAATATCTGCATGTTTGAATGCAAGCTGACCCGATAAGTGAACGATTTATTACTTTAACCTTTTCTTTTTGTTGGTAACGATGTCTGGGAAGTCGCGATGAACCTGTGAAGTTCTCAGGACAAACTTCATCTATCGTTTCCATACAAGGGAAGCCTCGACAACTATTTCCTATCCTTCGTGATAGGTGCCTAGCTTGCTAGCGGGCTATTTCTTAACTGTATGTTCAGTGCTGTGTAAAACAAATGGCCAGTGGTGGAGCAGATACAGCGGATCGTGAGCTGTAGTTTCCCCGGTTAACACACCTAAAGGGGATGAGTGACCCCAAGAAGAGCAGCAGCAGAGCTGGAAGGAGGCCGAAGAGGTCGGTGTGTTTACCGGGGCAACCACAGCTCAGAAACCACCATATCAGAACCGCAAGAAGAACTGCAGCTACACATCAGAGGCTATACACTTGCTGCTCTTCATCAGGCAATTGATGAAATAATCTTGAATACCAGTTCAGATTTGTTTGTTTTTACAACCGTAACTGGTCTGTAATGTCATGTAAAGCTAAACACAGCTCTTGATTGATTATGCTAGCTTTCTAGTACAGTAACGCTCAGATATTACACGTCTTTTCTTAATTTCTCCAGTATCAATCAATCAAAAATGTCCAAATCTGAGTGGCGTACACATTTCTATACCTTCATCAGTGACCCGGGGACTCCGCCTGGCGTCTTCGATCCAGCTACCATTGACAACTTGCTGCCGCAGTGATGGAGGAGCCACAAAACGCTCACCAGATTCGTCTCAACAACAACAACAGCTCAACTTTTGTCAATTCTTCAGATGCAAATATTGACCCAAGATGGCTGCGATTACATGTCATGACAAAGTTAATTCACTGATTGATTAACGATGCTCCCATGGCTCCTTAGAACAATACATTGGATATCGATTAGGAATCGAAAACAACCTGCTGCGAACAATATGTGCTCAACCTTTTGTCTTTTGTTTTTTGTGCTTTAGACAATCAGGGTTTTGACCTTTGACCTTCTGTATGTTAGCTGTATCTAACATTGATCCAGGACGTTACACCCTTTTTGTCTTACTTGTCTGAAAAATAAAGAGGAAAAACAGCGACTGGAGACAAACACGCAGCAGGAATACGTCTTTTTGTCTTTGTTGTTGCTCCTCGCATTCATGAGCCTTCTCCGGGTTTTCATCTAATTGTGAGGGAAAAAGCTCTTGTACCTCGTAATTTATTTCACTTTGAATCATTCTGTGATGACTCCCCGCCCTGTCCTTGTCAGCTGAGGAACACACTCTTCCATTTTCCAGCTGCAGACGCCTCCTCCCGCCGCTCGACGTGAATTTACAGCAACGGTGACGTCTCGCCTCTCTGCAACACTTTCCAGGACTCTCCACTTTCTCCGGAGCCCTGTGAAAACTCCCCGTCCCTCTTCTCGAGGTTCATGAAAACGTACCCCCACCGCCCTCTATTCACAACCCTCCCACCCCCCCAAAAAAAGCACATCTGGCTCTCAGAGCGCCCCCTGGGCCCCCTTTAGAGACCCCTCCCAGACGTGAACTTGGCCTACCTAAATGTTTTTGTTCATGCAGTCTGTGTCTGTCTTATGGAGCGGGGGGATGGAACAGGAATTTCAACATAAATGGACTCTTATTGACACAATTGAAAACATCAACATGAGAAACTTTGGAGTGTGTGTATGTGTGTGTGCATGTGTGTGTGTGTGTGTGTGTGTGCGACGACAGCCGGCATGTTGATATAAACTTTAAAGTGCGAGAGAGCTCGAGAAGGACAGAAGAGGTGGAAGCGAGCGGCCGTATTACATCATCCGCACAGCTCAGCACCCAATCGCCTCGCTCCGGCCAATCAGTTGCCACGACAACCAACGTGCCCCCCCCCCAGTCAATTAAGCGACGAGCCGGCTTCGCCAGATTTTGGTCTTTCAAACTTGTCGTCGGAAAAAGCCCCGCCTTCGCCCGCCGACTGCTTCTGTCACCAAGCCAATCGTCCAATCAGCCGGCAGTCAGTCAATCACATGGAAGCAATTGATTAGAAACAGCTGTCCTCACCCACTCTCCCCCCTCCTCCTCTTCTTCCTCCTCCTCCTCCTCCTCATCAGATGACTGACTTCATTGTTTCAGCGGCTCAGCCCACTTCTCTGCACTCGCGCAGGGAGCACGCTCCAAATTTACCTCCATTACTCTGTCCACTTCCCCTCCCTCCCTCACATTGTAGTGGTAGTATTCAGTGTTTTTCACTCCGCTGCAGTCCGTCCTCACTTGAATCAGCAGGGTTGGCATGTGAGTAGGTGACGAGTAGTTTGTTTCAGTGGTCACCAATCAGAGCACAACACACCGCAACCAAGTAAAACTTATTCAACAGCCACCAGCTCATAACAAAGAAGAATCAGTATCACAAAACTTCCTGATTTTCTCACGTTTGTATGTATAAATAAGAAAACGCAAACTGCATGTTGCACAAACAGAAATACTACTGTATAACTGTTTCCAGGAGAATCTGAAAAAGTGTTGGACAATGCGCCAACACGCTTGGGCAGCGCCACCACAGCTATTTAGTCTGCTGGAAAAAAATAAAAGATTTAGTGTGTCCCGATATATAGAAACGTCCGATGCAGGACGCCAAAAACACCGGGACGTCCAACTGCATCCAGTCGCATTCTGCCGTACGCTAGCCAGCAGGATTTTTCAGCCGCAGTGCAGAGGAAGATACGACACACGATATTGACATTTTTGTGCTTGTAATTTATACATTGATATGCTACATCGGATTGTGACGAGCATGAGCGAGAGGGTCGAAGTCGAAAACCCTTCTCCTCTGTTAACAGCCTTCACCGAGAAGGTTTTCTTAAATTGTTTGTGTTTTGTTCATATGAGCTCTCAGGGCCTCCGTAGCCACAAGATGACATACCAAAGTAATGGCTTAAAAAACCTTGAAAGGATCAAAAGTAGGCACTTTTTTCTCTACTTTTTAAGGGGTCAGAAGCCAAAACAAAGGTTGGTAAACCGCCGTTTTATAGCCTCCTTGAGATTAAAGTTTGTTTTTCCTGGATTGGGTTGCACCACCAATCCATAAATCCATAAATCCTTCACTACAGTCGTCTTCTTACTGGGTAGTTTCAAGCTGGTTGTTAACTAAACTGTGCTGTGTCAGTAAAATGTGAGAAATGCCATAAAGACTTATGTCATGTGTAAACTGGTTGCTATAGGAAACGACTGTGTAAACAGGAAGTTCCGGCATCAACATGACCTTTAGGGACTCCGACAACGGGGACATATATTTTCCTCGTATCATCAAACGTTCATCATATATTAGATATTTTTCACTCCAGTTAAAGACAGCCAGTGGTCAAAGTTATATGCACTCATGAAAAAGTATTTATTTAACATTTGGGCTCAAACAACCTGTTCTGACGTCACCTAAAGCTGTTGAATCTTTGAAAAGTATGAAATATTTACAAAACCAGAGCGCTTCCTGCAGACGTCAATTTTGCTGCGCTGCGGTGAAGTTTTCAGCTGCACGCGCTGATAAAAATGCCTCTTGTGTTTACTTACACCGTGACTACAAAGCGTGCAGCATAAACGCATTATGCAGATACATTTATAGCGTCTGAATGTTGTTTTCTTTGTTTTAATGCGAGTCTGTACGGTCGTCCTGCTCTGTGTTTTTATTTTAATTCCTCGGCGAGATAATTCAGCACGTGGATGTTTTTCTCTATATTTGCTCTGCAGCTCACATTTCTTCTGCTCCTCTCGCCATCCAACCAAACACACTTCAAAGCCTCTGTGTGACTCTGTGTGTGTGTGTGTGTGTGTGTGTGTGTGAATCAAATGAGATTGTTGCTCTGCTCACAAGGGGATGCAGAGCAGGACCAGAGCAAAGCCTGCGTCTGGCGAGTCTCATATTTCAAATGTTCAAAGGCTGTTTGTGTGTGTTTGTGTGCGTGTGCATATACGTGTGTGTGTGTGTGCACTAGAACACATTTGAAGTAACATTGTGGTAAATACCTTAAAAGAAGCTTTTCTGAATTCCTTTTTTTGTTTCTTAGAAATGGCCAGAAACATTGGTCCCCTCTCAGATAGTGGAGAAATGTAGTGCCCTGTTGGTCCTATAGACGTGTGTGTGTGTGTGTGTGTTATTGTTGTTGTTTACAAAGAACTGCTCTCCGGCCAGTAAAAAACAGGGACAACTCCACCACTTCTGATTTGTTAGTAAACCATAAACCCGTCTTGCTTCACGTGCAGATCTGTTGACGCTGCGGCCTCAAGATCAAGTCGAGGTCAAAGTTCATCGTCCTGCCAGAGGATTCAAACAATCGCTTTTTAATTTGTATCTCCAGATATTTCTCCTCAGTTACATATCGTTAAAGGATCGTTCTCGGAACTAAACACACCCGATGTGTAACGTAATAACCGGCAAGCACAGTAGGTCAAAGTTAAACATGTTGTCGTTTTTTCTATTATATTTTGGAACGTGTGATTATGTCCTGTGAGACATTATCGCCAAAAAAAACCTAAACTTGTACTGAACTAGGGATGTGTCGTGATTTTAGAGTATTCAATTAGTCACTAATTATAAAAAATTCTAAAGACTAGTTCCTGCAACTTTAGTTTTGTCTTGAAAAATATATTCTTAATAACTTTTTCCCTTATTTTTACGGTCACCTGGGATACCACCAGGTATTCGCTTCAGCGTTGTGAACAGCTGGTTAGTAGTAGTAGTTATTTTAAAGTGACTACGAGGAACTTTAAGTGTTTATGAAACAGTCTGGTGATTATAATTGACCTGTAACAGCAAAGAGACTGATGTTTTTATATAGGTATCATTAATTACTGCACTCTGGTCCGATCACACGTATCACTGTATATAATTAATTGCATTAAAAGATCGCAATCACCCGACCAAAACAATACAAACGCAGATCGCAATTGCAAAGATCTAGGCGCTGGTGTCGTAATGCTTTTTGTCAAAAAGGGGGCGCTACAGTCGGCAAAAATAGAAAGTTCTTCTTAGTCATTTTGAGAGCCGTGCTGAATATCATGATGTCATAGCGAAGTTGACCTTTGACCTTTTGGATATCAAATATCACAACCTCACCGTTTCACCCTATCAGACATTTGTGAGAGATTTTATTGCAATTATCGTATAAATTCTTGAGTAAAATAGTTGCCCGAGAATAACAAACAATTAATTGTTTATTTAATTCTTCTAACAAACAGAAGAACAAACCAATAAGGAAAAGAAAGATCAGTCAGATATAAAGACAATGACAGGGAACATTTTACTGCATCACTACTCACACTGTAAGTACATTTAGCTGAGAACGAAGGACTGGTACTGGAGTATTTTCACCGTGTGGTGTTTGTGCTCTCCCTCCAGTAAAGGACCTGAATATATCTTTGTCCTCGCACACTGTCCTCACTGCTCAATGCCAGGAGTGATGGATTAGTGTACAGTACAGCGTGTCAGAGAGCAGACGGTCATGAGAGCGAGCGGCTCCCCTCCACACACACACACATTAACACACACACACCTTCCTGCCGTGTGTGTTGTGGTGTTTTTTTGCGTCATGTGTCGGTGGAGGGGTTGGACATTAGAAAGTCACGAGGGAGACAGGCAGCGGTGAGCGCTCGCTCGTTCACTCGCAAACACACACTCGCAGGTGAGTCTGAAGGCCAGAACGGGATCCGTCACACACACACACACACACACTTTAACACATAAACACACACTGAGGCGGTGTGGGTCGGGCCAGGTTTCTGCAGCGCGGAGCAGGCTGCAGCCCAGCAGTCACCATATGGACCTGTACTGAAGTCAGAACACGCAGAGATGGAGGGAAAAAAAGGGATGATGTGGAGGAAACGGAGAGAGATCGAGAGAAAGATGGCGACAAGGGACAGAAAAAGGGAGAGGCCGGATGAAAGATGGGAGCTATTTAAGGAAGGAAGAAAGGAAGGATGGACGAGAGGAAGGACAGAGGAAGGAAGGATAACGGGTAGGAAACAGAGATGGTGACGGAGTGAAAAAAGATACGGCAGGGACTGATGCAAAGAAGGATGGAGGGAGGATGGTGGGATGAGAGGAAGGATGACGGGGGAAATGGAGAGATGGCGACCGTTTACAGGTGAGGGGAACGAAAAATGAGGGACTGATCTAAAGAAGTATGGAGGGACGAGAGGAAAGAGGAAAGGAAGGATGGATGACGGGGAGGAAATGGACAGAGATTGAGGAAAAAGTGATCAGAAGGAGAGAAAGAAAAAGGGAGAAAGATACAGCAGGGAGCGGTGCAAAGAAGGACGAAGGATGGGAGCTATTTAAGGAAAGGTGGAAGATTAGGAAGGAAGAAGGTAAGGAGGGTTGAAAGAAGGAGGGATCAAGGAAAAATCATGAAGGGATAAATGCAAAGAAGGATAGAGGGAGAAAGAAAGATGAAAACTAAGGAGGATGAACTTAAGGAGAGATTAAAGATGTTTAGGAAAGGAAGAAAGGAAGTTTGGAGGGATGAGAGGAAGGAGGGAAGGAAGGATGATGGAAGGAAGCAGAGAGAAGGTAACAGAAGGGAAAGAAAAAGGGAGGGACTGATGCAAAGAAGGATGCAAGGCAGGAAAGAGTGAGCAAAGAGGGGAAAGGGAGGTTAGGATGGTTGAAAGAAGGAGGGATCAAGGAAAGATGAGATCGGGAAAAGGGAAAAGAGGGTTAGGAAGTGTTTGTCAAAGGAGAGAAAAGACAAATATTAAGGGAAGGAAAGAAGGCCCTAGGAAACAAGGACAGGAGCTGAAGTAGGAAAGGATATATGCAAAAAGGGATGGAGTGAGAAAAGAGGAAGAACTGAAACTAGCAAAAAGAAAGGATTCAGGAAAAAATGTTGAAACCTAGGAAGGAAGCAAGGAAGGTTGGAGGAAAGACCAAGGAAAAGAGGAAGGGACCTTAAAGCAAAGAAGGATGGAGGGAGGGTGCGAGATGAACTATTTCAGGAAGGAAGGAGGTAAGGACAGTTGGAAGGAGGGATCATGATGGGATAGATGGAAAGAAGGATGGAGGGATGAGACAGGAAAATGGGAAGGGAGCAGAGGGATTAGGACACTAAACAGATGGGATGGAAACAGAGGAGAGAACGGAGGGATTAGTCGGAGGGAGGGAGGAGGGACCGACTGCAGGTGAAGGATGGAGGGATTGTTGGTAGAAGAAGAGATGCTTAGTGGCAGATAGTGACCACATAGAGAAGGAATTAAAGGGACATTTCAAACTACAAAACAGAAGCCACCTTCCGCTTCCCTGAAGTCACTTCCTGTTTTTAAAGTTAAATATTTGTGATGGTGCGTCATTCTTTTTGTTTCAACACTTCAAGACGTGTTTTAAGACGCCACAACTTTAATTTCCAGCTTTGAATATTCTGGATTATATCAATTCATCCTGTGATTTCGACTCCTGAGCTGCTGTAACACATGAGGTTTTCCCAGTGAGGAATCCACTGTCAACTAATTGGAATGCACCCCTCATGTTTAAAGTCTCCAGGAAGTTACTTACTCCTCCCATGAACCTCCAGCTGCATGTGCAGGAAGCCTCATTACCAAACCAGCAGTGAAAAGAAAAAAAAACCACAAGGAGCCAACGAGTGTTTTGTAAATAACAGTTTATTTGAAAACCAGCGGTCAGCTGTCTGTGTGGCCAGTTTAGCTGCTGCCCTGCTTGGCGGCGAGCCTCTTGTCTCTCTCCTCGGCGATGGTCAGACGGATTCCCTTTCCTCTGGGCAGGGACACCCACGGCTTGTTGCCCTGGAGACGGAGGATGGAGGAGAGAAGTTATTAATTAGTGTTGATCAAAAGGAAGCTGTTATCACAGGTGATCACTGGGACATGGTGTGATTTATGTGATTCGTTACTTCACTAAAAGGTTTTTCAAAGCCGGCTGCTATCAGGTGAAATGACACAAACCCTTTACATCCACTAAACTTCAGTACTTCTTCCCCATTTTATATATTTCACAAAGACAACAGCCTAATTAAATCTTAACTGATCCAAACTACATGCAGAAAGTGGGCAAGTATTTGTAGACAAGTTGTGGAGTTGTTTAACTCGCCCCTGCATCTTTTCTTGCAAACTCAAGGACACGTTTAAGCATTTTAGGTGAATTTCCAAACTTTTTAGGCACCTGTATGTATTTTTACATGCACGTAAACAACCAAAATTATGTTTAATGAGTTTTATGAGAAATTTAAAAAAGGGGAAAGCTCAGAATTACTATTAAAGGTCATGGAATTAAAATTTCAAGGAGTTTCAAGCACGTTATTCAAAATTAAAAGCTCTTTTCAAACCTTGAAAACACCACATTGAAATTGTGAAAGTGATAAAACTGATTATTTTGGTTTAATAAAGGGAATTCTAGATGCTTTTTGTAGATTTTATATCATAAAATTGATAATTTTGGCTGTAAATTAATCTATAAATTAGGTTTTACCGCTTACAAGTCCAGTTATTTTGAAAACTGCTGTAAATAATTCACAACATTTTTAAAAAAATGCAGTTGCTTGATAAGATAATTGGCCTGCAACTACCCAGGGACTCATTGTTGGCCATTCCTGAAGCAGTGATGAGCAGGAAACAAACACTGACTGCAGCCAAGAAGAAAGCGATAAAGCGTTCTTGGCTGGCTTTAAAATAAAAACCCCTCCAACCTTTGACACCTGGCTGTCGGGGGTCAGAGGAACTCTCACAATGGAGGAAATCAGAATCACTCTACTTCCAACGCTGCAATAACTGGAATGTTGTTTGTCTGAAAAATAATTAAGTGCTGCCAGAATTATAAGAGCGATGACAGGACGAGCTTTGTGGCCGCTCAACGCTCGACCGTGCCAACATTTATCTTTCGGTCAACGCTGCAGCTCGAGGTGACGACTGACGGCGGGTTGGAGGCTGCTGAATAAATGTCAGGCGGCAGAAAGACGACCGAGCTGCCGACAGCTTCGGTCACATCCGCGACCAAATAAATGTCACGCTGCAGAGAGAAGAGTTTACTGCCGACGCTGCTCAGGTCCTCTAATTATTTAAGTCTTCTAACACAGTATGTTGCTGAATATCTACCCGTTTCTCTCAGTTATCTGCCTTCGCTAGGATCCAAATTCAGCCTGGAGGAACGTCCCGTCGAGCATCTTAAGGTTCCTAGCTTTACATTTAGCGCTACAAACTCTTTAATATAGTATGTTTTTCTTTTGTTTACCTCGAGGAGGACAGATGTGCAGCCAGCCAACCAACACTTTTCATAATCGAGTGTGCCGTGACTCATTTTTTGGCATTTTATTCTTTCTTGTGGACATTAGTTGCCTTCCTGTACATCAGGAGCACTTCTGCGAGATTAATCCAGCACTTAATGTATTGTTTTTATGGCATATTTCATTACAGGGCTGCAACTACTAATGACTGTTGTTATCAATTACTCAGCACGTCATTTTCATGATTTATAGATCCAACCTTTAGTCTATAAAATGTCAAAACGCTCATTTTAATTCCCCACAAGCTCAAAGTGACGTCTTCAATTTGCTTCTTTTGTCCAAAACCCAAAGACTCTTCATTTTTTGTCATACCTGACAAAGAAACACAGCAAATTCTCACATTTAGATGCTGGAACCTGCAATTTTTGGGGCATTTATAATTGAGAAATTACTCAAAACACTCTTTTCTCTCGATTGAATGACGGATTAATCTTGTTTTGCTTCTCGCTGCATGCTTGGATAGTATTCACTATAAAAAACACCCTTCATAGACTGAAGCAGTCAGCTTTTATTTCTCGTTTGGCTGAACTTCAACAGGGCGAGGAACGTTGTAAAACAAATGAAATGCTTTAATTAACTAGCAGGGCCCTCCGGAGGTTTCAAACTGAAGGGAAAATCAACTTGCGCTTGAAAGAAAGTGGTTTAAGATGGATTTCACAAGGTTTTCTTGTGAAGGAGCTCAGAACTTCTTAGAGGAATTGGTGGTGTAGTTTCATTGCTGATCAAAACCAAAAACGTCATCATTGCTCCAGAAGTCGACTATATTCTGCCCCAACTGAGACAATTATATATTCTGCTTAGGGTTAAATTTAAATACCGATCCTGACACGTCTTCTGTGAGTGTCCAACATGAGTTATGTAACTGGATCTTTCTCCTCGTCCTCACCTTGCCAATGACGAAGATGTTGGAGAGCCTGGTAGCGAAGCTGTTGCCTGTGCTATCCTTCACGTGCACCACGTCGAAAGAGCCGGGGTGACGCTCCCTGTTGGTGATCACACCGATACGCCCCAAGTTAGCACCGCCGGTCACCATGCACAGGTTACCTGCAGAGAGAGCGGGAACATTCATTAAAGCCATCAGAACATAACAGAAGTGAAGCTCGAGCAGCGAGATACAAACCTACCAGTATCAAACTTGATGAAGTCTGTAATCTTGCCGGTGTCCAGGTCGATGCGGACCGTGTCGTTGACCTTGATGAGGGGGTCTGGGTAGCGGATGGTGCGGGCGTCGTGGGTCACCAGGTGGGGGATCCCCTTGGTGCCGACCATGAGCTTCTTCACCTTGCACAGCTTGTACTGCAGACGGAGAGGAGGCGGGTTAGGAAACAGACACGGTTAAAGACTAAATTAACAGATAGTCCGAGTCTGACATTTGAGGATTTCGACTTCATGTCGACCACCATCAGCTCCGTCTCAGTCTGCTGTTGTAATTCCTCTCACAGTTGAGGATTTTAAACCAGATTTGACCAAGATTATGGAGATTAGACCAGTTCAGCTGCCATAGCTGATCTTCAAATTTGGCAAGACACAAAAGGAAATCCTTAAAGCTCGTCTCACACCCGTTCAATCAGCAACCACTCTGCCAAAGCTCAACTCTGAGCCAGTAAACAAACTTCAACTCCCAAGTATCAACGACCTCCTCTTACTGACAATGCTGGTTAACCCATCTTAAAGTTCTTGTAAGAGGATACCGTCTTTTAGTTGTAATGGTGGTACTTGATAGTTAAGACATTAACAAATCAAACTCATCTCTCAGACGTAAGGATGAAAGAAAGTCATGTTTCTGTTCTTACCTTGGCCTCCTCGCCGGTGATGCGGTGGACGGTGAAACGTCCCTTCACATCGTAGATCAGACGGAAGTGCTCACCGGTCTTCTCGATGCTGATCACATCTGGGGAAACGAGCAGGAAGAAGTCTTAGCGTCCAAATCAAACTCGTACAAGAGTTTAACACCTTCTGACTGTGTGGAAGACGGTCAAATGTCCCAGTCTGTCAATAAATGCACCGAAATCTTTCTCTTCATCTTTGAAAAACTCATCATGCCAATCTAGATGTTAAGGCTGCAACTCAAGCTCATCTTAATTGTTGATTAATGTGTCGATCATTTCCTTGATTCATGGATCAGTTCGTTCTATAAAGTGTCTGAAAATGGTGAAAAATGTCCATCAGTGTTCCCCAAAGCCCGAGACAACATTCCCAAGTGTCTTGTTTTGTCCACAATGCAAAAATATTCAGTTACTGTCATGGAGGAGATCTTATTTGACAACTTCTGATCCGCTCCAAATCTTTACTACTAACCAGAGAAAGCCAAACGCATCAGTCACATCTGAAGATGAACATGTGGCTTTCTAACAGGACGGTCGCTACACTCCACATGTTCAGACATCTTTCAGACACTCGCATGTAAATCCAGATATGAACAAACTTTATCAGAGCTTCATGTGACATGAACTCTTTCAGTCCGACCTCTCCAATGAATGACAAAAATCTACGTATGACACCGTCAGCACACTCCAATGAAAAGCAGTGGAAACATTTGAATCCAAAAAGCAGTCCGAGTCATTTATGCTTCCTAAAATATAACTAAATAAAACATTGAGTACTTTATAATCATCTGAAGCGGCATCAGAGTGTCGACTGTTTATAAAACAGGCTGCTGCCGCCGTGCTGTGAAAGCTTCCCCTGGATTTGGAAATTAAAACTGCACACCTCCATGTGAGGCTGTTGGCCAGCGTCAAGGTGGAAAGAAAAAAAAATGACAGGGTGACAAGTTTGAGAGGAGCTGTGACCGAGTTCAGACACAAACATCAGCTGCTGATGAAGAACCTGCTGTCCATTCAATATCAAAGCTTGTACACAAATAACTGGCTGCTATCAATCTCAGCCAAGTCCAAAATTCAACCACAAATCTAAAGTGACTGAATATGTGAAGGCTCGGCCTGTCTGACAACCAGCTTTTAGCGCCAGGTTTGATATCCAAGACGAAAGAAACAGACATCTAACAGAAACTCCGGTGAAAGTGACAGCTGTTGTCCTCAACTGTTCAACACTGACAGTTTGTAAACTCTGAAGAGACACTTTAAACATCTTGACAGAAGCTGAGCGGCAGTAAATAAAGTCTCGTCTCAAAGTCACACTTCAGGGAATAAAAGATATTTTTGCAGCGGCTCCACGGAGCTGATCCCCACAGAAAAACTGATACTTGCAGTCAGAAACATGCAAGAGTTCTAGAAGGAGCTCAGAACTTCTTAGAGGATTGGTTGTGTAGTTTCATCTCATTCCTGATCAAAACCAAGTAGTCATCATTGCTCCTGCATCATTTATAAACAGTTAAATCCACTAAAAGTTACATAAAAGCCCTGTTATGCAGAATTTCCAGACTATCTCTTACTAAAACATCCCGCAGCAGGTCTGCGCTACACTCAACGCTCCATCACAAGTCAGCTCACCCATGAATCCAGCGGGGTAGGTGACATCGGTGCGGACTTTGCCGTCGATCTTGATGAACCTCTGCATGCAGATCTTCTTCACCTCATCCCCAGTCAGGGCGTACTTGAGGCGATTCCTCAGGAAGATGATGAGGGGCAGGCACTCCCTCAGCTTGTGGGGACCGGTGGAAGGACGAGGAGCCTGGAGAAGAACCAGTCCGATTATTTTAGGTCCTCAGATTGTGTCATTACAGCTAATATCCAGTCTTTATTCATAAAACAGGTTTAAGCTTTACTCCAACTACAGCAGCACATTGTAATTTTAAACTTTAAGCTAAGTGCAGTATCCATTTTATTGTATAAAAGCATAATGTTAGACATAACAGCATTATGTTTGAGTTCTGTAGAGCGGCAGAGACATCGTGTCCCACAAATCTTTGTTCTACAGATGTCAGAACACATGACTGAAGTCATGATTTTAACAAGTTTCTTCACTGATAATTTAAGTTGCTGTTCTAATATGACGACTCCTACAAATCGTCACTCATATCACCATCACAAAATCTGTCGATATACTTGAAATATCATATTTCGACCAGGTCCTGCAGCCCAAAACAAACCATTTGAACACATTTTTATTGTATATATCCTTTCAAGAATTAGAGTAAGACACTGTCAGAAAGTTTCTCAGCTGGTGTTGAAGATACAGTGATATAAAGAAAGGTCAAAGGCAAAGCTGGAGAGCTGAAAGAAGTTCTACTGTCAGATACATTTTACTTCTAATTTCATAGACTTTACAGTCATTGCATGGACACAGTGTCTCTCAAAATGCAGTCAAGTGAACGTCTACTTCCGTCATATCATTATTAAGCAAATTAGTGCCAGTTTATACCCCTCAGATTTTCAAAACGCACCCTAATTACTTATCCAAGCATGTGACAGGAGGATAAATCCCTGAAATAACTGCGAAACCAAGATTTAAAGGTGTCCCTAACAGCTGAGGTAAAACTTAAGTCTACTGAACATTACATGTTTATAAAGTCCTACAGATGCACACATTTAAATCAGCACAGCGGTCCACAGATGTAGTACAACATAGTGTGTTGTACCAGATATACAAATGCAATCAGGTGAATTTCTCTCAGTATTATAATTACTATTAAACAGTTCCCATCTTTACACTTCAGCGCTAACCTTGAGGATAAATCCATGATAGTTGACGACAAACCAAACGTACACTGCTCTGTTTTCAGTTTATAACACTAAAGTACTTTACCTTCAGTTTATTAGCCTCAATTTAATTAAAGTAGTTATGAAGCATCCATGTGTAATGTGATAAAGCACGAGTGAGACACATCTGCCAGCTGTACATCCTTTAACATGAGCTCCCAACACACTGCCATACCTCATTAATGCCACTCAATACAGATAATATAAAACAACAGTTTAATACTGATATAATGGACAGTAATGTTACTTACGAACACTCCGGTGAGCTTGTCAAGCATCCAGTGCTTTGGCGCTGCGACGCGCTTCAGGTGCTTCTTCGGTCCTCTTGCCTGAATAAAAAGGAGAACAATGGCGGTCAAACAACGGGACAAACAACCGGTAGATATTAAAAAACCACAGCTGTTTATCTACGAGGTGGAAAACTCTAAATGTATCAGAGTATTCTCGCTCAGCAGAGTTAGCATGGTAAGCTAACGTGCAGCAGGAGGGAACGCCGACTAGCACAGCCGGCTGCGGCCTAGCTAGGCTAACATTAGCACACGTCTGACAGAAACGTTTAAAATCCCACTTTGAAACTTTTATATGAAGCTTGAACACAAAATGAAGTAAAATCGTCTGACAGAAAAACAAACGTCTCCACTGACAACACGTCGTATTCCGTTTATTCAGCAAGCTAACGCTTGTTAGCCGCCGCTAAGCTAACGAGCCGCGGGTGAGGAAAAAAAGCCCAGAGTGGGGTTCGCTCGTTTCAAATCATCAATAAAGAGTAAGAATCGCTGCTTTCGGTTACAATTCAGACATCTACCATTTTATAAGATGTAGGATTTCAAGCTAGGACACATATGTTTGTGGTAGTACGACAGCAGAAAGTGATGTTTAGTGATTATTTCAGAGAGGAATCGTGAGGGAAACCTGCTCACCATGTTGGAGTCTGCGGGGAAAAGGACCTCTCTTCTTCCGGTATTGAATGATAAGGCCGCGGACGGCAGACTGGGAGGGACAAACGGGAGAAAAGGCGCGATTCAAATACAGCTTCACTTAATCAGTCGATATTAGTGTTTTTATGCTGTTAAACTGTGTTGGATTATAACTAAATATAGATATTTATAATTTGAGGTACTTGTATTAAGTATTTCTGTGTTGTGCCAGATTGACTTTATATTGTCGCCTATTTTAACTCCAGTAGCTTATTTATTTGACAGCTTTAATAAGAAAAACCACTTTTTTATCAAAGAAAAAGCTTTTTAATACATGATTTTTTTTCACCCATACTGCAGTATTTGCATCCTGTAGTATTGCTAGTTTTATTAAAGTAAATGGTGTGAATACTTCATCCACCACTGCTGTAGATATTTTTTAATTGTCTTCAAAGTGAGATTATATGTATGATCTTGATTTATCGTAATCAATATGTATGCACAGTATAGCCTACATTTCAATTATGCACACTGGTCTAGAGTAAGTCTTTAAAAAATTATTCAAATGTTTATTTTCTACTTATTTGTATCCTTTTTCTTTCTATTTTTCTGTTTCTTCTACTGTGTCTAGGTATATATATATAGACACTTTCTGAAACCCGTAATATCATCAAACTAAACAATTAAATATAATTTAAAAAATGTCATATATAGTGAATTAGACTGTAGTTAATAGTTCAAATACTTTATAACTATTTATTAGCAAGTGTTCTTTATGTTGCTGATGTTCATAATATTTAAAAACGATGTAAATTCTTAATAAATACTGTGAATTTCATCCATAAACATTATTTGAATGAACTTTACAATTGTTTCATAAAGTATTTCATTGTTTACTAACAGTGAAATTGCTTTATTAAATCTGATGTACTATGAATTTACCATTTATTAATGACGGTTAAAGTGTCAATAAGTTCATTTTTGCAAAGAAATAGGTTTAATGAATTCCATTAAAAATTGCCCATAGTTGTTCCTTTTCTTCTTCGTCTTCTTCTTCTTCTTCTTCTTCTTCTTCTTCTGTCGGAATTTGAGTCCACTTCAATCAATTTGCTGTTACTGATATTATCTCCTCAGCGATTATCGTTCCAGTCAGAATGAAAGTTTGTGATGTTTCCAGTCAGATTTCTCCTCCTTTGCTCCTGAGCAACGTTTCTTTGTTGACAGGAACGTCGCTCAGGAATTTAGTCTTCCTGTCGTGACAGCTTCAAAAAACTGCTCCACCTCAACTCCACTGATGGAGCACGGAGATGTCTGATGTAAATACATTTCATATATATCCCTGGAGGTGCCTTATTGTTATTTAAAATACTTTAATTTGATGCATGTGGATTGAAATAAACAGCATATGTTTGCACAAGTGTGATCTATATGATCATCCTCCATGTTTCCCTGCTGCTGCTGGTGTTGCTGGTGCTGGTGGTGCTGGTGCTGGTGGTGCTGCTGGTGCTGCTGGTGCTGGTGGTGCTGGTGGTGGTGGTGCTGGTGGTGCTGCTGGTGCTGGTGGTGGTGCTGCTGGTGCTGGTGCTGGTGCTGGTGCTGGTGCTGCTGGTGCTGCTGGTGGTGGTGGTGCTGGTGGTGGTGGTGCTGGTGGTGGTGCTGGTGCTGGTGGTGCTGGTGGTGCTGGTGGTGGTGGTGCTGCTGGTGCCTCCACTTCTCTCTGTGTTTCTGTGTCCCGGTCAGGAAATGCCAGCCCAGTCCTGTTTACACTCTGGGAGATAAAACTCCTCCTGGGTGTTTTTGTCTTCCTCTGCCAAATGATACCAACTGATGCCGCCTCTCTTTTTGTAAAAGCTTCCCTGCTTCGCCCCTCCGGGCTGCAGGAACTAATCCCAAAGCTCGAGACAAACCTGGACTCTATTTATACCTAATAAAAAGGCTCCAGCGTGCAAAAATTCACACGTTTATCTCCGCCGACCTACTTTATTTCTTATTTTTCCTTCCTCCCATCCAGCTGAATCAACCCCGCCAACCTACATTTCATTCAGACGTATACTAAAGATACGGAGGAGCTCAGCGACGAGGCCCCTGCAGCCAGAGCTCCAATCTAACGTCTTCCCAACTTTAATTTCCTGACCTACTTCCTTGAAAAACACTGATAGCTCAGTCCTGGAACCCCAGGAAGTTTTTCAAGGATTAAAGGCAGATTCCTGGAGTCGCGTTACAAAAGCCGAAGGAGGTGACGTCTGTTTGGACTGGCTGTCGAGAGGCTGCAGGACTGTTTGGTTCAGATGTAGAGGCTAATAAAGTCCAGCTGATGGTAGAAAAGAAACGAGTCGGCTGGATCTCTTCTTGTTTTCAGACGGTTACACCCCTTCAATTCGTCGCTGTACGCCCAGAAACAGGTCATGATTTATGGTCGTCCTTAATTATTAGCATCTCCGCCTGTATTTGTTTGTTAGTGTTGCTATAACCTCGTGAGTTATCTGCTGTTTGAAGAATCTGACTGTCACTGAACCAAGAAGTCTGCAGAGATTTATGGTTGTTCTTACAGCAGAAACATGAAGCTCACAGTTTGCTGATCGAGACCTTTTTATTCAGTTCACCGTTCTCATAAACAACAGTGTGTTTATATAGTTTTTGTTTCTGGTCTCATGGATTTATTTCTCTGCTAGATTTAATGTTTATGCTTTATTTTGCTCTCTGGACTCAGATCCTCACTGCTCCCCCTGTAGTCAGTCATGCTTAGTGTAATACTGCTGTTACCACTAGGTGGCAGCACTGAACCAACTTCTCATGCAAGTCTGAGACTGGAGAGAAGAATTTGAGCTGAAGAGAAAAGAAAAGAAAAGAAAAGAAAAGAAAAGAAAAGAAAAGAAAAGAAAAGAAAAGAAAAAGAAAAGAAAAGAAAAGAAAAGAAAGAATAAAGAAAAGATTAGAAATGAAAAGAAAAGAGAAAAGAAAAAATGAAGAAAAGAAAGAAAAGAGAAAAGAAAGAATAAAGTAAATTAAAGAAAAGAGAAAAGAAAAGAAAGAATAATGAAAAGATAAGAAAAGAAAAGAAAAGAGAAAAGAAAAAAGAAAGAATAAAGAAAAGAGAAAAGAAAAGGAAAAAAGAAAAGAAAGAAGAATAAAATAAGTAAATGAAAGAAAAAAACGAGAAAAGAAAAGAAAGAATAATAAAAAGATAAGAAAAGAAAAGAAAAGAAAAGAAAAGAGAAAAGAAAGAATAAAGAAACGAGAAAAGAAAAGAGAAAAGAAAGAATAAAGTAAAGAAAAGAAAAAAGAAAAGAAAAGAAAGAATAATGAAAAGATAAGAAAAGAAAAGAAAAGAAAAGAAAAGAGAAAAGAAAGAATAAAGAAACGAGAAAAGAAAAGGAAAAAGAAAAGAAAGAAGAATAAAATAAGTAAATAAAAGAAAAAAAAGGAAAAAAGAAGAAAGAATAATAAAAATATTAGAAAAGAAAAGAAAAAGAAAGAATAAAGAAAAGAAAAAAGAAAAGGAAAAAAGAAAGGACGAGAAAAATAAGCGAGGAAAGAAAAGAAATATTAAATAAAAGAAAGAAGAAAGAAAAGAGAAAAGAAAGGGGAAAGGGAAAATAAAGAAGAATAGAATAAGTAAATAATAGAAAAGAAAAAGAAAACAAACAAAGTAAGGACAGGAAAAATAAGAGAAAAAAAGAAAAAAGAAAAGAAAAGAGAAAAAGAAAAGAAAGAAGAAGAGATTAAGTAAAGAAGACAAAAGAATGAGAAAAGAAAGAAACAAAGAAAAGAACAAAAGAACATAGTAAAGAAAAAAAGGAATAAATGAAATGAAATGAAACTAGTTTGCTAATAATAAAGTTGCTCCTGAAGTGGACGCAGTCCAACAGCAAGAGGCGTTTCTATTATTTTGTCCGCCCGCTGAACTGCAGGATCCATGTTTGTATTACGTACATTCGCTCTAGAAACGTGCTGAGGCTCACTTTTGAGATACTTTACTTGAACATTTGCATTTTCTGCAGCTTTTTACTTCCACTCCACATTACAGAGACAAACATTGTATTTTTTACTCCACTACTTTGATAATAACTTTAGTTACTTTGCAGATTGCATTCTGCACCAAAGCTAAAGCAGCAAATTCTTCATAGTGCACACTCGTCTAAAAGTATGCATAGTGTACTTTTACTTGCGCTTTTTGATACTTAAAGGTGCAATATTTAAGACTTTTGGTTCAAAACAATATGTAATATAACTATACTTCCATGATAACACTGATTGTTGCCAAATTAGGTAATTCTTCCCCAAAACGTTGATTTCACGTACATGTAAGTGTATGAATGGAGCCACAGAATAGTGTAAATGTAATTTTGGCATGCAGAAAATAGATAGAAATTATATGTAATATGCTTATTGCATCCTTCCTGGTGGTGTAGCTACCATCATACACCAGCAGAGGGAGGCCTTGTTTAAAACATTACTGACATGTTGCATAAGTGACAGACTGTCACACCCTCATGTGACTCTACAGCTCATAATATTACATAATATATTACAATTTGCAATGTTTATTTTTAGATTAAAAGACTTTTAAAATGTGTATAAGCATAAATACAATATTATATTAAACCTCAGTTGGTAATTAATTACGTCATGATCTTGGAACATATTCTGATAATTTTGGTTAAACTCTTCAAACTTGGAGAAAAAAGTAAAGTTTCAATAACGAACATTCACTCAGATCAGTTTTCATTTATTTATTTTCTCTCCAAACTCAGCGCCGTAACAAAAATACAAGCATTTTTTTTTTGTTTTAATTCAATATGATTTCAGTCATTTACATATTCATATAGATGTACAAGTGAGAGCCGGTGAGCAAAAGTGCTTTTTTTTAAAAAAAAAAAGAAAGAAAAAAAAAGAAAAATCATCTTTGAATAATATTCATTCAACCGAAGAAAGAAACTGCAACAAAATACCAGACTTTAATCTGAAAAGTAAATATGGAGATAAGAGATGAATCAGTGCAGAGTCTGCTTCAGTTTCAGCAGCAGATCTGACAGCAGAGCAGCGGCCCAACAGTTTCTCATCAACCTTGTAAACGGAGACCTCTAACAGATATATCACCGGCCGTGTCGGACGGGTTTCACAGGCCGCGATGTGTTGGAACATTTTTCACGACCTTGAGGCCCCCGAGGGCAACAAATCACCGCTGTCACGAGGAAAACTGTGAATCCGCTTCATCCGTTTCAGGCACCGTGACGGAGGAAAAACCCCCGAGTGTCAGACTGAGTGAAGAAGGGATTTTGTGAAAACAGGAGCGACTTCCCCAAAAAACGTCCGTAAAACAGTGAATTGTGCGGTTTGTAGGTGTTTAAACAGATCTGGAGAGGCATGGTTTCACTCTTTGTGCTAAGCTAACCTGCTGCTTAGCTTTTTAATTGATCTTTTCATTAGTTAACAAGACAGTGAGAAAGCGTTCGCACGGTATGCAGTTTATTATGTAGATCAACCTCAAACTAATGCAGTCAGAAACAATGTTTCCACTGCAGGAACTTTAAGAGGAACTATTATTGTAACCCCCAGAAAGTCCCTGTACTTTCCAAATATACATGAAATATGGGGAAGCTCGCCGCTATTTTTAAAAATACACAGTTTGTTTTTTGTCCTTTATGCTTCGTCACATCAACGTTAGGTTGCAGAAGAAGGAAGACGACAAACGGGCTGATGTCGACGTAAAAGCAGTCATCACTTTTCCAAATGTCAGCGGAGAAATTTGCCTAATTTGCACGGTTGGAAACAAAGACAGGAACAGCTGAAGAGACGTTAAAGTTCCGAGTACTTTGGATGGAAACGCTCATTATAACAGTCCTGCAAAACCTTTCAAGAAGGTTTATGAACAGTTTAAGAACAAACGTGTCTCGATGATAATGTCGATATTAAAGATGTTTCATTTCCTGTTAGATAAGAGAAATTAAACCAGGAACTCAACACAACTTTTTTTCAGTTTTTCGACTTTTTTTGTTACCAATCGAACCTTTCCGGATCAAACTGCATTAGTTCTTGATAGAAACACGACTTTGACGGAGCAGTGGAACAAACTGGAGATGATGATGATCATCTGTGTTGAGGTCGGGGAAGATTCGCAGTTTGAGCTAAAAACAATCAAAACAAAAGGTGCTTGGTGCTTTATGATCCATCACTGAAAAGCCCAATTTCACCATAATTAAGCACGATGTTCTCCAAGCAGACTGACACCAGAATTAGGGGAATATTGTAACGTGGATTTGAGCGTTTGTGATTAGAAACCAAATAGCTGTGAGGTGTGTCTAAGTTCAAGAGGTTAATCTGTGATATCAGGCGTCGAGCAGAAGAGGAAATGAAAGCTTTGGACTGTAGGCGACTTCTCGGGGGGAGGAGGTCCCCTCTGCTTCTCAAAGCAAAAAAATAACATTCAATCAGCTGGGATTAAGGCCCGGACCACAAAACATCACACACACACACACAAGAAAGGTCTTTAAAACAATGTCGGGCAGCTGGAAACAAACGCGAGGCCGTCTCCCATCTGAAGAATGTTATTTTGACCCACTTAGAGGCGAGACGGAGGAAGAGAAGAATCAGAGTGTCTGTCTGTCGGATTTGGGGAGCCATGAGAAGCATCTTTTATTTCTTTCTGTGTGTCGATAAACTGGTTGTTTCGAATTATCCGACAAATCCCTCCCGAAGAAGGGAATTCTGTCAAATTAGTCCTGCAACTGGATTTCATTAATCGCAGCTTCTCGCGTTTCATTGAAGAAAGTAAAAAGGGAAATTGTTGCTCGTCGACTGTAACCGAGACGCTAATGAACGTCGAAATCTGGTTTTAGGGCGACGCGTGTGTGCGTGTGTAAGCTGACTCGTCGATATCCTCATAAATTAACGAGGATTTTCAGACTCTCGCACGCACAAACAACCCGCGAAGTGTGTGTGCGACCGAACAAGTGCCTGTTTCACGGCTGCGACTCCCGTTTCCCTGCTGTAACACCATCCCCGCGCTCCTGTGTGCGCCTTTGTGCGCCCTGCACGTAGTTTGGTTTCATTGTGTGTGTGTGTCTGAAAGCACATACAGGTGAGTTTCCGCAGGTATATATAGGCCTTACAGGTGTGTTGTTTCTACTGTGTGGTCCAAGAGGAGACCCACAATGGCCAGATGACAGACACACCGGGTTGAGGTGAAAGGCCTTTGTTCGAGCTCCTCCATCTTGTCTTACCACAACAGATATGGGTCACCGCCCTCATGCTACCTGCATCCATCAGGTACAGCTCCTACAGGTGGGGGCCCCCCTCCAGGAAGCAAAAAAAACAAACCTTGGTAGCTGGAGAGTTAACTCTGTAAACTATAAATGTTCTGAGCTCAATCACAAAGAGTGAGATCACTTGGGAGCCAAAATCTTCGCCAACAGCATCTGGCAGCAGCACCAAGGTCCACTAGAGGATATATGCAAATAAGGCAGATAATCGTGCTGCAACAGCCAGATGATAAAAAAAATATTACTGTAACGAGTTGTTCTGTGTGTTTTGGTCCACCATGAAGAAGGAGACGGTTCAGCTTTTTACCCAACCCAGAATAAATGTTGGCAACGCACAAAAAGTTTCCGCAAAAACCACTAATGTGTCGGAACTTTATGTTTTTTCCTTTCGGACCAATTTTCATTATTTTTTTTTATTGTGACAACAGAGTGCTTTGTTAGGTCCAGGCACAAAAACCACTTGGTTACGCGACTGGAAAATTCTCTCGACATCTCGATAAAAACAGAAACATTTGTCAGCAGAAACATGACAGGACATGTCCCAAATTCAAGAGGTCTTTCTCTTTAGTCTGTGGCTAAATTAGGCATTATTTAATTAGCCGACATTGGTTAAAGTGTTGTGTTTAATGAGATTTCAAAGCACCAAACATGGATTTTATGGGGTTTCTACCTGGACGTTAGTGTAAACAAACACTGTGGTTGGTTCAAGCTAATGCTAATGTCAGAGTAGGCAAATTAAAATGTGTTAAACATGGTGATTGTTAGCAAAACAAGAATGTATTTTGAAGCTAAACAACTGAAGACCTTCAAAATGGCTGACAGATCGCTGCTTGCTTGTTTTTAAATCATCACCCCTGTGTTCTCTGCCTTCAAGAGACACTTCAGCGGTAAGAATGAGCAGAAGCTTGTGGTTGACGATGCTAATGTGCTAGCTGAAAGCAGCAGTAGCTTTTAAATGTAAAGTCTGAAGGGGTTTAGCTCACTTTGCTCTAATGGAAACAATCCTAAAGTCTGCACTGATCAAACAAACAAGATTGTGTGTTTAGCTCAAACGCTGCCCCGCAAGGTGTTCAAACTGTAGCTTCAAACAGACAACAACAAGACAATGCTTCCTTATCAGGAACGAGAAGCGTCTGTTGGGGCTTTACGAACTGTTTTGACATCAACACCGAAGTGGTAAAACAGGAAAAACAAGCGTCGGAGGGCACGTGGATTTATCTGCTCTTGACATTAGGGTTGTGTCCTCAACAGTGTTGACAGGACCTTGTATCCTCAGCGTTGGGGGGGGAGTGCTCTCCAGGATCATTGACACGCAGGCCAGTAAAAACAAAACATGTACATGTAAGCGCCGCCTCACATGACCAGAAAGGCCTCGGCCGCTTTAACGAGGCTGCGGCTCCGGATCGAGAAAACAATTTACTCCATTCAGGTCCCATGCTCCGAAGGATTCCTCGTCCCTTGATCTAATTCAGTATGTTCGGAGAAGTGGAACCGATTATTGACGCGCTACAGAAGAAGTCCTTGTCTAGAAGTCCTGATGGGTATCAGCCACTGTCTTAAATAACATGTTGTATGAATACGACTGGTTGAACTTAATTCAAACACAAAAAAAAAAAGAAAGAGAGGAAGAAAAAGAAGTACATTGAGATAACCAGTTCTCACAATCAAGTTCTTTGTGAAGCCCAGAGACAGAAGCCTGTTTCCCGTGAGACCAGAGTCTAATATTGTCCATTAGGAAAACAGGAAACGTAGTGTTTGTCATCCTCCACGAATCTCCCATAAAGTCATGTTTCCCATTTCCATTTTCCTTAAGCGCTGATCGAAAGTCCAACGGGTGTGTTATCTTTGCCGTTTTGTTCCAGCGAAGCTTGAAACGTCTCCGACCCATCCTGTGTTAATCACCGACAGAACCGCTGTGACTCCTCGTTTCTGTTCTGCTCATGCTCGTCTTGAAAGGAAACATAAAAAGTCAAGAAGGAAAACAAAAGATCTCTTATTCCCATCGGGTCGGTTTCAGCCAGCGAGAAACAGAAATAACGAACTGATTGAGCGGAACAAAAAAACAGTTTGCTGTCGTTCATGCGAGAGCACAGCTCCGTTAAAAAAAAAACAAAAGCAAGCTGTCTTTTTCTCGTTAGCCGTCCCGTTTGGTCGTGGAGAGAATGAAATCTAAACAAAAACAGGATCTCGTTCTCTTTACCGCTCGGTGTCTCTTCTGTTTCCTCGAACAAGAGAGCAACGAGAGGAAAGAGAGAAACTCCGTCGATGGATTCTGCTGCGTCTCAAAAGTTTTTCTTTTTGTGTATCAGCATCCGGCCGGCACGTCTGCCATGAAGTCGAACTCGTTCTGACCCAGCCAGAGCTCGGGCAGCTCGTTAGCTCGGTCCAAACCCAACTCCACCACCAGCGACATGAGAACCTCCTCGTCCACGGGGTCAAAGTCGATAATCCCGCCTGCGCCGGAGCTTTGGTTCCCCATGCTGATGCCGACACCCATCCCACCTCCGCCGAGGCCTCCAGACGGCCCCAGAAGCTGGTTTCCAGTTCCCAGAGTCGAGGTGCCGAAGCCCCTTTGAGCGCCGCCGGGTGCCGGGTGTCCGGCAGAAGCGCCGGCGAGGTTCTGGTAGTGCGAGTTGAGCTTCTGAAGCTGCATGCTGGCGATGAGGTGAGGCCCCGTCTGGAGGCAGAAGGGCTGAGGTTTGGAGAGAGGAGCCGCCGTCAGAGGCGACCCGGGCGAGGAGGCGGCACCGGCGGACGGGGAGAACGGCACGACGGAGGTTTTGGAGGACGGGTAGTGGAGCAGGGAGCTGAGAGGAGAGGAGGAGGAGGAGAGGTCCTTCATCGCAGCGTGGGCGTTGCCAGGGAACAGCAGTGAGGTCATCACCAGGAAAACCCTGAAGGAAGAGAAAATAGGTGTTATGTAATGTCATGAAAACCAGGACATGAGATAAGCTCGTTAGCTCAGCGGAGGCTGGTGACATCATATCAGGTAGATGTCATTACAGACGAGATAAAGAATCTCAGATGGTTCAGTGTGATCCAGACGTGCAGAGAGACTTCAGACAACAGGAAATGAAGCAAGACATCATTCGGGATCCTTCTCTCTCTGTAAAGTGTACGAACCTCTGAGTATCTCCTACGTGCATGAAGTTATTAGCATCTCCGTGTGACATTTCAAACGGGAATGAGCCCCAGATGGAAATGTCACACACGGGCGTGAATCAATTCATTTTGTTTGTTTGCACCTGTGTTCACATGTGGCTGTCTCTACTCTGAGTAGATGTTACATAAAGGCAATCTGTCTGTCTGTCTGGAGCTGCTGGAGTGTAACATTTGCTTAATGTTCCCGTTGTTTGGTCACTTGGTTACATGAATTTGTCCAGACTTGATCAAAGTCTTCAACAAGCAATCGACAGAAGAGAAAGACAGCAAGCTACATGTCAGCCGAAGGAAAAACACCACATTTGTATTAATAATTAATGCATGGCACAAGAAAGTTGAATAGATGAAATTGACTTTAAAAAATGTAGGATTTAGCCCACAGCGCTCAGCTAATGCTAACTTAACTTCTGTATTAAATTGAAATAACATTTGTCTTTCACAGCAAAGCAAAAAAACTTTCCTATAGTAACGAATAATCATCTCATGAAACAATATTCAATTCGATGAGCTAAGGCTAGCTGTTTGTTTTCATGCTAGGCTACGCTAATCATCTCCTGCCCATTAAAAGTAGCATCTGTTTTTGCATCTAACTCTCTGTAAATAAGCACATCTTTGTACGTGTCTTTAACTTTTAGCTCTACTGTTTTGAGATGAAAAAACAAAGCTAGGCTAACGCTAATAATAAACCTTGCTAGCTTAGCTGTTGGGTGAATGTTTTACGAGGCACATTTCAAGGTTCATACACTGTCCAGACAGAAAAACAGGTTAGAAGCGGCCTGTGAAAAAAAAAAAAACAACACAACAACAGTGGTGCTGTTGACTTGACAGCAGCTTTACTCCAGTTCTTACAAACCGGTAAATCAGTGAAGTCAGGCCCGTCTGGGAATCCCAACGAGCCGATGTGCCTGGTGCCTGGACGGCCACATGACTCTGTGTGTTTTCGACTGTGTATTTGCTTGATGTCTGCTTTTCCTCCTGACCTATTGAGCAGCAAATTAACCATGAAAAGCCTGTGGTGGGGGAGGTGGAGGGGAGGGGGGAGGCAGGCCTGTGGGCACCGCCGGGGTTAGTGAGTGTTTATGGGTCTGCGTGTGTGAATGGAGTTCACAACACAACAGAGCCTTTGAGGATCTTAAAGAGTGATCGGGTCACATGGCGGGATAAATACATATGGGCCCTGAGAACAGAGCATATGTCTGACTGTGTGTGTGTGTGTGTGTGAAGCGTGACACACTGGGAAAAGATGTGTGTGGAGGTAAAAAGGGCGAGTGTGTGTGTGTGTGTGTGACTCCTATAGAGGCTCATGTTAAAGTCCCTGAGCTGGTTTATATTACACACAGTTCAAACAGCATGTGCGTCTGAAAACACACACACACACACATCATGCGGCCATCCTTTGAGTAAGCTAATCGCTTAATAATATGTGCCGATACTCTCAACACACACACACACACACACGCACACACACACACACTCCCCCTCCTCCTCTCAGCGCTGGCTCTTATTTAGCGAGGACATAATTGCTACAGGCAGGCATGCAGCTGCACTCGACTGATAGAGTTAACACAGACACAAAGATACCAAACAGCTGTCAGTGGCAGGTCCGTGTGTGTGTGTGTGTGTGTGTGTGTGTTCATTATTCATTGACTGATTACTGTCAGGGCCAGGCTGCACATGGTGTCTCTGCACAACAGCTTTCCAGCACACTGAGTCCAGGAGGCACAAACAAATCCCCCCCTCCCCGAAAAAACGTAAACATATATTTTACAATTTTGAGTTTTGAAAAGTGCATTAACCCAGAAACTACACAAAATGCACCTTTAATGATATATTACGTAACAATTCTGCCTTGAAATGCCTTAAAAACTTCCGTCGTCGCATATTTTCTTGAGTTTTAAGCGTTGGAAGTCGGTCTTTAGTTTCTGTTAGCGAATTCCGTTAGCTACTGTTGCTCGCAACTGAGAATGTGCATGTCCACCGTCTGGCAGCGCTAATCAACTTAAACAAATCCTCCACAGGCAATTCAATCATATAATACCATTAAAGTTGTGTCATGTTCAAATTCCTCAAAGGATTTTTGCAACACGGTCAACACGAGTACGTCTTTTCAGCTATTTTGACGAGAATCTCTGAGCGTTCGGTGAGTTTTTCCGGTTCTCAGAAGACAGAACTTCAGCTGAGCGTTCCTTTATAAATGAAATCCGAACTGTCTGTTTGGTTTCATGTGGTTTGAATCACGGCAGACCTCGGGGTTTACTGATGTCACACGTCAGGAATTATGGGTATCGCTGTTTCATTTTTTTTTCCCAATTAAATGTTCCACTTGTTAATCCCAGTGTTTTAATTGATTAAATTTGACATGTTGTAGTGCTCGGGAGACGTTTAAAACGCCAGGAGGAAGTGAAAGAGTGTCATTATTTCTTCTTTTTTGGCTCCAGACTTGCTCACAACAACCCAAAACCTCCCGCTCGCGTCTGAAACGAGGACGGACTCGAGTCAGAAAAACATCCAAAGCGCTCGCAGTCGGGCGGCGTGACGGCTCAGCGGACTGAGGAAGGATGCTGTGAGAGAACTGGAGGAGCGCCAGTGTTTTTTCCTGTTCACAGCTGACCTGACTCATTGTGTTCCTCCAACACTTCTTTTTTTCTTTTTTTTTTTATGAGATTGTGAAATCGGCCTCGGCTCAGTTTCCCTGTAAACGATTTCATTAGCAGTCTCAGGCTGCTGTCTTGGCCGCGGACCGGTCTGCATTTATTTTAATTATGAGCAATGAAAGTCTGCTCTCGCTGCCAGATTAGTAGCTCCGACGGGGACAAAACAGTTTTGGTGCAGTTTATTTTGCGAAGGGAAACATAACTAGTCTCCGTGAGGATATCTTGGAAATAAACCCACACTGAGAAGAGGCTGGAGTGGCAGTTTTATGGCCCTATTTGTTTGAAAAATGGCTTCAGTGATTGATTATCCGCAGTATCTGTCTGTGCCTTTTGAGTAATCAGTGGATTTGGAACAGAGCAGTGAAAAAAAGGACAATAATATCACTTCAAACTGTGTTTTCACTACAAATACATAGCTGAGAAAACTGGAAATGGACTGATTGATGTAATGTCTGATAAAATGTGAAGATTTGCTGCTATTTTCCATTTTATAAGGTTGTAAAACTGAATTCTTGGGGGTTTTAAACTGTTGGTCGGACCCAAAACAAGCAATATGTGGACGTTAGTTCGGCTTTTTGTCCGTTTCTTCTGACATTTAAAGGAAACAAACAAGCACTAAAGCGATTTAGGAGAAAAGACAGTCGATTGTTGAGTCCCAGGTGGTCAAATGCTGACGCTTTGGGTTCGGCGCCGAACACCTGAGACTCAACAATCGACTGTCTTTATCCAGAAAGTTACGTAACACTGTGGAAACATGATGAAAGCGACCCAATCGCCAGAATAAACGTTTGCATTGTTCGTTTCTGCAAACCACAGATAGATTAAACCTGTTCGTGGAGTGAATATGTTCTTAAAATTTCACGTTTCAAGGAATAATTTCCTGTTGTTACATCGCTGTGATTAAGGTTCAGGCACAAAAAACACTTAGTGAGTGTCGGGAAAACATCACGTGTTGCCTTAAAATACCTGTTTTTGTTGCCACAAACATAAAAAGTGTAAATAATTTAATGTTTCAGTGATAAATATCCAGTTTGGCAGCTGTCATATCTTCCCTTCCTCCTCAGACACGAGTAACTCAGCATCTACGTGTAAAAATGAAGGACGTCACCCCAGAAATTTGAATACGATTTGTATGAAATGTTTAAATGTAACGTCATGCAAGGCCATGATTTTATTCTGGGACTGACAAAACAATCTCAGTGTCCATTCAGCCAAACATAACCAGTAGTCCTTTAAAGGAACAGTTCACCCAAAAAGATGTGAGTTCAGTTGTCAGGTGGCAATTTAGGATCTCGGGTGTTCTGGAGAATTCTGTTTTAAAACAAGTTTCCGTCTACTTCAGCTGCTCAGGAGAACGTTTCAACAGCGAAGCTCCAGAAACGTTTCGTGGAAACTTCACCTGACTTTCCATCAGCACGAGGGCGAGGAGATAACAACTGACGTTTCATATCTGGGTTAACACTTTTCCTTCAAAGTGGTAAAAACTCCACCAAATACGACTGAATATATCAAGAACAGCTCTTAAAATGTGAAATAATATCAGAAAAAAACACACTAAATTCACCTTAAACTGATAAATAACCATTTCAAACACACCAATGTCCAGAAAACACACCAACAACACATTAAAGATGAATATTATAGAGTTTCAGCACACACACACACACACACACACACACAAGAGGTTTCAATTACACAATTAAAGCGTGACGAGCAAATTGAAATGTCAGTCAGTCTGTGTCGCTTTCACACACACACACACAGAACATATGCCGTCCCAGTATGACGCACACACCACTTGTTTTAATTGCCTCCAACTCCATATTGACGGCCGCTAATGAGAAGCCAATTCAAAAGGAGAGAAAGTGACAGGTTTGACTTCTGTTCGCCAACGTTTTGGGTAAAATTCAGCAGATTTAGGTGAAAAAACACATGAAAAAAATGGTAAATTATAATCTTGTTTCATGTTTTTTGATTTAAGGGGTGACATGGAGTAAGAATCGACTAAAAAACCAAAGAAATAAACAGATTTCTTCTCAATTAAACACTGAATTCAATCAGTTTGATGATGTCAGTCCTTCCTGCTGTGAAGACAACATCAGGTGTGAAACCTCAGAGAGAGAATCCTTCATCTCACACAAGCTTCCCCAGTTAAAAACATTCCTCCAGCTCCGGGCAGAGACGCTTGACCTCATTCCACATGTTATATAAACAGAGTGAGAGTAAGAAACTTCTCACCGGCGCACATTAAACACACTGACAACAAGTCAGAGCACAACACCAGAAACACAACCAACCTGTGAGAGAAGCCCTGTGCTGCTGCAGGAGGAAGAAAAACAGAAAAAAGTAGAATGAAAGTAGATTTTAAAAATGAAGTCCGTAGGGAGGTTTGTTGTTGTGTTACAGCCGCTGCAGAGAGGCTGAAGTCCGCAGAGATGAAGTGTGTCGAGACTCTGGAGGGTCTGTCAGCTCCTCAATGAGCTCCTGACTGAAGGAACAGCATTTTGTTCCTCGCTCGCCCCCTCTCTCTCTCTCTCTCTCTCTCTCTGTGTGTGTGTGTGTGTGTGTGTGTGTGTGTGTGTGTGTGTGTGGCAGGCTGCCATCCAAAGACCAGGAGCTGGACTTTTTTCAAAGGATCTGGATCAGAGTGGAATGGATTGATCTTATTGGTTGAGGCAAACACATGTGGGCGGAGACGACTAGATGAAACTTTTTTCAATATGTAACCACTGATTATGATAAAAGTGCTTTGCTAAATTATTCTTAAAAATACATGATTTTTTTATACAATATATTAAAAGATTATATATATATTTATGTAATATATAAAAAAATCAAAAATACATGTTGTAATACAATATATTAAAACATTATATATATATATTTATGTAATATATATTTACAAAAATCAAAAAATACATGATTTTTTATACAATATATTAAAAGATTATATATATATTTATGTAATAAATATTTAAAAAATCAAAAATACATTATTTTTATGCAATATATTAAAAGACTACATATAGTTATGTAATATAAATAAAATATAAATGTTTGTATAAAATGGATAAAATAGATTAAAAGATTATATGTAGTTATGTAATATATATGTACAAAATCAAAAATACATTATTTTCCCATACAATATATTTAAAAAATATATAGTTATGTCATATAAATTTAAATACATTATTTTCATACAATATATTTATAACATTTTATATATCTATGTAATATATGTGTATATATATATATATCTATGTAATATATGTGTATGTATATATATATATATATATATATATATATATATATATATAAACATACTTTTATGAATAAGTTAGCTAAAATCTATTATTATCATCAGTGGTTAGATATTTAAAATGCTATATATATAAATACTATAAATAAAATACTATATCAATAATATGTATCTAATGTGCTGCAAAGATATCTACTAAAGTTAGCATGCTAACCAGCTAGCCACAAAATAAAGCTCCTATTCTACAAAACACTTCTCCCAGTCCAGACCACTAGCTGCATGGCTAACTCAGCTAATTAGCTAATGGCAGCTACGGTTTGCCGCAGTTAGCGGTTCCACCAAGGATGTTACATCAGCACCTGGATATAACGTTAGAGGGCGAGCCTTGTTCATTCCTATGAAAAGCTGCTCAGACGGGCATGAAGACAAAAAAAATGTACCCAGGTCTTTCGCACCGGAGACTTCTGGTTTAGCACCCGGCTAACTGAACAGTCAAACAAGACATTTCGCAGGGGTTGAAGAATGCTTCTTTCACAATGTTAGCTTACGGGAAAAGTATTTTTAGGCTGCCATGTGTCATGTGACGATGTAGTTACATGATTTGTTTTTAATATGAATCCGACAGGTGGTTGACTGCACCTTTAAACAACAAAGGACACATGAGAGTATGGTGGGTTTTTAATTAATTGACAAGTCAGACTTTATGGGTGGTGCGACATGACTTGGATCTCGCCTTAAATACTGAGAAAATAAACTATTTTTTAAAAATGGCGCGAGCATTTCATAAATGCCTGAAGATAATCAAGGGTTTTGCAGCATCGTCCAGGATCAACAGTCTCTCCGTCCAGTGGGCTGCAGCATCAACAACACTTCACTCCGATGATGAATTCGTGTTGGGAAAAAAAAACATCGCCTCCAGAAGATTTTTTACATAACCTCGTCGTAGCTGGAAAAGAACAGCTTTGACTCGTAACACCAACAATGGCTTCGTTCTCTTCGAGCGTCCCTGTAAGTCACGACTTGCACAGCACCGGGACCCTGAAACCGAAGCCGCTAATAAAATTCAGCCGTCGTGTGTTTTATCAGTTGCACCTGTGATTCTCCTCACAGACGGATCGTTCCAGCTCCGAGGTGAATCCCGCCTCCGGGGTTTAGCGGCTGCCGCTCTGCCGGGCAGATGTTGCTCAAACACCATCAGGAATGAAATGGACCATTTCAGACCACTTTGTCTTTGTCTGTGTCACTCACCCAGAGAGAGAGAGAGAAAGAGAGGTGGTCTGTGAATGATTTGCATAACTACATGTTCTCGTTTTGTTCTGCTTGTGATTAGACACTGATGAATATGCGCAGAGGGATTCATGATGTCAGGTTTCGGGCCGGCAGTTGGCAACGTCGGAAATAATGTTTGATCGCAAATTGTGGGCGACCTTTATCTCATAAACATTTAACGTATTGTCTTTGAAATGCAAAACTGACTTCTGAGTACATTGTGATTAGTAAAACAGACCTTGATCGTTGGCATCACTGACTTTTGCTTCGATGGCAGTTCAGTCTCTTCAACCATCGCTTCAAACACTGCAAGCAAGATTAATGTTCCCTTCTTGTCACACAAGAACAAGATGTCACTTCGGGTTAGCTAACTGGCGAGCTAAGTGGTAAGCTAACGTTAGCAGCAACGTGAACATTTGCTTCCTGCTTACAAAACAATGAGAAAAAAAACCACAATAAATGTAATAAATAAACACAAATTTAAACTTTCCCACTCGTATGCTTTCTGTAATCAATCCCACGTTATTCATCTTTGACACCAGACCAACCTGCTCCAGTGTTATTAGAGGAAATGGGGATGTTTAAATCTCCTTTCTGCTGGATATCAGGTATCAGAGGTGATCACTGACTGGCTGTGGTCACTGGAGAGGTCTGTTGGACTGTTTAAATGTTTAAAAACTTAGTCAAACTGAGAACTGCGCTCCCTTCTCCTCTGGCTTCGATTGAGCCTATTTTATTCATAAGGGACCAACAAAAGGCTGTTTGGGGAGATTTTGCGTCGTTGGGGGAACCTCCACCAATTCATCCTTAAAAAAAACGAAAAAAAAAAAGGACTCCTCCGTCCCTCCCCCCTCAACGTCCCGCTCAAAAAAGAACAAGTCCATTCACGGCTCGTCGCCATTCATCTCAATTGTCTGTGGAACGAGGACGTCATTACCCGCCAACAGCATGCGTCGGCGGTGGTCAAGTGCCACGCGCTCGGCCTCTCTTCCGTTAAGCAGATAAAAGGTGGCATCTGTCTTTATTGTGAGAGTAAATCCCCTCCGCCATTGACCGCGGACACTTCACATGTTGATGAGGAGGAGGACGTATAGACGGAGGGCCTCCCGCCGCTTTGTTCCCCTGGATGGAGGTGGCGGTGGGGGGGGGGGACGTTATGCAAATCAAACAAACCGTCTGTGATTTCCATCTTAGCTGACAAATAATTATAGCATGGTGGTCAAACTGGCGGCGAAGGGAACTCCGCGGTTGGTGGATTTGGATGAATAAGTGATGAAAACTTTACAACTTTTCTATATTTTGCAGAGGCCAAAACTCTGGAAACGACGACAACTGCTTTGAGTGCTTTTGGAAAGTTTCCCAAATTTAAACAGGCTTTACAAAACTTATGCAAATTCTCGGTACAACTGGCAAACGCTTTACCCAGCAGGAACAGGGGGAAGAGGAAGAAGGAGCCCTGGGTTTATCTAAACTAATCAACAGCGAGGGTCAGATGATACTCTATTCAAAGCGCTGGCTGAGTGGTAAAGGGGCCCCGGCGCTGATTTGCATAAAAGTCGTTGGAAAAGTTTTTGTCATGAGAGAGTAAAGGTGTGTTCAATACAAACCACAACCTTTGGATCACAATGAACCCAGGCTGCAGCTCTGACCTGGAAAAGCATAAAGAACTTTTTATTCTAAAGAGGCGGCTGAAGTCACCGGAGCTGCATAAGACTTAACAACTCATCACCTCCTGATTGAGCCAAACCTTCCCTCCATAGATTCCAGCACTGCCTTCCATTTTTTTCATATCGGAAAAAATAAATATGCATCCGTCTAGAGGAAGACAAATTCTTGAGCCAGAAACAAATTACAGCTCAGTGCTGGCAAGATCGTTTTTCCTTTACAGGATACGTTGCATCACTCGGCTGGTTTATGTGGGATTTTAAAGCGAGAGAAAATCTCCATAATCTCGTCCCTATGTGATTTAAATTCCAGGCAGAGAGGGCTGCAAGTGGACAAGCGTTATGTAAGACATACCGCGTCTTGCCTGGGATCATTTGTTCGTCCCAAATAAAGTTGTTTTTGCTGCGCCAACATTTGTCTTCTGTCATTTCTGACCAATAAGATGGGACAGGAACGAATAACAAGAGCCAAGTACTGAAGACATTACAAGACTGTTAAACAAGTAGTAAATGTCACAGTCTTGTTTTGTATGTCTTAGGTTTTTACCCTGAATACTTGTTGTAAACTCATGAAAAGTGGTGAGTTGGTGATTTTTCTCGTGACAGTAAACGTTACGTAACACATGCTGTGTCCTGACGGAGACCAGGTGTTCATACGGCAATAATAAACATGTCCTCGAAGCAAACATTTCTCTCCAAAAACATGGGATGAGAGCAAATAACTAAAGACATAAGTTCTTTTTAATTGGCATCACATTTCTCTGTCTTGTTTTGTTTATCATTAGCTGTTTTTCTCCCAATGCTTGCTGGAAATTCTTAAGAAGTGTTCAGTGTTGATCATTATACCTAAACGACTGAATAGTATCCTGGACTTTCATAGTACGCTTGCATTTCGGATAGGTCTGGGTGAGAAAACTACTTGGTGAGGTTTAGGCAAGAAAACTACTGACAAGAAAACTACATGGTGAGGTTTAGGCAAGAAAACTACTGACAAGAAAACTACATGGTGAGGTTTAGGCAAGAAAACCACTGACAAGAAAACTGCTTGGTGAGGTTTAGGCAAGAAAACTACTGACAAGAAAACTACTTGGCGAGGTTTAGGCAAGAAAACTACTTGGTGAGGTTTAGGCAAGAAAACTACTGACTAGAAAACCAATTAGTGAGGTTTAGGCAAAAAAAACTCCTGACAAGTAAACTACTTGGTGAGGTTTAGGCAAGAAAACTACTGACTAGAAAACCACTTAGTGAGGTTTAGGCAAGAAAACTACTGACAAGTAAACTGCTTGGTGAGGTTTAGGCAAGAAAACTACTGACAAGAAAACTACTTGGTGAGGTTTAGGCAAGAAAACTACTGACAAGAAAACTACATGGTGAGGTTTAGGCAAGAAAACTACTGACTAGAAAACTACATGGTGAGGTTTAGGCAAGAAAACTACTGACAAGAAAACTACTTGGTGAGGTTTAGGCAAGAAAACTACTTGGTGAGGTTTAGGCAAGAAAACTACTGACTAGAAAACCACTTAGTGAGGTTTATGCAAGAAAACTACTGACAAGAAAACTACTTGGTGAGGTTTAGGCAAGAAAACTACACGGTGAGGTTTAGGCAAGAAAACTACTGACTAGAAAACCACTTAGTGAGGTTTAGGCAAGAAAACTACTGACAAGTAAACTGCTTGGTGAGGTTTAGGCAAGAAAACTACTGACAAGAAAACTACTTGGTGAGGTTTAGGCAAGAAAACTACTGACAAGTAAACTACTTAAGTGAGGTTTAGGCAAGAAAACTACTTGGTGAGGTTTAGGCAAGAAAACTACTGACAAGTAAACTGCTTGGTGAGGTTTAGGCAAGAAAACTACTGACTAGAAAACCACTTAGTGAGGTTTAGGCAAGAAAACTACTGACAAGTAAACTGCTTGGTGAGGTTTAGGCAAGAAAACTACTGACAAGAAAACTACTTTGTGAGGTTTAGGCAAGAAAACTACTTGGTGAGGTTTAGGCAAGAAAACTACTTGGTGAGGTTTCGGCAAGAAAACTACTGACAAGAAAACTACATGTTGAGGTTTAGGCAAGAAAAATACTGACAAGTAAACTACTTAGTGAGGTTTAGGCAAGAAAACTACTTGGTGAGGTTTCGGCAAGAAAACTACTGACAAGAAAACTACATGTTGAGGTTTAGGCAAGAAAAATACTGACAAGTAAACCACTTAGTGAGGTTTAGGCAAGAAAACTACTGACAAGTAAACTGTTTGGTGAGGTTTAGGCAAGAAAACTACTGACTAGAAAACCACTTAGTGAGGTTTAGGCAAGAAAACTACTGACAAGTAAACTACTTAGTGAGGTTTAGGCAAGAAAACTACTTGGTGAGGTTTAGGCAAGAAAACTACTGACAAGTAAACTGCTTGGTGAGGTTTAGGCAAGAAAACTACTGACTAGAAAACCACTTAGTGAGGTTTAGGCAAGAAAACTACTGACAAGTAAACTGCTTGGTGAGGTTTAGGCAAGAAAACTACTGACAAGAAAACTACTTGGTGAGGTTTAGGCAAGAAAACTACTTGGTGAGGTTTCGGCAAGAAAACTACTGACAAAAAAACTACATGTTGAGGTTTAGGCAAGAAAACTACTGACAAGTAAACTACTTAGTGAGGTTTAGGCAAGAAAACTACTTGGTGAGGTTTAGGCAAGAAAACTACTGACAAGTAAACTGTTTGGTGAGGTTTAGGCAAGAAAACTACTGACTAGAAAACCACTTAGTGAGGTTTAGGCAAGAAAACTACTGACAAGTAAACTACTTGGTGAGGTTTAGGCAAGAAAACTACTGACTAGAAAACCACTTAGTGAGGTTTAGGCAAGAAAACTACTGACTAGAAAACTACATGGTGAGGTTTAGGCAAGAAAACTGCTTGGTGAGGTCTCGGCAAGAAAACTACTGACTAGAAAACCACTTAGTGAGGTTTAGGCAAGAAAACTACTTGGTGAGGTTTAGGCAAGAAACTACTAGGCAAGAAAGTTACTTGGTGAGGTCTAGGTGAGAAAAGATTTAGACGACAAAAACTACTTGTTGAGATTTCGGTAAACATCATGTTTTGGGTTAAAATCAAATGCCTCTTCTCTAAGAAGACTTATGTTAACATCGCATAACTTTACAATGATAGTAAGCTAAAGGAAGTTACTGTGAACTTCTGGTTTGATGCTGGACACGAACAGAAAGAAAGTCCTGTGCTTCTTTGATGCAACCATCCATCTTCAACTTCTCACTCTTTGTGCTACCTCTCCTGACTTCCTCCTTTGCTGCTGTAATAATTACTACAGCCACTAGAGGTCGCCGCCTAACAACAAACCTAATATGGGTTGAAATAAGCTCCTTTAATTTTGGATCTATATGCTCGTTTTTCTGACAGGCTTGTTAAAAACATGCCAAAGCTGTCCGTATGCTTTAATTGAAGTACTTCTTAAATTGTGTCACAGCATTTAAAACCCCCTTAATGTGTTGTTTTTGTTTGGTTGGTTTCTGAAACCGATAATCCAACAACCCCGACTACTTTGTCTCCCGAGCCCTCATTAGTTATTCTTCACACAACAACAGTTAACAGTTGGATGTAAAACAACAGTTCGAAGAAACTTGTTTTTACTGCGATTCTCCGCTTTGAGACTACAAACACATAAAACAGACACAATTCTTGGGGACATAACGGAGGCAGAGTAATTCAGCCGGCAGCAGGAGGCCATGACAACATGTTTTTTGTCTCGCCTCTTGAGTGTGGCCATTCAGAAAAAGCTATGAAGACTTTCTTTCCTTTAGACGTGTCCGTCTGAAGCACACTGAGATCTTAAGGACCAAAGTGAGCCTGTGAAAGATATTCTAACAGTTCAGTCTGACATTGTCTGATATTCTTTTTCGTTTTCATGCTCCACAAAGCAAAGATTGTTGTTTTTCACCATCAGTTTATTATTACAAACTTAAAGGATTCCGTGTTTTCTGTCGAACTCAGCAAAGGTATGGAAATAGCTTGTTAAACCCGCCTCAGGGGAGGTTTTTTAGTCAAAACATACAAAAATGTTGATAATAGACGATTCTGCAAACCCCTCGGATTTACGTTCCGGGTCATGTTATTTATGAACAACGCCTCTGGCAGCTACGTTATACAATATATGTTCACAAATTTGAATCTGGTTCCAAAGAGTTTGGCGACGCCGGTGTCATGGGAATGTTTGGGTCTTGGGTCTTTGCGAAACATGCGACAAACCCAAGAGACTCGTTGATTTCAAAGATTTTTTGGTATTGGTTACATATCAACCAAACAACCAAAAGGACCAAGTGTTTCCTCCTAAAATAAGATCGTACGGGTCTCGATGGAACACAATCTCCTCTGCCTTTTTTTTTCCGAAAAAATGCAATCCATGAATTCCAGCGGTGCCCTGAATCCTCTCCGGGCCCCCCGAGTTTTTCTAATTTGACTCGGCGGAGCAAAGAAAAACTACATAAACACACACAAGACTCTCACGTCTCTCATGTTTACAGCCCCCTGCCCGGCATTGTGTAACGCACCCCCACCCTCCACCTCCTCCACCACCTCCTCCCAGTTTATGAGATAGAATTTCAATCGTCTCTCCTTTTCCGAACTCATAAACGGCGTAATGAGTTTCATTTGCTTCGGCTACGTTGGGCTCAAACCGCCGGGGTGACCGCAGCAGTGTTCATAAAGATCACAGGGAATCCTCACACACACACACACACACACACACACACACACACACACACACACACACACACACACACACACACACACACACACACACTCGACGGCTCACTTCTGTTCAGCACATGCCAGCGCCGACTGGTGACTCCTACATTTGGTGTGAATTTCCAGGCCATTAATTTCAGGAACATCACTTCTAAAGGAAACGGGCCGACATTTGTGGTTCCTCTTTCAAACGCTCTCCATTAAAAGCCTCCATTAACGAGGCCACACTGCATAAATCACTGCTTAAGACGCCGCAGAGACACATGACAACAACATGCTCTCCTGTCTTTTATTCCGACAAACGTCCGCGGTACGTGCATGAAAACATAAAACAAAAAATGTGATTCTGAGAAAAGCAGAAACCAACATTCAGATAGAAGCCAATAATGTTAACTGGCTGTGGATTTGAAGATTTTGATCAGCTGACAGTGAGTTTTGTTAAAGAAACTTTTACATTATATAAACTTTGGGAATTAAACATTAAACATTAAAGATTTGTTAAGAAAACGGGTCAGTATCACTTTATAACATGAAACACTTGTTCTAACAAGATACTTTCACATTATTGCGACATACAATCGAATCACTTATATAACAACATTTTTTGTGAAACCTTTCATGTTTTAACATGGTAAGTTATTGTTAAAATATTATAAAAGTGGTTGCTTGTAATGCGAAAGTATGTCGGTATCGCAGGAGTATGACGTAACGTGAAAATATCATGTTATAACGTGAAAAACATCTTTATGCGTGAAAATATCGAGTTTTGATGTGACAACTTATTGTTATATATATATATATATATATATATTATATATATATATATATATATATATGTATATATATATATGTATATATATATATATATATATATATATATATATGTAGGAAGAGTTTCTTGTTTCAATGTGAAAATTTATGAATATCCTTTCATAAATACGTGTTACAACGTGGTAACTTGTTACATGTGAGGAAAATGTCTTGTTACGATGTCAAAATCTCGTTATAACATGAAAATATCAAGTTGTGTTGCGATAACTTGCTTATAAATAAAGAATAACGTGAAAACCTATTGTTATATTTAAGAAAAGTCTCTTGCTATAACGTGAAAATATCTCTTGAAAATATCTTAAAAATATCTCTAAAATGTGAAAATGTAACATGGAAATATGCAGTTAGCACACGAGCATGAAAATATCATCTCATAACGTGAAACTATCTTGTTACAGCGTGTAAATAAAGTTGACGTGATAACCCAAAGAATAACTTGAATATCCCGTTCTAACGTGACAATTTATGGTCATATACAAGAAAAGTTCGTTACAACTTTAAAACTAGTGCAACAAACTTTTCACATAACAACGTGACACTGATCCGCTTTTCTTTCGTGGCGCAGCAGCAACAGGCTTCCAAAACAAAACCATACAAGAGAAAAGAAGCATGTGAACTCGTTCAAAAGTAAACAGTGATGAATTTTAATGATTTTAGATGCCACAGTTGTAGCGGTTAGACAAAAAAACAAAACAAAATCAATATCAATACAAAACATTTCTTTTGATCGCATCTTGCAGCAGATGGAGTTTGAAGAACACAAGATAGAAAATAAAAAAACACAACCAGCTGGTAAAAACTCTTTTTTATTATTCTATGGTTAAAAAACAAACTTTTTAAAGTAATCTGTCCCTGAACACTCGGAACGATTCATTCAACACATATTTTTCAAACTTTTCTGCGACCGCCGCCGTCAAACACCGAACCTTCACAACATGTGTCTCGGCTTCATTAGAGGATTTGCAGAATCTGGTCACCGTTCGGTTTAACATGTGCAGCGGTTACAGCTGTGCGATGTGACTAACGTGCCACATCACAAACTCCACAGCTGGAGGGATTAAACTACATTTTTTTTCCCGTTTTTTAAACTTTCTACAGACGAGGAGATAATCAGATACACTTTGCATCGAGGTTTCAGGCATTTGTGATGCTTTTTATAAAAAGACAAACTATACATTTAAAAAGTTTACTTCAGAGGAGATCCTGTTGTGTTTTTACATTTTTCCTTGTTTGGCTTGTTGTCTTGATTCCCAAGACTTACTTCGGTAGAAGTAGCTGTTAGACATAATGAGATGATTGACGCTACAGCTGAGAGTGATACAGAACTTTTTCCAGTCCAATCAGTTCTCTCAATCACGGAGAAGGAGCCATGTTTGTTTGAATCAACTGATTTATGTCAGGGCCAGTTAAAAGACAGCTGCTTTACTCCAAAAACCCTCTACAAGTTAATTGTTACTGTCTGTCTGTACGATTAAAAAGAAAAAAAAAAACTTTTCAACTTTCTCTGCATATTTTCCAGTTAAAATTCCAAACTCAGTGCCAGATGTTTAATTTGCAGATTTTTGCCCAGAGGTCAGAACAATGTGGCTCAACATCCACGGCGATTTTCTTTTCTTCCCCTCAAAGTGTTTATTGGTAAACTTTCCAGGTTTCGCCAAAGACTTGGGAAACTCATTTCATGTACTTTTTTTTCAGAAACTCTGGGGGTTTTACAAGTATAACAAGGCGTTCGGGGGGGGGGGTTAGCTTTTTTGTCTGTTTTAGTGCTTATCTGTCCTCAGGAGGGGTAAAAAAAACGGGGTGAACGTGAAACCGGACACCTGACGAATCTGTTTTTCCGTTTAGCTGACTGGATGTACACAAACGCATCCCTCGAAACCGCAGAAACTCTTGAATCCAGATTGACCGCGAGCTCTCGTTCACACAAACACGCATACCTTTTTTCCAACAAAACAAAAGGATTAAAAACATGAACATTGTACAGAAACCACATCACCCTCTCCTCCTCCTCCTCCTCCTCCTCTTATTAAACTGTTTTCCCCTGGAAACACTCAGCTAATGTTTTCCAAAACCCCTCGCTCGCTCTCTCTTTTTCCTGCCTTCATCCCTCCCTCGTTCGCTCCGTGCCTTGGGCCCGAAGGGGTCTGCTCCATATTGTCTTCATTAAAGCCGAGCGTCGACCTGGTTTGGAAACATAGTGTGTGGAGGAGGAGGAGGAGGACGAGGAGGAGGTGGAGGAGGCCGCCGACTCCTAAACCACATTCTTTAAATTCCCTGTAAACAAGAGAAATGAGAGGGGAGAAGACAGAGAAAAGGGGTCAAAGTTGTCGCGTCTGAACACACATGTAAGAAACCAGGAGATGCAACACCACCATGGGAGGAGGTCAACACACACACACACACACACACACACACACACACACACACACACACGCAAACACACACATGCGTTAGCGCCATCGGAAAATGCAAAGCAATGTCTGGCCGAGGTCGCCGCGCCGCTCCCGAGGAAATACAAGCATGCAAAAGTGGGATCGATATGGAAATGATGACGCTCAGCTACACGGGGTTCATTTGCATCAAGGCACAGATTGAGACACACACACACACACACACACACACACACACACACACACTTAGACACAATAGCCGCATTATCAAGTGTAGTCGCCAGTTTACTTTACATGTTACACTGCAAACAAAGGTGCTTTGTTTGTCTATTGTCATGTTAAATTGCCTGATTAAGATGAACAAACATGTCGTACACACAAACGCACACAAACACACACACACACACACACACACACACACAACGTGGATGAGTAATTGCTCTGACAAACGTGGCTCGGGCGCTGACGCAGTGAGGGAGGATGTCCTGTTTGTCGGCCATTGTGGAGCTGTCAGTGGACTCCTGTCATGTTCTGCCCGCAGCGGCGACAACAACAGCGTCTTTATCGCCGAGCGCGCTGGAAAGCTGCGCTGTTATTTAATATCGTCCGCGTGTTTTGTCGTTGTGGGTGACTCTGCTAACGGGCACACAGCGTCCTCGTGTTTACCGGCCTGTTTGTGAGGCTTCAGGTTGAGTTCAGACCGACAGAAGCACAGTAATACGCAGCTTCCTGTGGGAGCTGATGGCAGCAGGACAGTTGTAACGTGAAGACTGTCATTTTACGGTCAACCCAACAATCAGCAATCTTTGGGTCGAGAAGAGAGAATGACTGATGCTTTGATGACTTTTCAACCCTTCTTTATAGTGTTATGCAGCTTCCTGCTCGGTTTAGGCGTTTGTCAAACCATTGTTTTTGTCCAACCTACCGCGACAGCTCTTTTAGACGAAGCCTGGGAACCACAAAAATCTGCTGAGTCCGCGTTTGATACGTTGACTGACGGATAAAAGCGCCACCGGTTCAGATTTGACTCCTCAAACGTCATGTTTCATTGATTTGATTGGTCGTATCTGATTGCGTCCAGGGTCAGGAAAGTCAGATCGAACTGTCAAACGAGGCGGTGCTGATCGATTATGAATTATAATCTGCTGCTAAACGCCGAATTCTCTCCTCAAATTAATCGTCTTGACTGCTCGATGAGTCCATTTTGACTCCAACTGTGAATTTCGGCATCGAATACAATAGTGCACTTCGAAATAACAAACTTGATGCGCAAAGTTTCATCTCAGTTCATGTTCAATTCTGGGAAACTAAGACCACGATGCAGTCAATCTTTCATGCATCTTTAGTTGATTGCCTTGCAGCATATCGTGAATCTCTTTGAATACAACCCCTAATTCATGTATTTATTAGCTTTTGAAGTATTTCTGCTCCTATTTGTTTCTACCCAACATTCCTTTGCTCTCAATGGTAAAACAACTCAGCCCATTCATTGGAAAACTGAGGTGTGTCTTCTACAGAGTCTTATATGTTCATGTTCCTCTAAAATACAAATATGTGGATGTAAAAAAAGTTTCATCTGTTCAAAATAGATGAGCTGCTCTGCAAGATTTTCTGGTAAACACATTGGTATCTGCAGAATTACCCTCTTGCGTAATCCGAGTTGGGAACAACAGCTTTGCTGAACTTCCTTGATCATATTTCACCATGTGTCTCGCACTGATACAGACTCTTACCTCAGTCTAAACATGCCCCCAAAAACTGGACTTTCCACTACAATACAAAAGCATGACAGAGGCTTTTGTAGCCTGAGACGAAAACAGGCAGTCGTAGTGTAAATTGCAATCACAGCAGCAGTTTATACACGAACCCTTAAAGCCCCAACACGAGGCAACCGAGGACAGATAGTCGCTGACTGAGTCTGTGGAGCAACGAGCTGCAAACAATGCAAAACTTCTCTCCATGGTGACAAAATCATGACGTGTGCTAAAAACAGGACTACCATATTAGAAAAAGGGGAAGAGTGATCACAAGTGGACCCCCCGGCAGCACTGACGGAGAGAGCTAACAGGATATCTGCTTAAAAAAGACTCATCTTTTATTTGTTATTATGTAAATTCTTTCTTTTACACCCTGTTCCTGCACAAGTGTTGATCAGATGATTCACCGCGCACACTTGTGAATTATTTTCGGACGTTTTATAGACTTAAACATCGCTTTTCTTTCGACCTCTCTCCCCCTCGTCTGTACTTTCCTTCTCTTCTTCTCTTCGCTTTCCAGATGTAGACGGTAAATTCTGGAGAGGTGACGAGCGGCCGCGGAGGCCTCTGATATTTACTACCTGCAAACGTTAATCTATCACAGCATCTGTGGGTGGGTATTAAACTGCACACGTGTGTGTGTGTGTGTGTGTGTGTGTGTGTGTGTGTGTGTGTGTGTGTGTGTCTAAGGTGTTTTTTTCTTCTATCACAATCTCTCTCGTTCATACGTCTTCCTCAGGTCTCGGGTGTACATCTTTGTGAGGATCTGTATTTTCCAATTTTGTCTGTGACATGACGAGCGTCTTGTCAGCACAGGGGAGTATTAACGAGCAAGAGTAGCAGGATGTTAAGTCACACACACACACACAGACACACACACAGATAAGATACAGTCAGTTTACACACCAACGTCACGCTGATGAAGCTGCACACACACACACAGACACACACAAGCAGGCCCTGGGGAAATCACGCTACCAGAGTCTCGTAAACAGAGTTGTGAATACACAGTCAGGACAGCTGCTGCAAGCTTCTGACAGTCACCTAATAAAAATCACTTTTTAATTAATGCACAAGCTTAACGAGCTTCAGCGTGTTTGTCTGAGAGAGCAACAATAGGAAAGACTGAGTGAGCTCCTCGGATCGGAAACACTCTCAGCTTCAGGTCTCTGCTTTGTCTAAAGGCTCTTAACGTTTGTCAGAGTGTGAAAGTGAAATATAAAACTCATTTTCTTTTTCAATTATTTCATTAACATGAGCTGACTTGGTTGTAAACCCTCCGTGACTTCATCCTTTGATTTGTGAAGCCAGTGGTGACTTCATTATTATCTATTCATCATGTTATTATTCATAACTTATTCTTCTACACTTCTAATATTTCATTTTAAACTGATCCACTGTCAACAAATGCAGAAAATGACCACTGCTTTGTTTCTGTAGACAAATTTTCCACGAATGCCGGCGTTTTATCTGAAAACATTGCAGTTCCCGAGAGTAGCCATCTTCAAAATAAAAGTCTTCTCGTTTTTCGCCAGATAACTGATGTTTATGTGAAGCTGCAGCGTTAGATAACGTTCGGTTTACATTTATAGAAAGCAATTCCCTTTTAGCGTGACGAGAGTGAGGAAAGTGGACTGACAAGACGATTGCGGAGGATTTGTTGTCAAAGCAAAAAAGCAAAAGCGAAGTTGAGAAGTTGGATCATGTTGCCTGTCGCTCTCTGATCAATTCTCCCACAGACTGAAGAAAACAGATATATTTCAAATCGATCGACTGTCAACAAATACAGAAATTTGCCGCTGGTTTGGTCTGTAGACGGATTTTGATGAATGCTCGAGATAACATTGCATTTCCTGTGACTAGCCTCCTTCAAATTAAAAGTAAACTTGTGTTTCGCCAGTTAAATGCTTTTAATGTGAAGCAGCAGCAGAACATTCAATCTCTGAGGCAACCCTGTGACACCGTAACGTAAATTCAGATGGATTTTGATTGGCTGTTGTTCAATAAATCCAAATGTTTTTGTCCGCCACCGTTGTGGTCGTTGTTATTACAGCGGAGGTGTGGACACACTGCTCCATCATTTCATCCACTGAAAGAGTTGTAAACTCGTATTACATCATTTTCTGTTGGTACAAAACTGTGTTTTCTCACACACACACCGACTGCCACAACGATGTGGTGAGCACATATTTTTTTTATGATGCGTGTGTTAAGTGTCAGTTAAACATATGGGTTCGTACGACACATGCTTAACGAAAATGAAAAAAGAAAGAGATTTTTTGGGGATTACCACTTTAAGATTTAAATCTTTTGACGGTTTGTTCTTGCCAGCAGACAGCAGATGTGGCGCACACACACACACACACACACACACACACACACACACACACACGCACACACACACACACACACACACACACAAGAACATAAACATACATACAAACTCACACTCCCCAGTTTCTCAGGGAAACCAATGTTTATAAGCAGTACAGCACTTCCAAACCAGAAAAATGTTTATCCACCCCGATGATGTCATGCGGATATGTTTGCCTGGAGGTGTGTGTGTGTCCGTTACAGCCAATCCTTAATCTGTGTTCGTGTGTGTGCATCAGTTACGTTTGGAAGACATGAAGGCTTTTCTTTAATGAGAGACAGAGACAAAACGACACGCACATTTACTCAGTTATTCAGGATTATAAGACGCTCGCCCTCTCCTTGAGGTTTTTGGTCTCTGCTTGTCGTGTGGTTGAGACGATTCGTGACAGAAGTCATTAAAGAGTAAAGAAAAGTAGTTTCTGGCTTGTTGGAGAGCAGAAGTTAGTCGAAGAGAAAGAGAGAGATAGAAAGGGACATAAAACAGATCTGACTGACCAAAAAACCTCAATGAAAGACAGAAAGTAGTGGATATAGGGAAGAAAATAAATAATAAAAAAATAGAAAAAGCAGTCCTTCCTGTCGAATAGTATGGAAAAGGATTAGGGCAAATGTAAAACATACTTCTTCAGTTCTGACTTCGAATTTCACAATTCTGACTTTTTCTCAGAATCCTGTTTTAAACTTGGAATTCCGACATTTGCAAAGTCGGAATTCTGACTTTTATAAACTTGGAATTCTGACTTTATAAACTCCCAAATCCGACTTTTGTGAACTCAGTTCTGACTTTAGTAAACTCAGAATTTGGACTTTCATAAACTCGGAATTCTGACTTTAGTAAACTCAGAATTTGGACTTTCATAAACTCGGAATTCTGACTTTTGTAAACTCAGAGTTTGGACTTTTGTAAACTTGGAATTCTGACTTTTATAAACTCCCAAATCCGACTTTTGTGAACTCAGTTCTGACTTTAGTAAACTCAGAATTCAGACTTTCATAAACTTGGAATTCTGACTTTTGTAAGCTCAGTTTGGACTTTTGTAAACTCATAATTCTGACTTTTGTAAACTCGGAATTTTGACATTTGGAAACTCAGAATTCTGAATTTAGTAAACTTGAAATTCTGACTTTTATAAACTCCGAATTCCTACTTTTGTAAACTCAGTTATGACTTTTGTAAACACAGAATTTGGACTTTCATAAACTCTGAATTCTGACTTTTGTGAACTCAGTTCTGACTTTAAACTCAGAATTATGACTTTGAACTCATAATTCTAATACTGGTAAACTCTTAATTCATTAAGAGTTTACCAATATTAGAATTATATATGACTTCAAGCTCAACTCTGACTTTTTTAAAACTGAGAAAAAGTCAGAATTGTGGAAAAAAAAGAAAGTCAGAACTCAAAGACAGTTTTGACGGTGGCCTAATCCTCTTACGTACAACAGCAAGAGCAAGCTCTCCAGGAAAACGTATCAAGTCAGCAATTTTAATATATTTTGTGGAAAAGAGGCTTTAAATCAAATACATCCCAGCAACGACTAAAAATTCAGTCCATGTACAAGCTTAAACTCAAAAGCTGAATTAACTCTGACAGAGCAAAGGCAGAAATCAGAACCAGGGATCTGATAGCAGAGACAGCTGGGACACAGCAGACAAACACACATTTTCCCAGTTTTCGCTGCATCTTTAGTTTGTCTGCATTTCATTTCTCCGCCCTTTCATTCTCTCCGTCCGTCCACTCGTTCCCTCCGTCACCCCTAATAAAACCCGTATGACTGGAAACCAGCGATACTTTCAACCCCTCCGGTTGTGATGACTTAATGCGAGCCAACATACCGGCTGGATTTCGGTGACTACACTCCTGTTCCCCTGATTTGATGTGACCTGGAGTCGGAGAACCTGATGCTGTTTGGATAAACCGCTGCTGCATCCAACTGTTTTTTTTTTTTTTTTTTTCCGACAGTAAGTTGACCTGTTCTCTCTAAATGAATGAGGTATTAGTTGCTAATTGATACCATGCCCACTCTAATGGGGATAAAACTTGAGAACACATATTTTCCCTTTTCGTTTTTTTGGCTTTCCATTCCGACTGAGCTGAAGTTTTCCACAGACACAAAATTAGTTTTTCAACTGAGCCGTAAATAAAATGCTGTCGTATGATTAAAAGACATGGCTGAGTACTTCCAGAGATCATCAGCGCCAAGAAGCGAGCTGTCCGTCACCTCAGACTCTGTCTGTGACTCACTACCAGGATCCAGTACAAAGAAATAGCATTTCTTCGATCAACTATCAAACATCATTATTCAAAGAAGCTTGGGACGATATTGGATATTACTGAATATTGCAATATTTGCTATCACATGGGATTCTTTCACAATATCGAATATCAAACAGCCGTGTGATTCCTCCACTAAGAGGAGCTGCTCTGACTGTATTTTAGTTTTTTCATTGTTTCGATGTGGATTGATTGTAGACTTTCCCACTGAAGACAAACGCCAATTATCAGTGGGTGTTATTGGGTGTTTTCTGTCCAACTGCCACATGCTTTTGCTAATAAAACTTTTCCGAGTCCTGGATGAAGAAAGTTAGAGATCTAGCTCACTGGAGACGTAAATATAATATCTTAAATTAAGGATTAAAGGAGCTGCGTTGCTCCATGTATTTTAATAGATGAACCTACAATTGATTTCTGCAGTCTGGTGGAAAAAGAATCACCTAAAACTTTCTCTTCTTTCAAGAAGAATAAAACGATATTTCGACCAACATAACTTCAGCATGGTGATGTGACCAGATTGTGGCCGTATTTCCTTCCTCCCAGCCACAGTGTCCACACACAGTGAACTGCAGGATAACTGCTGTGTCAAATATAACATTTCACTGACGGAGGGAAAGGAAGGAGGATTTCCTGTTGGTCTGTGGTTAACACTTCATCACACCGGATCCTCTCCACATTTACGAGACACCGAGTGATCGAATTCAGACTCTCGAAAAAAACCGACGAAGCATTGAATGATGTTCGGAGAATGACCTCGAACTCGCTCTCGTCGCATGTTCCTGACCTCACCTCCTAACAATAATTCTCCCGCCGCTCAACTTTTCGCCTACGTTTCACCCTGCCGGAGGATTTCTCCTGAGTGCTGCGGGCTGTCAGCGCCGAGACCAAAAGGATCGGCTTCGGCGCTCGACCGCGAGGCTGATTAACATACAAACACACATAAAGGAACGTATAGAAAGATGCAAAAATGAAGAAAATACCACATGTGTGCAGACTCGAGACTGTGATTGAAGGGGCTGTGGGTAAAACAGCAGGGTCAGCTGTATATTCACACACACATAAAAGGGATGTTCAGAGCCACAGGGAGGAAAAAAAACAAGAGAAGAAGAACAAGTCATACTTTCATCCCACACAGAGACGTATAGAAACAAGAACAGACACATGAAACCACACATAAAAAGCGCCACGCAGACAACAAAAGGGCTTTAGGTGAGCGAGAGTTCAGGGAGACACACACACACACACACCTGTTTACGCTCCACACAAACAGACGCACCTGTGCATCCACACAAACACACACACACACACACACACACACCTTTGATGGTGCTGATGACCTGGTCCAGGTGTTTGGTGTCGTTGCGGTCCGGCCGACAGCTCGGGCAGATCTCCAGCGAGTAGTCGGGTCCGTACTCTGTAAAAAACTGACACACATCACAACAGTCAACGATGACAAACGTCTGGATTTATGCGTTTTTTTTTTTTTTTAAAAAATCTCTTATTCGCAGTCACACTTTCATCCCTCACATCTGCACACAGTCGCTGCAGCGGAGCGCCAAAGTACACTTTCTCCTCTTTGTCTCGTTTTTTTTTTTTTTTAAAGAATGCAGCTGCTTTCCTGGAAAAGAAATGTTGGACTTTGAAGAGCTGGATTGTGAAACTGACTGGTGATGAATATTTACACAGGCTTTCAGGGATTACTTAAAAAAAAAACAAAAAAAAAAAAATGAAATAAATTTGAAACAGTGGACAACATCAAAGACTCCAAATATTGAGCAACATACTGTAAGAGAACAAACTGTCGTCTCCTTGTGTCTGGTTGATTTCATTGATTCCTTTTTCCACATATTGCAGATTATATAATGTGTTCAAAGACAGTTATTTTTGTTTGTGATGAAAGCTGTAAATTAGTAAGTGATTAGTTTTGAAAGTTGTTGTAAAAACAAGACTACAGCTTTGCTCGGAGCTCCGTGAGGCCGTACTTTGGTTTCTACGGTACTTTGAGCTAATAGCTAACATGCTGATGTTTGGCAGGAATGCTAATGTTTTAAATCATTTTTAAATTTAAGAATGATCAGCTACATGATCACTCTCTGGCTGTTGTAAGCTCTAGGGCGGTCATAGGTGTAAAGTATGAAAAAGCATCCGCAATCGCAGATTTATTGCCACTTTAACACCATTTAATCGTGGAATACTGTGTTTTGGACTAAATATCTTACTAACATGGATCTAGTGGACATTTGGAAAGAAGAGAAGACAGTTTTGGGTTTAGTTTGATGCACTACAGAAACACCCTGACACTTTTTAAGCTGTCAGAACTTCCTACAAGCTAGTTGTAAGCTTGTTTGCTTTGTGATCGCACGGCACTAATGTGGTTTTATCTTAAAATGGTTGGCATTAAGCTTTGTATAACATGAATACAGACTGAAATTGTTTCGTCTTAGTTAGTCTTTAGTTAGCCTTTGGGTTTTGGACTGTTGGTTGGACAAAAGAAGCAATTGGAATAAGTCACTTGGGGCTCTGGAGACGGCACTTTTCTTACAATTTCTTTACATTTTATAGACTAAACACACTATTTTCAAACTATGATATGTGTACGAATGGGAATTCTCGAGCTCCCTTTTGTGGTACAGACAGAAATTCCAGAAATAGTTTTTGAAACTGATAAAAGGTTCATTTAAAACATGTGACACCACCAAAACCCCGAGAATTTCTAAATAAAATTCCCCAAACAGGGAAATTAATCGTCTGATTCACTGACGATGAAAGCAGTCGTTAGTCGCAGCCCTGGCGGAAACATGAACGTCAATACCAAACGTTACAGCAATCCATCCTGTAGTTTTTAAAATACTTCACTCGAAACCGCAAATGTGAACCTCATGGTGGCACTTAAGGAAAAAGTCAGCGGGGATCATTCTCTGAGCACCGTGAATATCTAGGAAAAAAATTTCATGGCAATCTGTCCTGTATTTGTTGAGATATTTCAGTCTGGACCAACTGACAGATCAACGTCGTCATGCCCAGAGCCGAGCCTCCAAGTGTGGTAAAGAAAAAAGCTAAAAACACATCAGAGCGCTCAGATGGACACATGTTCCTTATTTCTGATCTCAGTGTGCCGTCTAGGACTTGCATTAACACAAACAAATGTACGAGACGGTCTGGTCTGGTTCATGTACAGAGAGAAAATGTAAGACAGAACACAGAAGAAGAACCACAAATCAGTCAAACTTCTACTGGGCAGCCTGGGCCTCACCAACATGAATACAACAAAAATAATAAAATAAAGAAGCCAGAGATGATTTCAGCGAATACCAAAGACTCCTGGCATTTCACGCAGAGTCGGACCGATTCCATGAAGCAGAACCAGCCAATGTAGAAAAAAGAAAAAAGCAGGTGGAAATCCAGAGAAGTGGGTTCAACCAGAAGTTAAAACCAGAGCACGTCAGTTGAAAAAACATATTTTCAGGGAATCTGTCGGGCCGTGAGTCAGTGCCATGAGAGCAAAACAAACTCGGAGGCCAGGCCTGACCACAAGTGCGTCAGTCCACTCGCAGTGTCTGTTGTGAAAGCCTTGGACTCTGAAGACTCAGCAGAACGCGCCGAACGAGCCTAAAACAATAGAGCGATACGCCTCCCTGCATAAGAAACGTCGAAAAAATATGAGATGCTCAGTATTTGTTTTCAAATAATCTGACCTGAAATAACCTTAAAGACGTTGAGCATTAAAGTCTTGACCTTTAGTTTGACAGTAGATTAACTTCAGGTTTCTTGTTTTGATAAAAAAAAAAAAAAAAAAGAAAATCTGTTTTGCAGACGATTGTTTCACCACTTAAATTTGCCTGGATCCTCTCCGACTCGAAGCTAAAACAGCAAACACTCCACGAGCATTCCCCAAAACTGTCGGACCGCTCCACTAAACTGGAAAAGCGATTCTGCAAACATCCCGTAATGATTTCTACAGTAATACCAGGGTCACTTTAAAGACGGGAGGGGGGGGAATATCTTGTTTTGGACTGAGACTCTTTCGTGGATTAGATGGATGTCATTAGAGAGGACTTCAGACGGTCTGTTGGCAACACACTCAGGGCCTGAGCAGATGTACACACACACACAGCTGGGCCAACATGCAGTAGGAGTACACGTTTACGTACTCGAAAGACAAAGACCACTCTGTCTTTGTTTAATAGCCCCGTGTGTGAGAGGGAATTCATGTGAGTTTAGTGACAGTAGATGAAGGTGAGAGTGTGTGTGATATTTGCTTGTGTGATTAGATCAACAGAAAGGTAAGGCCTCGTCTCTGTGTGTATGTGTGTGTGTGTGTGTGTGTGTGTGTGTCTGTCTGTTTCCAATTAGCTCCGATGAGTTTCAGTGTCTTACCTCCGGTCTCAACAGAGCTCAATATGAGAATAGTTACTAAAAACACACACACATGCACACCCGCAATGTATTCCCATGAACCCAGTGCTCTGTCTCCTGCTGTCCAGCAACACACACACACACACACGCACACACACACGCACACACGCACACACACGCACGATTCATCGTACAGTCTCCTGCTGCCTGCTTGTTTGGCTTGGATGAGCATGCGGAGAGGGAAGCGAGGAACACAGAGGTGCAGACACTCCTATAAGAAAAACTCACTCTCCGATAATGTTTCTGTATTATTCCTAATATTTGGTCGAACGAGAGAAAAAAAAAAAAAAAGAATTGTAGCTGACGGAGAAAATGATAAAAGAGATTTAGTGACGCAGCGGCTCTACGTCACCTGGGCGAGGTCAAGGGACAGAAAACACCCGTGGACTGGCTCCAGTGTTTCTGGCACCGGGAGATAAATGGTGGAAGGTCTCCGGTTTTTTACCACGGCCCTTAACATGGACCCTCTGCCCATCACTCACTGTTAGCATGAGCATGTTTGTATGAGAAACACAGGCCCTGACGCAGAGAGCAGCGAGTGAGAAAGCAGGAAAAATAACATTCTATAAATACTTTCATTTAAGAGGGACGGTCATACATCTTTCTGCGTTTGTTGTCCATCATTTATTTCAGCCTCACTGGAAGGCTGTAGAGGATGTTGAACCAACGTCTGGTTAAAAAAACAGTTTAGTCGACTTCATGGACAGTCAGCAACAGAGTGAAGAGCTTCGGAGCAGCCGGCAGAAATGAGGCTTCTACTCCGTTACTTTTGTGGCGATGCCAATACCGGTTTGTGACATGTAGTTTCCCCAGTAAACATACCAACCTCTTCAGCTGTTGCAGTCCTCCTGACCTGCTTCTCTCGAGGCCCAAAGGAACTCAGGCAGCGAAAGACCCACTTCAAAGGAGGCATTTAAGACAAAGAAAGGCAGCAGCCAGTCAGTCAGGAGGGGCTGCAACAGCCAAATAGAGCGGTGTGTTTACTGGGGAAACTAAAGGTCTCGGATATCTGCCTTTGTCCAAACTGAGTAATGTTGAAGCTTCGCCGTTCCACTCTGCCTAGAGTGGCAGGCTGAACAGGTTGGTGTGTTTACCAGGGAAATCCTCAATGCAGACGCGCCAGTGCACAAATATTAATGCTCACAGTGTAGGCCATTTTGTTTGGTTACAAATAGGGATGGGTACCGAATTCTGTACTTTTATTGGTACCGACCGAATTCCCCCCCAAGTACCAGGTATCGATTCACGTGAAGTCAATCGGTACCACATTTCGGTACCTGAACGCACCTTCACGGACGTCAGTTAGAGCGGAAGTTTTTCTCAAGTTCTCTTAAGTTTTATGTTGGAGTTCCTTGATGTTATTGAGAAATAAATATTCAAAATTCAGAAGTTTTGACTATTTTTTTTTTATATACAAAATAACTTTGATTACCACACATATACGCAAAAAAGTACCGAAAACAGGTACCGATATATACCAGTACCAATTCGCAGGTACTGAGTATCGGTACCGTATCGGTTCAAATGTGATGGTATTTATATTTCTGTCCCTACTTCTTTAATAATTGTTTTCTATGTTACGTGAGCAAAAAGACAGAACATGTACTTCCATGTGAAATAGTCCAAGTGCGTCTTCGTACGCATGAGCCCATCTGTCGCGGCAGTGTGTGTGTGTGTGTGTGTGTGTGTGTGTGTGTGTGTGTGTGTGTGTGTGTGTTTGTTTTCACAGCGATCAGCAGGATCTCGAGCTATGAAGGATGCCGAGCTGCGCAGCGGAGGGGAAAACGTCTCGGGAAAACAAATGAGCTCTGTCTGCTATCAAGCTGCTATCTAATAAATGTTTTCAACAAGGAAAGAAAAACGGCCCGATGCCCAAATCGCAGTCACATACTGCACGTACACCTCCCCCCTCTCTCCCTGCAGCTGGACTCTCTCCCACCCTCCATACCTTCTCATCAATCCATCTCTGCGAGATTCATCTGTCAGATCTCCTTTTAAGGCATCGTACCCTACAAACAGTATTTGTTTTTTGAAGCCAAAAGAGAAACTGGGATATTAGATTCAAGCTCCAGATGAGCAGGTGTTCTGCACCACGATGATGAGTCGAAGTTTTTCTTCGTGTCACTTTCAGCACTCTGAAGGCCTCGTTTTTCTTTCAGAACAGAAGAGTTTATGATCCTGCCCGCGCAAAACGAAGATGCTGTCTGGGAAGAATGTAAATCTGCTAAATTTAAAACAGTCTGCTGCTCAGTTCCAAAGTCTCGCTTTACATTTTGACAGTAACTGATTAGAACACTTGGCAGCACAAGACCTCCACCAATTTTTTTTTCGTTTGAGCTGATTTGAAGTAGCCGAGACGAGACCTCATCCTAACTTCTGTTTGATTTAAGGTATTAAAAGGGAGGAAGGTTACAGTCTCCCCACTGGATGTTTAAGTAACAAGCTTCATGCATAACATGATATATTTGCTGAATCTTTATCTTTATACAAATCAAGAACTTTTCCACTTCAGCAAGACGTTTGCAGTATTTCGAGATTTCATCCAATTTTCTGTGTCTACGCTCAAGTTTTCAGACAACCAGTTGGACTGAATCCCAGCTGCTCCTACTGAATCTGTGCGTCTCTGAGGACCGACCACAGTTATAACCGTTCATGAATAATAAATGGTAATAAAGAAAGGAAATGCATTAGGAAAAGCTCAAAAGTTCAAGTATCATAAATACCGGCGTGTTGGGTTTGTAAAAACATCTTGCCAGATAGGAAAATAAAAATGCAGATAACAAAAGTGAATGATGAGCATTTCTTGGAGGATCACACCTGCCCATGAACTTGAAACACAAACACTGGAAAGACAACTCCGACGCGGACACGACTCCCGAAAGGAAACAGGACAGGAAACCGACTCTTTCGGCTCATTGTTGGTCCATCCACAACATTCGCCCACAACTTTCCCTGCCACGATTCTGTCAAGTAAACCACAGCGGCGACAAATTGTGATTAATAATGATCGATAAGATAAGAGCGGCGTGGAAGTGGAATAATCAGCTTCTTCACAGCACATTTTTTATGTCGCTTTTATAAACAGACAAATTCCCCCTCGGGAAAACGCACACACACATTCTGCTCCGGTGACGTTTCCGGTGATTGAGCCTGTGACTCCGGGAGCCGACACATCCCTGACGGCAGCGTGGGGCAGGACAGGAAGTGGCTGCAGACAGGAAAAGAGGAAGTAGGAAGTAAAGAGGCGGGACGCTTCCCCGCTGCCAATCTGGGACCAGAGACGTCCTCCCTTCCTGTGCGGCTCTGAGACAGACACTCATTTGTATTTACATGTGTTGATCTCACTCGAGGCGGAGGGATTCAAATCTGCCAATCGGACAAACATGGAGAACATTCGTCCGTTTGTGTATCCTACCAGTTCCAAGCACTTATTCAATATCTATCATCATTATGATTTGAACAGCAACAGCTGCCCTAAGAAGCATGTTGGCGGGAAATAGCAAGTCAGTGTGATTATCTGGCACGCCAAAAGACATCATTCCAGTTACTTCAAATTTAGAAAAGCAAAAAAGAAAGATAAAAAACTAGCTTCCAAAAACCAGTCAGAGAGATTATGGGTGGTAGTTATGCATAAAAAAAATGCAGAAAAACAAAATTATCAGAAGGTTTTGTTTAATCAACTGATGTCCTCCAAGAAGAAGCCACAACAACAGGCAGAGCTGATTACATGCTGTCTGATTACCGTGTGGTTCACTGTAATGCAAACTCTGTTTGGGCTCCTGTACCTGCCAATGTTAGCAGCAGATGTTTGTTTCAACTGGTCCGACTGTCAAAGTAGGAAATGATTTATCCCCAGACTCAGTGAACAAACTGCACCGTTTTGAGAGTTGCAGAGCGAGAAGAAGCTTTAAAAATTTAGTGGCTAAATGGCCAAAGAGAAATCTAAAATCATTGATGCCTTCTTGTAAATTTGTCACTAAATGCAACATGTTAGGTTGTTTCTTTCATTGAGGCTTCCTAGTCCAAAGTGTGTCTGACCTGCCAACATGAAGCAGCCGTTTGAATACATTGAGTCTGATCATCTAAATGTATGAAAGAAAACGACATTTTTAAGCTTTTTTATCGCCTGTAGTAAAAAGTCACCAGACTCCCTTTAAAAATTGTCCAATTTTGTAAGTTGTAGAGTTTGGAGAAACTGCATAAATGTCGTGAAGGCTTCCTATGACGAATTCTTAATCATTTGTGCCGTCTTGTGTATTCAGCATCAAAAATAATTCATTAAGTTGTTTCTTTCCTTGTAAAACTTGAAATTTTGTCCGGCCTATCTGCTTCTCTATCCAAAGTGCATCTTGCCTGCCAACATTTAGCAGCTGTTCGAACACACTGTTTCTGATTTAAGCTTTTACACTTCATTAATGAAAGAAGACAACAGAAACTGTAAATGGCAACCAATATAAGCTACTTGTTTGTCGCCTGGGGAAAAAGTCCCCGAACTCCCTTGAAAAATTGTTCAATTTTGTGATTCATCAATTTGGAGATCTTACACAACCAGTTTTTTCTGCTCTGTGTAAAAAAAAAACCCTTTTGTCCGTTTGTCTCAGCGATGTGTGCTTTTATTTGCATATAAACCGGTAGGTGATATCTGATCTGTGTCACCGTTGACAGATTTCAACAGGTACAAACAGGCTTCTCAGATCTACTGTTTACAGTTACTATTCAAAAAATAACCGTATGTCAACAAGCCTGAAACTAGCATCCAATCCTGAGTCTGCAATTCCAGGTGCCGATATCTGTTTGAGAACATTTTTAGTACAGACAGCGCGATGCTTCATGGGCATGCAGCGGAGACAGGAAAGAGAGGAGCGCCAGAAGGTAGGAAGGAAGGTACAGCGCGTGACGAAAGACACGATGTGGATTCACACCGGCGACAATGTGAGTGTGTCTTTTTATTGGAGCAGCAAATTGCGGAGCAGAATTCAAGGAGACTAGGTGATCTGACAATTCCTCATCTTGAAGGCGTCCACAATCTACGGACTGACACACAATCTCCTCAAAAAATGTTTGACATTTGAGGCGATGAAACAACAAAAAGCTCATTTTCGGTGCCACCAGCCGCCGTGACTTTGTATCTAAAAAGGTCAAAGGTGCAGCATCAAATGTCACGGCTAAATGTTCTCGGGGAACTAATAGCAACAAGCACAACGGCGGAAACTTGCCTCAAAAAAAGAGAAGTAGATTAAAAAGAAGACAATCCCCTGCAGGTCCAATCAGTAACACTAACTGACCTCTGACCTCTGTGCTTATTCTTAGCGAGCTGCGTGTTGCTGCCCTCCGATTCACACGCAGATTGACTCCGCCGCCATCGCACAATGGCGGGGTCAATCAGGATCAGCCAAACGCCAACAGACAATACGAGTCAGCGCGGCGGGTTAATGACTTTCGATCTGACACAAAAGGCACTTTTACTGGTGTTTTTATAAGATGTTGCGGTATAATAAGTGTGACAGCGGCGGGGCCATTGTGTGGGTTATCTGCAGTGTAATATTTTGTCTGGTAATCAGTGAATATTTCAGCGCTATTGTTGATGTGACCGGCCAACTCTGACTAATGTTTGTGTTTTTTAGACTACTATTTTTATTCACTTAGTCCGAGAGGGGGGTTGGACACTCTCCCTCATGGGTACTGAGAGAAAAAAAAAAAAAGATTACATCGATTTCATTACAAATAAACACGTTCGACGAAATATTTAAAAGAAAATCAAACCAAAAAAGCATTTGTTTGGATTGATTTCAGTGAGATTTGAGCAGACGAAAACAAACTGAACATTTCGGAGGGGGCAGATGAGACATCATTTGTTATTCCAGCGTCACAGATATTTGTCAGTTATGGGCACATTTGAAGTTTTTATTTTTTTGTTCTCTCACAAATAAAAACACTCCATTCAACGCGGCTTCCTTTCCCATTACAGCAGCAGCTGTTTCCTCCACATGTAGCATACAATGAAACACAAAAAATGTTATAAAACAGGCCAGTGTATTATCTGACTGTAATGAATGTGTGCATTCATGTGGTTTTGTCTACAGTAGAGCGCAGGGGTGGACACACACACACACACACACACACACACACACACACACACACACACACACACACACACACACACACACACGCGCACACACGCGCACACACACACACACGGGTACAAAGGTAGGTTTTGTTCCCCGTGTCGCTGGAACTTCAGCTTTGCTTGGTCATCATGGATAAATGCCCCTCTTATCGAGCACAACGGGCACAGACAGAGCCACGAACACACACACACACACACGCACACACACAGACACACACACACACACACACATTTGTAACATTGTGATATGACCTTCAAAATAGATCTATATCTCCTTCTAAATTGGAAAAAAGAAGCCAATAAACACTTTATTTTTCAAGCTAAAAAAGCCATCAGGATGTTTGATTCTTATATTTTTAGCGTCAGGAATAAAATGTGTACGTGTGTGTGTGTGTGTGTGTCTCGTCTTCATCATCTGTAGCAGCTGCCCGCACTGATAGTTGCTTTGTTTTCAGTGAGTGCTTCTTAATGAGGTCAAAGGCTATTTAGGGCCATTGGACGCTGACGAGGAGAAACAAGAGGCACCTTTATCACGGTCTGAACACACACAGACACACACACACACACACACGCACACACATCAACACACATTAACACACAAGCGGGCACTCACAGCTATTCATTACATTTGACCAAGACAAGGTCCAAAAATCAGTCGCTGGAGAAAGAGACTCTTTGTATGTGTGTGTCTGTGTTGTGTGTGTGTGTGTGTGTGTGTGTGTGTGTGTGTGTGTGTGTGTGTGTGTGTCTGTATTGTGTGTGTGTGTGTGTGTGTGTGTGTGTGTGTGTCCAGGAGCAACAAAGACAGATGGTTCTACTGGTTTCTATTTAGAGGGAAGATGAGTCTATTGGATTTACCACTTATGAATAATGAGAAAACGAGCTCCTCTTAAAACGCTAACATGAGTCAAAGTGACCTGATTCTTACAATAACCAGAGGCCGACACGCTGTGTTTTACATCATACACACGCACGTGTTATTACAATATATATCAACGTCGCAAAAAAACAACGGAGGGAACGTGAACGCAGTCGTCTGATTTATTAGATCTGTCGTGAAAGCTTTATGTGGTTAGATTTTATGGCTCATTCACAAAAACACTTGTTACAGTAACTCTGAACATTGGTGATTAACTTGAGTTACTGTCGCTGCCTTTCTGAGAAAGATTGACCTGAATCCAACACACACACACACACACACACACACACACACACACACACACACACACACACACACACACACACACTGTAATTGCTGTAACGAGCTTGCAGCTAATGTACAGTAAAGTAGTCTGTTTTTTTGAGGCGTAAAAACACTCGCAGGTGGTTAGAAAATCTGTCTGACGTGACTGTTTCAAGGTTTTGTTCATGTTATGTTCCATCTCATTTGCAGACTTCCTTCCTCGCTCTCTGACTACGATAAGGTTCACTTAGTGGCTTTATAGCTTTTGCTCAGGTAACATCTAACGTAAACACGCCATATATCTCTAAGAAGGGGCTGTGAGATGTTGTGCAAAGCTCAGGAGTGAACCTTGAGTTGGGAAAAATTCCAAACGAGGGCAGCAACTAACAATTATATTAATTGTTGAGTAATTTGCTGATCATTCTTTCGATTAAATGATTAGTTTTTGTTCTAAAAAATATCAGAAAATGTTAAAAAATGTTGCAAGATGACGTCCTGAAATGTCTTGTTTTGTCCACAACCCAAAGATATTACGTGTTCTGTCATAGAGGAGGAAAGAAAACAGAAAATAATCACATTTAAGCTGGGGGCTGGAATCTGAGAATTTGGAATATTTCTCTCTAATTTTCCTTATTTTCTCTGATATAGCGACAACATGAAAGGGAACTTTTATGTTCAGACAAAAAATTCACTCCAAAATTAGATATTTGGCTCTTCTGGTAATCCCATTACGCTCACGGGGTATATAAAAATCCACCAAATGAGATGTAAAGAGAGGAGCCTGTGTTAGATGAGACAGACTGAGAGGAATTGTCAACACTAGCAGCCTTCTCTCTCACACACACACACACACAGTCTGAGTCACCTGAAGACAAACCCCTTTATTGAGAAGCAGGCGGCCATCTTTGATTAGATGGAGTGACTCAGCAGACAGTGAACACAAGGGGGTGTGTTTGTGTTTTTTTTATGTGTGTGTGTGTGTGTGTGTGTAAGCCTGTGATTTTGTGCGACAGTACAATGAATGAGTGCGTTTGTGCTCATGTGGGAATATGTTCGTGTACGTGTGTGCTGGCGATACCTCGTGGTCTGGTATCTCGGAGGAAAGAGTCTTTCCCAGCACCGCCGCCGTCAGGTAGGTCCAACAGCGCGCCGTGTTAGCCAGGTTATAACCTCCTGGTGAGAGAGAGGCGCAAACAGACAGATATCAAGAGGAAACTCAGGAGAGGTCGATTGTTTTGTGGTCACACGCTGCATAGACTGAACGTCTGATGCTGTATCCATGACAACGGCTGCCTCACTTCACTTTTCACTGGCTTGAAAACGAAAGATGGGTGATCAATGTTAGCTTCAAAGACTCAGAAGCAATACTGACTGTAATACCCATAAATACATGTTCAGGGAAACTGAAAGCTAACAGACTAGCATTGGAGTTAGCCTTCCCAAAGGCTACAATCAGTGTTAGCTTCTCCAACAGGCTAACTTTAATGTTAGCTTCTCCCAAAGGCTAAGATCAGTGTTAGCTTCTCCTACAGACTAACATTGGTGTTAGCTTCTCCAACAGGCTAATTATAATGTTAGATTCTCCAGAGGCTAAGATTATTGTTAGCTCCTCCAACAGGCTAGAATTAGTGTTCGCTTACCCAACAAGCTAACATTAACGTTAGCTTCTCCAGAAGGCTAGCATCATTGTTAGCTCCTCTGACAGGCTAACATTAGCGTTATCTTCTCTAACAGGCTACTATCAGTGTTAGCTTCCCCAAAAGGCAAACACTGATGTTAGCTTCCACAACAGTTACGGTTTCAATTTCTATCGTAAGACTGAATTTAGATTTTAAATAATCTGTTAGCAAATATGTAACACCATAAATCCTGAATGTCATCCTTAACTGAGATAGTGTTCGAGTCAAACAAAACACTGATCTGAAATCAGACTGTCGATGCTTTAATTTCAAATAATCTGAGTCACGGAACAGTTGATATATAAGAAGAGGAAAAGACTTGCTGTCAATTTTAGCCAGTTAGTCAAAAATCTGTGGCTCAACACACAAACTGGAGGCTAACAATACAAAATCTTTGGTTGGAAAACTCTTTCACAGAAATGGAAAGAGAAAGAATGAGGGATGAAGAGGACTTGAGTAAAATTAAGAGAATTGAGAGAAAGTATGTAGGACAGAGAGGGAGGGAGAGAAAGGAAGAGAGGTGGGATTGTAGTTGAGTAAAATGGCTTCATTGTGTTGTATAAGTAGTAGCTATCATCTGGCCGAGGGCTGAGGAGTCTGGAACATAGTGCAGTGTGTGTGTGTCAGTGTGCGTGTGTGTGTGTAACTGTGTACAAATGAGTGTATCAATGAGACTTAAAGCAAACACGAACACACAGCATATCAACTTCCATTCATTATATCTTAAACAAGTAAACAACACACGCGGTCATAGTTCACACATGCACACACACATAATCAAAACACACTCATCAGACAGAAAATAAACACACTCATCAGACGTACCTCCACCCAGCAGCAGTGTAGGTAGCTGCCACTGTAAGACGTACTGCAGACACTTGCCCACCCCCACCGGGGTCATGTTGAAGGAGCACATGGGGTCGCCCGCCATCGTGTCGGCACCCAGTTGCATCACCATCGCCTCCGGGTTGAACTGTGCCCGCACTTCCTGCATCACGCTGCAAAACAGGACAGCTGTAAACATGTTGTTAGCCGCTGACGCTGCCGGCTCGGCCACAGTGTCTGAAAGTGATAAACTGTCATGTCTATTAGGTTTGATTAACATCTGAATAACTGTCACTGATGTTCTACACAGCATTCTACTTTAAAGCCATGTCTGTTCCACCATCACAAGTGATGAAACACCAGTCTATAGTCAGCTCCACCAATCACAAGTGACAAAACTCCAGACTGTAGTCAGCTTCACCATCACAAGTGACACAACACCAGTCTATAGTCAGCTCCACCAACCACAAGTGACGAAACACCAGTCTATAGTCAGCTCCACCTTCACAAGTGACAAAACTCCAGTCTATAGTCAGCTCCACCAATCACAAGTGACAAAACACCAGTCAATAGTCAGCTCCATCTTCACAAGTGACAAAACTCCAGTCTGTAGTCCGCTCCATCAATGTCTACTGATAGAGCTCCAGTCTATAGTCAACTCCACCATACACAAGTGACAAAACACCAGTCCATAGTCAGCTCCACCATCACAAATGACGGAAACACCAGTCCATAGTCAGCTCCACCATCACAAATGATGGAAACACCAGTCTATAGTCAGCTCCACCATCACAAGTGACAAAACTCCAGTCTATAGTCAGTTCCACCAACCACAAGTGACAAAACACCAGTCTATAGTCAGCTCCACCAATCATAAGTGACAAAACACCAGTTTGTAGTCAGCTCCACCAATCATAAGTGACAAAACACCAGTTTGTAGTCAGCTCCACCAATCATAAGTGACAAAACACCAGTTTGTAGTCAGCTCCACCAATCAAAAGTGACAAAACACCAGTCTATAGTCAGCTCCACCATCACAAATGATGGAAACACCAGTCTATAGTCAGCTCCACCAATCACAAGTGACGAAACAACTTTCGCTACCCTTTCACGTTTCAAGCAGAAACATATGATGTTGTTTTATGTGTTTGATTGGCAGATGTCTCAGACAATCACACTAAGCTGAGACGATTGGTAATTGTTCTTTGCTCCACCTCAGTCCTAGCCGGACACAGATTTCATGGCCTCAGAAACAAGCTTTTTGTTTCCAAATAGCCACAGAATACACTGACTGACTGAAACCCTGTATATCTGGGGGTTTACTGGGAGGACACTGGGTGTTAACACTTTCACTTCCAGCTGCAGCAGGTTTGCCTTCTTGAGATTTGAGTCTGGGAGAAAATCCTTCAACTGGAAAATCCCAAGGTCTGAGCTCTCACGCAGGGAGGAATTCCCTCTTGAAGGCGCACTTGATAAAATAACGCTGAAGCGGCTTTAGCCTCCGAGGCACTGCTCTGCGGACGCCCCTGACCTTTGACCTCTGAGTGGGAAGCGGTCAGGAGAGGGAAGGGAAAAACAGAATTCCTCCTCTGGGATTCATGAGGAAAACACGCTTCATTAGTTCCCTCTGAGTTGCACTGGGAATACTTCCTGAGCGTGTGTGTGTGTGTGTGAGTGTGTGTGTGTACCTGGTGAATATCTGGTAGTATCTGTCATCCTTGATGCCGTCCTCCAGCGGGACGTTCACAGCGTGCCATCGGCCTTTACCCAGCCCCGTGTCACTGAGGTCGCCCGTTCCTAAATATAAATATACACACACTTGTCTCAGTCTGTTGCACAATGTTGGTTAATATCAAACATGGTGTGTTTGAAACAAATGTAAAGAGCGACCTGGGAAGAATCCAGGAGAGAACTTGTGCAGAGACACCGTCATGACTTTGGACGTAAAGCTGAAGGCGTCCTCCACACCTGCAGAGAGCCGGAGGAAACAAATCACAGATAAAAGAGGGTTGGTTCTAATCAAATCCTGTCCGATAGCCAAATGAGTTTATCATCTGTGTGTGTGTGTGTGTGTGTGTGTGTGTGTGTGTCACCATCGCCGTGATGCAGGTCAACGTCCACATAGAGGACTCGGTCATATTTCTCCCTCAGCTTGAGAATTCCCAACACAGCATCGTTCACGTAGCAGAAACCCGACGCCTCATCCCTGAGAGACGGAGGACAGAAGAAACAGAGCTGTGAGGTGAGGTTAGCCTGTGGCGCCCCCGTCAGGCCAATCAGCAGAACACATGAGACAAAAAGCACTTGACTGAGGTTTTAGTATCTAATATTAGTAGTTTTTTTTTTAGCTATGTGTTCCACCGTCCTTTCTGACATCATTAAATTAAGTCATGAGATCATTATAACATGGAAAATGTCAGAAATCCCTTTATTTTTGTGGTAACGGTGTACTTCTGGTGAACCCACTTCTTCGCATGGTGCCACCCTCCTGCCCAGTTGATGGCCACGTCACTTTTCTTGTCCAGCAGACACTGGGCTGCCGTCAGCGTAGCGCCGCCAACCGCTGCTGCGTAGTCGAATATCCCCTCCGACACGGGACAGTCGTAACCTGGAGGCAGAGAAAACACATGACACACCAAAGAGACGTCAAAGAACTAGTGCTGGTGAAGGCCCCTCGAGGATAATTGAAGCCCTTACAGTAAAAGGTTAAAGAAAACTGACGGGGAACAGGAAGTAGAGGAAAGAATTAGATGGAGAGAGCGGGAGAAGACAGACAAAGGGAAGGGACGAAATGTCTAGATCCAGGAAAAGGTGGAGCAGTTTGCTTTTGTAACGGACCGGAAGGATGATCCAGAGAGAGGTGTGGTGGACACAAACGGAGGAAGTAACAGGAAGAAGAGAAAGGTTGGGTGAGGGTGAGCGAATGAAGGGAGGGAGGGAGTGATACGAAAAACAAGGATGAGTCTAAAGTTAGAAACAACTGACGCATCCAAGAACAGCAAACCACGGTGGGGTCTCTCTGACAACGTCTCTCTGACAGGAGGTTCAGTTGAGTTCAACGTGTTTCTTTCTCCACCAAAGTGTACAACCAGGGCTGCAAAGTTATTATTAACATCCATTTAAACTGTTCTAATAAAGCAAATGGTTGAGAAACAAAATAACTCCGGTTATAATGATCAAAAAAAATGTTGAAGTAGATTTAAATCCTTGACAGCGTTCAGTCTTCTGAGCTTGTGTAACAGCGCCCTCTGCTGCCAACAAACACACACTGCGTACAACTTCTCAAGTCCTCTCCACTTATTTTCCAATTTAATCACTTAATTTGACATATTATGCTTAAATGAAGAACAGCTAGACAAAACCTTGATCCTAAAATCTGTCTGTGGATGATAAAAAGGGTCACCCACTGCCATTTTGAGACGATAAGTGTGTGAGTGTTTTTGCCCGTAATCACAAACTTGACACACCCCAGCTGGCGAGATTAGTTTTAATGGTAAACACGAATACGTGATCGTTATTCTTGGCCCGTCTCACCCAGACCGAAGTCGACCGACTGCGGGTCGTCGTTGTCTCCGTCCTGGCTGATCTTGTGGAGATGTTCCAGGTAAGAGTCTGTGTGGAACTTGGCCATTTCCTCCATGGAGGCCAGCTTGGGTTTAACGGTGCTGGAGAGACGGGAAGGGAAATATTTGTACAGGCTGCTCACACAATAACTTGTCCTGCGAGCAGTGGCGACTCATGCTGTGGACAGATTTATTCACAGAGCCATCAAATAAATGTTAAAAAAAACTGTGTGAATAAAACAATGGTAACATGCAGACGACTGCAGATGATTCATGGGAGACGACGACCTTGTTGGACACACTGAGTAATATAAAAAATTCAGGAGCATCGATATTTATCTCTGTTTTTGATTATTTTGACGACGTTAATTCATTGAAGGCATTTAATAAGCCTACAAAGAATCAAACAAACGATTGACTGTTCATCTCTGTGGGCAAAGCTTCAAAAATGAATAGGTAAAAAAGTATTTGGAGTAGATTTTGTAAGTTCCCATGAATTTAAAGAGGCAATATGTAGGAATTTTTGTGTTAAAAGACTTTATTTAAAAGACAACTATTTACTGTGCTACAGAGAAATCCAACAAAAGCTCCCTCTCTTAGCTTTTTAAATGAAATAATTAATCTCTCAAGGTGTTCCCCACCACAGGACTGTAAACCTCCTTCACCTGGCAGTCCAAAGCCCCCGTTGTCGGGGTGTAGACATCGAACACACCCCCAGTGCTCCAAGCTCCCAATCCGGGCTAACAGGAATCTAGCTCCACGGCTAACTGAGCTAACTAGCTAAACGTCAGCTAAAGTTAGTAGTAATAAGCGGTTAGCTCAAGCCCCCAGGAAGAGCGTCAGGTGTTTTCATTGTGGCCAAACCGAGTAATTACAATGTCAAGTGACGCACTAAAGGCCCAAAACAACTCTTTCCCACAAGCTAACATTGGGAAAGACAAATCTTTTGAGTGTCACAATCTCTGTGACTGTCATAATTTAAGCCATTAGGTCTAATACAACTTGGCAAGTCTACAAAAAGCTGCACGGTTCAATTATTGGATCCCCATTCTAGTTAGCCAGGGGCGCTAAACTGGAAGCTAGCCAGGTCGCACAACACAGAAGACCTGAGTGTTTTTAAACTCTAAATTGGGGCTCCACCTCTAATACTGTGTCCAGACTTGAATGGAACATCCTTGGGTTAGCTAGGTTACTTTAGATATATGTTAACTTTTTATTTGGAGTTTGACAGGTGACCAATTCCAACACATACTGCCCCTTTAATAGAAGGTGTTACATGAGTTTTTCAAAACAATACATGACATAAACATGGAGGGAAGGAGTCAGCTGGACTGTAATGACTAGTATACTTAAGTTAAGTTACATCTCAAACTGTATATCTGCTAGCTTAACCTCTGTATAGCATGTAAAGCTAATTACTTACTTATAAAAATGTACTTTAAAGGGGCTCTGTCTGTCCTTCACACACACAAAATACACGTATAATCAACCTAGAGTCATTTCACGTTACAATCTGCTCACAAATGGCAGATAAAGAAGTGATAATACTGTACATGTAAATATCTACATAGAGACTCTTTAACCTCCATATTATCTCTGTTTAGGTGAGTATAAGTGACGTTGGCGCCGCTCACCTCATGTCTTCAAGCAGTCCATAGGCTTCTATCAGTGAATGGACCATACTCGCCTGGAAATAATACAGCAGAAACAATTAAATACGAGCACGAACAGGAGAACAGTAACATTAAAGTGGAGTTATCGAGCTCTTCATTCAGTCCAGCTCACCCGGTTTGGCACTTTGGATAAAGAGTCGCAGGTCTCGATGTACTCCGGGCTGTAGATGTACGCCACCTTCCGCTTACGGCTGCTGTCATCGTCGCTGTCTCCTCTGCAACTCATTTACGAAGAATACAATCACAATAATCCGTCAGAAAATGTAAAAAATGTACAGCGAGGACGCGAGCGGAGTCTTCTTTTCAAGCCTGGTGTCACACCGTCAACATTCCCCCCGAAAGCTAACGTCTGTTCCCCGCTGGGCTTTAGAGCTAGCTTAGCGCTAAAACGACGACGATAAAATGAAATACCAATATTAAAACTATAAAGAGATTTTATCTTATTTTAATCATGTACTTATTGATGATTTTGGTCACAGATGGAAAAAAGAGCGGCTTCATAACGGTCGCTTCGAATCTAACGTTCCGCGTCCGGACGTGTGTTGGAACGTACTTGGAGCGAAAAGCATTCTGGGGCTTTTTGTAGTCTTTTCGCCTTTATCCCTCTCCTGAACGTTTTAAATTAGTTTAAATCAACATTTCAGACAAATTAGACACGACTTCTCAATTAAAACAATTACAACAACAACAGTGTCTGCAGATTTTACTCAGTATGCTTTTAATTCTGTATTTTGTGGTTGGATTTGACTGAATACCAACATCTTTTCGCCATATTTGCCACATAATAGTACAAAAACAGAGTGTGTTTTGACACAACAAGACTTCTGAGAATACACTTCTTCAGGAAGAATAAACAGGAAATGCATACGTCTTTAAAGGACCCCTGCAGCAGCCAAAGATCATGAGACGTTTGAGGAAGAAGTCATGCTTTTCACTAGAGGGCGACAAAAAACAGCTGACAAAAATACCAACTTAATCTAAAAAATAAAATTAACTTATTAACTGTTGACCATGTCAAATGCAAACCTATGTCAACTAATATTGCACTGATTAAACATTAATTGTGCTTTAATTGTGGCTGCACTAGTGCTGTCGAGTGTTTTCTACTCAGTTTGCTTCCTGGTTGAATTTGACAGTATTTGACTCACAGTCATTTTCTTCTGTAAACATTCAAATGTAAGTTTTGTTTCTAAATATTTGTTACTGATGCACAGTTTGGTTTGCTTCTCTCATCCTCAACTAAGTAAACTTCCATTGATCTGTCATGGTGCGCAAACTCCACAGTGGGGAACACTCGAGTCAAGTTGTTTACAAAGAAAAAAAGCATATCCGGTTAATGATTTCAAAATAAAATATCTATTAACAGGCAATTATGCCAGATGTAACAGAGAAAGTTCAGTTAAAAAATAATTAAACGTGCAGTCAGTGTTGTTTTTGTGTGTTGCATGGTGTCATGTAGGGAAGAACAGCCCAGAACATCTTAAAACTAGTTTGTCTCCCTGAAAATTGCATGCATATACCCTGAATAAAAAGTTAAAGTAACTGAAAGTAGCGTGACTGAAGACACAATCTGGAGATTCAGCTGTAAGTGCGTGAAAGTTCAGTGAAAAAAAAAAAATTAATGACTCGAGTATGAAAACTAATTTTCCGGCAATGAATGCACTTCAGAATCAAAAGTACAATTAAAAGTATATCATACAAATAAAGCATGTATACTCTGTGCGGTGGATTTTGAGATCCTATATTCAGCATTTTTCTTATCATCAGAATCACTTTTCAATAGTATTACCAATAAAATTAACTGATTTAAAAAATGTCTAGTATCTAACGTTATCAAATATATAGTGGAGTACAATGCAAGTACAGTATTTGACTTGAAACTATAGTGAAGTCGAAGTCTAAATTAGCAGAAATACTCAAGTTAAATACAAGTTCCTCAGAATTGTACTGAAGTAAATATACTTACAGGCTTTAACCTACTTCTGATAATAGAATTTTCTATAAAAAACTCTCCCAGGAAGAAGTAGTTTAGAGATCTGAATAATACATTTGGGCATTTCTTGATTTATGTTGTCCCATAAACTAAAACTATGAGCTCAAAAGAAAAAAATAAATAAATAGAGGAAGGTAGAGATGTCACGTCTGACGTGCCTTTATTTTGAAGGCGCCGTTTCACAACATCCGGCGTCGCCCCTGCTTCCTGTACCTAGCTTACCGCAGCTTCATGTTTCAACACTTGCCGGACTGTTTCTGCCTCTGTAGAGCTGTTTTTATGACAGCCAGGCTTCAGCTCTCCTCTGCTCGACTCTTCTCAGCTCGTTAGACCTCCGACAGACGCTGAAGAAATGACTTTACCGTCGAGGATTCAGCTCGTTTGAGTCGCTGAACACTTGGAGCCCGTTTGACTGAAAGTGAACCGCTGACTGTCACCATGAGAAGCAGGAGCAACTCCGGGGTGAAACTGGACAACTATGCCCGGATGGTGCAGCAAACTATCCTCAAACACCAGGTGAGGGTTTAATAACGTACTTGTACTTATGTTTAATACACTTAAAAGTTGAATTAAAGGCAGTATTTTCACTGAAACGGCCGCTGCTTCATACCTGCAGGCAGGTAAAGTAACTGTTAGCCTCAGCAGTCTCATGTCTGCATGCAGGAGGTGGAGGAAACTAACATTGCGCAAGGCATCAGCACACACACACATAACACACACACATAACACACTCACTACTCCAGTGAGTGTTTGTTTTCTTTCACAGTGATGTTTTAAAGTCATGTCTGTTCCTCTGAAGCACCTGAACGTCACACAAACACTGCACAGGATTGTTGTTGTCATTAAAACAGGATTAATCTGCAGCCTCCACCTTTTCTGGGGCCGCCTGGTTCCTCCACATCACACAGGTGTTGGATGTGGTTCAGATCAGGAAGCATCATTTCTTTATATACCTGGCTTTGTGCATTAATAAAAGGTCATTTCTAACTAATGCAACAAAGCTGGAAGACCATGAAAGCCTCCACTGGACAGTCCCATTACATGTCCACATATTTTTGGACATTTAACTTAATAAAGTCAGTTTAAGTAGAAAAATATGAGCATAAAATAGATCAAAAGTAAAAGTACTCATAATGCAGAGTGGTACAACTGATATTATGTCATGTGATTGTGATTAAAGGTGCAATATGTAAGACAACATTAAAGAAATCACTAAAAAATTATCATCGTAATGTGAAGAAATAACAGTTTTGATGTCATGATGTTTATGTATTTTAGATATATATATAGACTGAAGTTTGCATGCTAGCCAACTCTGGCTGCTTCTGAGCAATAGCTGATAATTAACTTCTTTTGTACAAGAGTTTGCATAACAATATCGTGACAATATGCCTGAAACCAAAGCAGTGAAATCCTCGTCGAGCGAGCCTTTTTTAAGAGCAAGTAGAGAAAAAAGGCCCTGGACACCTGTCGATGCTGAGGCACTCTTTGTGGATATATGTCGGAACGTCACCGAGAAAATATCTGCTGTGACGGAAAAGAAATTTGAGTTCTCGTCACTGAAGAGCATCAGGACACGACTGGAGTCCAACGTGAAGCTCATCGCGGAAGCCGAGCGCCGTGTCTCGGCAGCTGATGGAGTTGGAGTCCAAAGTTTGTGTCCTGACAGAGAGAAGTGTGAATATGAAGGCCAGTTACATCCCATTATGTCCCCTCTCCTCCTCTACTTAGTGTTTCCTGAAACAAAACAGGAATCCATCCCCTGCAGCAAACACAGAAAACTGGTGTTTTGGATTTTTGATTATTGTAAAGTTGATAAAGACTCAAAAGAAGGAGGATTCCAGAGGTTTGAACCATTTGGCCTCGACATTTTGTAGTAAACTACAAGGAGCCTGAAGATGGATTATGAAAGCGAACGCGCTCGGCGTTGAAGTCACCGTTGAATCCGTCCCAGATGGCTCCCGGCCGACCTGCAGTTGTGCACAGCTCACTGCTCAGATGGATCGCTGCACTAATGAGTGTGAGTGTGCATGGCCTCGCTGCAGCCACACGGCCAGGAGTCGACCATCAGTCAGCTGATTAACAGCGATGGAAGTGTCGATAGTAAATCTGTCACTCAGGCGGGTTTTTATGTGACTGAGTCAGAGATCTTTAACAGTCCGTCCATCGGTGTAACAACTCAACACATGCTACTCTTTTCTATGAAGAAGTGAAGACCGGAGCTGTCACGCTGGTGTGTTTGTGCAACTTACCCAGAAACCACTTTGTGTGAGCGACACTTCTCTCTGTTCGTGATGAAACCACAGTCACTGTTGAAAGAGCTGTCTCAGTGAAAGGAGCAGTTTGACCTCCAAACTACTGAAACAAATGACGTTTTCATTAGAAATATTAATAGAAATATGACAAATGTTTATTAAAAAAGGACTGAAATCCAATAAAGAGGTTTGTCTTGTTCAACCGGTACACGAACATTGATGTTGAAGCTCCGTGTTCACCTCGACATCACACTGTCCAAAGCCTCTCATTAGTCTGTGGTAACCGCTGACCTCTGACCTCTGATCCCCGTCTGTGTCTGACAGGATCCAGTGACGGGTCTTCTGCCGGGCACCCCGGACCAGCCTCACTCCTGGGTCAGAGACAATGTTTACAGCGTGGTGTCGGTGTGGGCCCTCAGCCTGGCCTACAGGAAGAACGCTGACAGGGACGAGGACAAGGCCAAGGCCTACGAGCTGGAGCAGGTCGGTGCGAGGCTGCTTTCACTGTCCGCTGCTGGCGAAGGAGCTCATGTTTCTCTGGAGCGACGCCTTGAACATGTTTAACCTTTAAACCATCTCCCTCCCTCTCTGTCTGTCTGTCTCTCTCTCATTAGAGTGTGGTGAAGCTAATGAGAGGCATCCTCCAGGGTATACTGAGGCAGGTATGTTGTCTCCAAACACTTCTTCGGTCTCCAACAGACACATTTGCACCCCAAAAAACATAAGAAATTTAGCTAAAAGAAACTAGAACTGACAGGAATAGATGTACAGATATGTAGATTAAATAACTGCACACAAGCAAAGTAAATTCCTGAAAAATAAAGGTATTAAAAGTTCTATAACCAATATTATCGTCCCCCTCCAGCTGGATAAGGTGGAGAAGTTTAAATACAGCAGAAGCACCTCGGACTCGCTCCACGCCAAGTACAACACCAGGACCTGTGCTCCCGTTGTCGGGGACGACCAGTGGGGTCACCTACAGGTCGACGCCACCTCACTCTTCCTGCTCTTCCTCGCTCAGATGACGGCGTCCGGTAAACAGAGAGTCGCTTTCACGCGTCAAATCTTTAAAGTTAAAAGAAAAACTTAGATATTCGAAGGTGTTTATAATCAGGTTCCTAGTTTGAGGAGCAGAGTCGAGTTTGAGTTTGTTTTTATGGTGTCAAACTTTAAGTATATGAAAGGTCCGTCCCTGTGTTTGTGTGTTTGCACCAGGTCTCCACATCGTCTACACCCAGGATGAAGTGGACGTCGTTCAGAACCTCATGTTCTACATCGAGGCGGCTTACAAAGTGGCCGTAAGTGTTCAGTCACTGACAGCGAACATGTAAACTGAGCTGCTGCTGATTTAACGTAACGTGTTTTAATAACTGGTAATCCATTTTCTGGATTTTCTGGCACATCGACACTGTCGTCTTCTTCTGCTGTTCTGATTTGTTTCAGGATTACGGGATGTGGGAAAGAGGAGACAAAACCAACCAGGGCATCACCGAGATTAACGCCAGCTCGATAGGCATGGCCAAGGTTCATACACACCAGCACACACACACACACACACACACACACAGAAACACCCTGTTCTCTTGTATTTCCTGGTCCTGAGTGTGATATTGGAGCGAGCAGGTAGACGGAGGAGAAAACAGCTCCTGAGTGCAGAGCGAGAGCAGAGACAGAACAGGTGCTCCAGTAAAAAAAAAAATCCTCTGGCAGGGTGGAAGGTGTCTAGTCACTGCGACGGCCTTTACGCCGACCTTTTAGACGACCTGGACACTCCAGACTAACTGGGGATCGGGTGGAAGGAGTCTGTTTTGGTGCTGAAAGTGCACAAAGTAGTTCTATCTCTTCTTGGTATCAGTGTAGGTTAAATTAAAGCTGTTGTCAGGAAACGTCTCGGTTTAAAAGTGGCAGACTCTTTTATTTAGCGAACTGAGAGCATGTTTGTCATGTTGTTAGATATTTGATATCATTTCATAACATGAAAAAGTATCGTATCAATCCATTTTAACGCTTCAAAGAAAAGAAATCACTGATAGTTGTGACATGACTGGCTCCTCGCCCTCCGTGCCCGACCCGCTGCTGTCCTTGGCTGGTGTTGAACGGGAGGTATCAGGTTCTCTTTGGTCTTCCAGGAATGGCATCGCACTCAGAAATAACACAGTACTCTCAGTACCCAGTGCGCACACACACACACACACACACACACACACAGAGTTTAATTTAAGACTGTGGAAACAGGCCCCCCTGCAGGACGTTCCCTCCTCTGTTAATTACATGTCGTTTTTAGCATTAATGGAAGCAAAACAGCAGAGAGAATTGATTGTAACGTGCATTTAATTGTACTACTACAGGTCTAATATCACACTACGTTTAATTTGATACTGTATTGTACAATATTGCATCAGACTTTATGACATTTTGCACTTCAGTCCTCCTGTTATCGTCATCGTCTGGGTCAGTCCTGCCATAACTGTAATTCAAATTAAGGCTGAGGAGTAACACTTGATTTCAGGCGTAGCGTGTTAGATTTTGGATATCGTGCATAACTGTTGTCTTTTCCTTGTTTTAAAGCTGCATTACAGTAAAGTAAAGTACAGTTTTGTTTAATCTTGGTTTACCTCAGTTTCAATCATCTTTTTCTACTCCATCAGCAGGTTCTTTCTCTTTCGCAGTGTAGAGTTTCCACAGTTATTCCAGTTGTTCCACCTATTGTCACCTGAGATAAAGGAAATAAATGTCTCTGCCTGTTCAGTCTATACGCTGATGATGGTGTCATATTTCTACAGTAATCTCCACAGTTTGTGTCAAAATGTTTGGTCTTCTGCTTGGAGTTACAAAGCGTCACATGGCTGCTGTTTGTCCTCCAGGCAGCTCTAGAGGCTTTGGATGAACTCAACCTGTTCGGGGCGAAAGGAGGACCAGGATCTGTGGTCCACGCCCTGGCTGACGACATACAGCACTGCCAGGTACACAAATATACGTGATCTTAACTTTCACTGTATTGTTTAATGTCAAATTTACCCCCCACGTTTCCTCCTCTTTGTCTTCTTCTTCCTCCCGATCAGTCCATCCTGACGTCCATGTTACCCCGAGCGTCCATGTCCAAAGAGGTGGACGCCGGCGTCCTGGCTATCATCTCGTATCCCGCCTTCGCTGTTGAGGACATGAGCATCGTCAACATGACCAAGGAGGAGATCATCTCTAAACTGCAGGTGCAGAGAAGTGTGCAGTAACAAAGGGAAACAAATCTACAAAATGTCAGGATGAGTTTGTCCGTGCTGACTTCCTCTCTTCGTTCGTTCAGGGTCGATACGGCTGCTGCAGGTTCCTCAGAGACGGACACAAAACGCCAAAAGAGGTAAACAGTCTGTGAAGAAGGTGCAGCCTCTGTCAGATAATCTACATATAGGAAGAGGATAAAAATACGCCTCTTCTTCTTCTTTGTTCCTCCAGGATCCAAACCGTCTGTACTACGAGTCCGCAGAGCTGAAGCTGTTTGAAAACATCGAGTGCGAGTGGCCGCTTTTCTGGACCTACCTCATCCTGGACGGCATATTTATCAACAGCCCCGAACAGGTGATGAACATCAGTGTGTGTGTGCCTCCAAGCATTGTTATCTCTTACCCCTGTCCTCGAGGTGAATGCTAAGATACAACCTTTGTTGATTCGTCCAGGTGACGGAGTACCAGGAGGCTCTGGAGGGCATCCTGATCAAACAGAAAGACGGCATACGACTGGTGCCGGAGCTCTACAGCGTCCCTGCAGACAAGGTAACGACTTTGAGGAGAGATGTGGAACTTCTCGATACCACTGAGATCTTTATCTTTTAAATGTGCTCGTGTTGGAAAGGTGGAGGAGGAGTACGTGAACCCTCACTCTGTGGAGAGGATCCCGATGGGCAAACTACCTCTGAAGTGGGGACAGTCTCTGTACATCCTGGGAAACCTCCTGACCGAGGTGAGCTGACATTTTACTTGCCGACACTAAAACGTGCAGATTTTGAGGCTCTGACTTTTTAAAACTCATATTTAAGGGATTTCTCGCTCCCGGAGAGATCGACCCTCTGAACCGACGTTTCTCCACCATCCCCAAGCCCGACGTGGTCGTACAGGGTGAGTTCACGGGACGTTTGAGGAAGTATTCACGTTGATTCCAGTCCCAGATGAGTCTTACGCACTCTCTTTCCTCTTGTAGTGTCGATTCTGGCGGAGACTGAGGAGATCAAAGAGCTGCTGCTGCAGAACGGAATCGAGGTGGAGACCGTCGCCGACATCCATCCCATCCACGTGCAGCCGTCCAGAGTCCTGAGCCACATCTACGCCAGACTCGGTACGACATCAGAGGACGTTTTCTTATATCTCATTCTTTAGGTCAGAAATGAAAAGTTTAACACTTCATCTATCTGATGAAGGGATAGCGTATTGTCATTTTGAGTTTGAAGACTTCCTGAAGTTAAAGACGTCATCTCACGCTCTGTTGCAGGTCGTAACCCGAGGCTGGGTCTGACGGGTCGGCCCTGCAGGAGAATCGGAGTTCTGGGAACCTCCAAGTTCTACATCATCAGAAACACCATGTTCTCGTTCACACCTCAGGTTAATAAGGAAACGCTCCGAGATACGATTTTAAAGAAAACTAGGCAGATTTTTAAACACAGTTGCATGTGATTTTCCCATCATCCCTCTGTCTCTCCAGTTCATCGACCACCAGCAGTTCTACTTGGCGTTGGACAACAAAATGATTGTGGAGATGTTGAGGACAGAAATCGCCTACCTCGCGTCCAGGTGGAGGATGACCGGACGACCCACCGTCACTTTTCCCATTTCACAGACTATGTTGAGTAAGTACACACACACACAGGAAGTTATCACAACAACCTTAAGATATATCGGAAAGCTGAAGATGTATGAAAACCTTGTGAGTTTTCCAAATTTTGTGTGTGTTCCAGCTGAAGACCACACAAACCTGGACCCTGCAGTCTTGGCTACACTGAAGAAGCTGCAGGATGGATATTTTGGAGGAGCAAGGTGAAATGTGCATGTTGATGAGGTCATGTCTCGTGTGTTGCTTCTGGAAATTTAGAGGTTTTTACAGACAGAATGGGGAGTTTTTGTTTTGTTTTGTTTTTATAGACATAAAATGTACCTGGTGAACTCGGAGCAACAAAATTGCAAGACAGACATCAGAATTCCAAGAAATAAGTTAAACTTCTTAGGAAAAAGTCATAATTCAGAAAACAGAAGTCAGAATTCCAAGTTCGAATTACGAGAAAAAATGCCAGAATTCCGAGAAAAAAGCCGAACTCAAGACAGAAACCAGAATGCTTAGGGAAAAAAATCCAGAATTCCAAGATAGAGGTCAGAATTCCAAGAAAAAGGTTAGAATTCCAGGGGAGAATGTCAGAATTTCAAGAAATAAGTTAAACTTCTGGGGAAAAAGTTGTAATTCTGAAAAAAGAAGTCAGAATTCAAGAAAAAATGTCAGAATTCCAAGAAAAAATGCCAGAATTCCGAGAAAAAAGCCGAACTCCAAGACAGAAGCCAGAATGCTGAGGGAAGAAAACGGAATTCCAAGACAGCCAGAATTCCGAGATGGAAGTCAGAATTCCGAGAAAAAGGTTAGAATTCCAGGGGAAAATGTCAGAATTCCGAGACGTAAGTTAAACTTCTGAGGAAAAAGTATTAATTCTGATAAAAGAAGTCAGAATTCCAAGACAGAAGTCAGAATTCCGAGAAAAAGCTTAGAATCTCAGGGGAAAATATCAGAGCTCCAAGACAGCCAGAATTCAGAGATTAAAATGTCAGAATTCTGAAAAAATAGTCAGAATTCCAAGACTCAAGACTTCTAAGAGAAAAAGACAGAATTCAGAAATAAAAAAGTTGAATTCCCAGAGAAAAATCAGAATTCTGAGAACGATCTCTTCCGTTAGAAAACCACAGGGACAAAGCTGAGAAACACCAGCATTAAATTTCCTCCTCCTCCCCTCCAGGATCCAGACGGGGAAGCTGTCGGAGTTCATGACCACCTCCTGTTTCGCTCACCTGAGCTTCCTGGACGGTAAGGCTTCTGGCAGCATGAGCCGCCACGACGAAGCGTATGATGCTGATGATGGCGATGATGAGCGTGACGGCGATGGATACGTGCATGAGTTACGTTGTGATGATGGTAAGGAAAACGACAGACCAACGGATGGATGGATGGGGAGGAATGGTGACACCTGGGATGGACAAACAGATTAAGTACTGCTGCTCGTTTGTTTTCCCATCGTTGGTTTGATCATTCCTAGCAGAAGAACACGGAGGTGCACACAGTCGCAGTAGTTGTACTCTGACTGTCTGTGCTGTCAGTATCACCATTAACCACTCAAAACACGCATGCCTCCATTCTGAAATTCAAAAATATTAATAATTCCTTTAATATTTACAACCTGTGATAAGAAACATGAAATGTGATTAATTAGCCTGTGTCGGATTCTCATTAATCATCACTTCCTGCTTTTTTTTTGTTTCCGGCTGTCACGCGATCACTCATCCGTCTCCCGTCCCCCTTCTCCTCCGTGCCGATCTGTAATGGCTGGTTGAAAGTTTAACAGCTGCTCAGAGGCCGCGCTTAGCTTGTGCTGCATTGTTTTTAATTAATGAAAACATGCATTTGACAGTTCGAAGGCTTGTGTGGAGCGCGGAATGGGAATCAAGAGCCAGAACTGCTGAGAACTGGTTCCAAATTGCCTGATTCTTAGGAATCTTACACCTGATGAACAACAAAAAACAAAATGGCAACAAACTCTTTTTTGAAGCCCTCTTCTCATTTCTTGATTTGTTTCCTTGCCTCCTCTTCTTGCGTCTTAGTTCCTCCCACCTGATGTGAGAGTGGAGGAGACGAGGAGAAGACATGGTGTTAAATAAAATGAGACGGAGCACAGCTGCAACATCTGTCCGTTGTCGTAGCCTGCTGCTGTTAATGATCGCTGTTGGATGAGGATGTCAGTCGTCTCTCCTCAAAATGCATTTTAGGAATTAAGGCATCCTACAAGATGGCTCGCTGACATTTAATTTCCAGATTTGATCGGGAGGACGAGGAGGCACAAAATGGCAAATTAAGACGATGAAACCAGCGCTAGTTTCAAATTCAAGCACCTGAACATGGGCTTGATTTCCAGGAACGCCATTAATCCTGATGATGATACAAATATTCATCCTTTTGAGATGATCCCAGACACAGCTAGCTCACAGGCTACTGCTAGCTTGACAAGAATGGAGAATCACTTCCCATCCAGAGCACTCGGTCATTTCTCTTCCTCTTCAGAAAAACATTCTGCATGTTTTAACTGTTCATGTTGCGTTGAGTGCACGTCTGGCTTATTTTGACATAGGCGTGTTTTTAAATGGCCGGTCTGTTGGTGGACGTCAGTATTTTAGAAGCATGTTGATCGTGGACGCAGTAGCATGTTGTAGTCTTCAGAGTTTAAAGGGCCAGTTCACCTAAAATCTCAAACACAGGCACTCTTGTGTGTTCTTAATCCATGCCGGTAATTTTTTTGTAATGTTTGTTTTGTTTTAATATCCGCTCTAAAACACTGATGGTGAAAATGTAAAAAATGTGTTTTGGGTGAACAAACCTATTGAAACTGCTTATTTTTAGATAGATTTGTTTAGTAAATCTAGATGGTTTGATTTAAATGTTCGGATTCTCTGAACACTAAATAAAGGTGAGTTGAATCTATTGTTACTTCAAACTTGATTAACCTTTTTCTTCTCTGCTCTGCGTAACTCATCATTTCTCTTTCCCTTTTTTTTCCCCATTCTCTGTCTCTCCACCTCCGTCCTCTCCAGAGGCTGACGACCTCGCTCAGTACCTGGACCACCTGTTGGCTCACTCCGCCCCCAAGAAGGCCAAGCTTCCGGTCAAAGGAGCTCTGGGGAGGTTCAAGGCCCTGGCCACAAAAACCAAGGAGATGGTGTCCCTGAAGAACAAGGCTCAGGACCTGGGCGTTCAAAGTGAGTGGATCTGTAACTCCAATGTGTTCGCTGCCTCCTGCAGATGTTGACAGCAGTTTGTTTTTGCCCAGATGTCAACATGTACCTGTCGAACAAGCTGTTCCGCTCCCCTCAGCCTTCCCTCAACCTGAACCTCCAAGAACCGTCTGCGCAGCAAGACTCTCAGGTCTGTTTGTTTTTTTTACGTCTTCGTGCAGTTTCTCATCTTGCCAAACCTTTAACCTTCCGCCTCCCGTTTCCTCCAGGTTCCACAGGTGTCGGTCACATCGGAGAGCGGCATCCCGAGAGACGCCAGCGGAGCCATCGACTACAACGCGTTAGCCCTGCTGCTGAAAGACACGCAGAGTCTCCAGGACCAGGCTGATATACTCTACATCCTCTTCAAAGACAAGTGAGACACACACTGCACTGCGACTGTAACACCACAGAGGCAGACGTGTGTTAAATATGTGCGGCATTGGCCACGAAAACACCTTTTATCTGCTCGGGCTTTGACTTGTTTTCAGGGGAATGGAGTGGGACACGAACCTGCACGGTAAAGGCTCGACGGTCAGGACTCTGCTGACCGACCTTTACGAGAAGGCGGGTGAGCTCAAACACTGGGGCCTCATCAGGATGATCTCCGGCATGCTGAAGAAGAAGGTGGAGGAGCTCGACTCGGTACGACACATTGAACACAGGAGAACAGATTGTTATCTTTTGCCTCTCAGGTCTTCCGTATGTATCTCATGTTCACTTCTCTGATTGGTTGCGATCCGTCCGTAGGCCTGCTCTGATTTGCTGGCGCACCAGAAGCACCTGACGGTGGGTCTTCCCCCCGAGCCGAGAGAGAAAACCATCACGGCTCCCATCCCTCCCGATCAGCTGGCCTTCCTCATCGACGAGGCCAGCGACAACAACATCAGCGTGGCCATCCTCACTCAGGTGAGACCCGCTGCAGTCACCTGAGAGATTTGTCCTCCTCGCCCCCTGGTTTACTCCGTCCCCCTTCCTCCAGGAGCTCATGGTGTACCTGGCGATGAGCATCAGGACTCAGCCCAGCCTGTTCAGTGAGATGTTCAGGCTACGTATCGGCCTCATCATCCAGGTGATGGCCACCGAGCTGGCTCAGTCGCTCAACTGCTCAGGTAAGACAGGAAGAAGGTGACAAAGTGGTGTGTTTAGTATTGTGTTGTGACGTAACGTGTGTGTGTGTGTGCAGGAGAGGAGGCCACGGAGAGTCTGATGAGCCTGAGCCCGTCAGAACTGAAGAATCTCCTCCACCACATCCTCAGCGGGAAAGAGTTCGGCGTGCAGCGCAGCGGTCAGTCCATCGTAACGACCAATCAGATCCCGAATCTCACACACACACACACACACATACAGCCAATCAGATTCTTCTCTTCTCCCTCTACAGTCAGAGAGCTGGACGCCGGCGTCAGTCCCGCCATCTCCATCCATCACCTGGGCAACGTGGGCGCCACCAAGAGCGAGAGAGCCGGCATCAGCAAACTGAAGAGCGACATGAAGATGGTAGGATGTTATTATCAAAAGATCCCGATTAAAAGAGACGACTGAGGTGAAAAAGTCAGATAAGACATCAAAGTTCTGGCACTAATGAATTCTCCAGTGTGTCTTTCAAAGTGCTGATGGGGAAGAGAGGCTCTTATTTTGAAAATATTGTGCTTTTCATGGCAAAACCGACTTCTGTGTCCTTGCAGCTGGAGCACAGGTTGTCTCTGACGGATCCCAGTAAGGTGACGATGGTAAACGAGTGTCTGCGGATCAGATCAGGTGTTAATTCACCTCCGTAATTGTGGGGAAATCAAAAAAGGAAGAGTGACGTTGACGGACAATTGTGGAGATTTTTCCAAATCGAGTTGATCGTTGAGGCCGTCGTGAAGAATCCTCAGTTTTACATAAATCACCAGAGCAGCTATTCGTTGATTTATTCACAGCTTGTCTGTTGTGTTGCAGGCGGAGCACAGGTTGTCGTTGACGGACCCGTCTAAGGTGATGCTCACTCGAAGGCTTGTTGACTATCGCAGCTTTAAATCTGCTTCTTCTTTCTCTTTTTGTTTTTTTACTGTAAAGTACAGAAACCTTGGGAAGAAAACGTATATTCTGGTGATCCGCTCTGTCTGATCTGTTCCTCTTCTTGTTTATTACTGAAGGACGGATGAAAAGAAAGAAAAGATCCTGAATGTTGTTTGTTTTTGTTTCGATCCAGGAACCCAGGTTGTCTCTGACAGATCCGGCTGCAGAGGTGATGATGATGATGATGATGATGATGATGTTAAGAGGAGGATTTTATTATTGGATTTGGTTTTAGATTGAAATTTCTGGGTTCTGATTGTGACTAATCAGCTGCTGGTGAGTTAAAATGAGGTAATAATTCAGGTTTAATCTATTTAGGCGCAGAAGGGATGCGATGATGATGTCAGTGATTCCACTTTGTTTAATTTAGCCGATTCAAAACGGTTTGAATTTGATATTATCCCTGAAATAACTGCGATCGCTTCGAGTGTTTGCAGGCGTTGGAAATCATTTTTATTTATTCAGCGTTGAATCGTCGTCTGAGCAGAATCAGACGCAGCGTCCTCGATCTCTGAGTCTGTGATGCAAAGTGGATATTTCTGTCTCTGTTTCAGCTCGACCCGTCACTGTCCTTCCGTCGCAAGGTGACAAACAATTAACCAAACTTCTGGGTGTTAATTCATCCGAAAAACAATTAACACGAACATCAACTAAAAGTCATGGAGCAGCTCACATCAGCGACTAACCTGCTAATTATCTCATTCAGTTCATTAACGAGTCTTTGTTGTGCGTAAAGCTACAACTCAGGATTGTTTTCAATGTCAATGTGAAGGATTTTCTCTTGATTAATAATCTTTTGGTCAATATGAAGCCAGAAAATAGTCACAAGTGCTGTTTTTGTCAAACAAACAGCCCTAAATCGAAATATATCCAGTTTATTTGGATGTTTATTTGATATTTTAGAAGCTGGAACGAGTTAATATTTGGCATTTCAGCTTGATAAGTTATTTAACCCAGAGCCTGATCGATGCTGATATTCGCAGTGATCCCTCAAAGATGGTTATGAAACATTTGTGATACAAATATGTAATGGAGGCAGGATATTTTATATTTTAACAATAAACAAGCAAAAAACGTAAAATTCAGTCAAAATAATAAAAAATAACAAATGTAAATCACCCCGGAATTGTTTGCTGCTTTTTCTGCTCTTTAAAACCAAAAAGTTGACACATTTGTTCACAACTTAATCAATATAATGCAATTAAAAAAATGCTAGTTTTTGTCAAACCAACAGTCTAAAACTGAAATATATCCACTTTATTTTGCAATTAGAAGCTGGAACCAGAGAATATATGACTTTTCGGCTTATTAAATTAGTAAAACCAGAACCGGTCAATGCCGATATGAGAGAGTAAAAGATTTGTAATTAAAGTATCAGCCTATAAAAACACATTTATTGCAACAACCCCTTAAATGCGAACATCAACACTTAAAAGATGGAGACAGAGGCTGAATATTTTACATGTTCATGCTTTAAAACCAGAACTTCTTCATATTCAGTCAGTAATTCAGTCGGTCTCTAATTTAAACATGATGTTATTGATAACGTTCAACCAGAGAGAGATTAAAAAACAATTATCTTGGAACTATAAACATTTTAAAATGAGGACAGGAGATACTTTTATTCTACGAGCTCTGTAGGTGTACTGAAACATTTTTCTTCTACATAAAAATGTTCTCGCAAATGTTCTAACGCTTTTCCATTTGCTGTTTCACGCTGCTGAACTTTGTTTCACTTTTGTGCTGGAGCCACATTACGAAGCTGCTCAGCTTTGATTTAATCTGTTTGTTTCTAACCTCACTTCTTTAATTTTCTCACCCTGATTCTGATTCATGCGGCTTTTTTCTCCTAACGTCGCGACGCAAGAAGCTTTTGGGTTTGTTTTTTGTTGCCTTCACTGTTTTGTTTTCATTTTGTGGATCTATTTTTGTTTTTTCTGTCTCTTTTTTTTCTCTGCCTTGTTTCTGTTTCTTTCCTCTCAGAGCATGCGATCTCAGTCTCTGGACATAGAAAACGTTGAATCTGGGGTAACATTTTTTTTTAGATATTTCTGAACATTCTGACAGTTTTTGTGTGCTCGATTGCTTTACGCTTCAAAACAGGAAGAGGGTACTGTTCTTCCCCCACAAACACAGCTTTAAAGCACGGTTTCCCTGTGGTTCTGGCTGTTCAGAGGTACAGGTTGCCGTCCATAGAGTCTCTGGATATTCCGGAGAGCATCCCGGGCGCCAAGGACACCAGACAAGGCCAGTGGCTGCGCAGGAGGCGTCTGGACGGAGCGCTGAACCGCGTCCCTGTGGGCTTCTACCAGAAAGTCTGGAAGATCCTGCAGAAGGTGAGTCTGCACGCCAGGATCAGGTGTTTAAATATCCCCGCTTTCTTCTGGAGAGCTGGGATTAGGTCTTTTCTGGGTTTCTAACACCAGGATACAAACACTTTGTCTTTCAGTGCCACGGTTTGTCCATAGAAGGGTTCGTCCTCCCGTCTTCCACCACACAAGAGGTAACAATTCAGACAGTATGTTATAACAAACAAATCCGTAGCTGTGTTTCCCTCCTCATCTTCCTCTTGAACTCCTCCTCCAGATGACACCCGGAGAGATCAAGTTCTCCGTCCACGTGGAGACGGTCCTGAACCGCGTCCCTCAGCCGGAGTACCGGCAGCTGCTGGTGGAGGGCATCCTGGTGCTCACCATGCTGGCCGACGTGGACATCCCGAGCATCGGCTCCATCATCCACGTGGAGAAGATCGTCCACCTGGCCAACGACATGTTCTACAAGGATCAGGTCAGCAGAACGCTCTCAGATCCACTGTCAGTGTTTGTGATCAGCTCAGGCAGGATTTCCTTGTTTCCGTCCTCCTGCAGAAGGACCTGGGGGCGGAGGAGCACATCCTGGAGAGGGACCCGTCCACCAGCGTGTGCAGGCTGCTGTACGACAGCGCCCCCAGCGGCCGCTTCGGGAGCATGACCTACCTCACCAAGGCCGTGGCGGCGTATGTGCAGGACTTCCTGCCCAGCGGGTCGTGTGCGGTGCAGTGAGGGGAGCTGGTGGAACCACTCAGGAGACGATGGAGAAAAGATGAAGCTAAAATCTGGAACATTTCTCACATTAGAACAACAATAAATTAACAGAACAGGAGGAGGGTCCGATACATATTATCACTGTGTGTGTGTGTGCACGATAAAATACGTAAATATTATGACTCAGAAATAATTGCGATAAACGATATTTGAGAAAGATCAAATAACTTTTAATTCTTTAGAAATTGGAATATCAAACACAGAAGAGGATTCTGAATCTTTGAGTAAAAAAGATTCAGAATTTGGAAGAAAAAGCTGCTGATCCTCTTCTGTTGGAACAAATATAAACATTTTCTAAATACATTTTTTTAAAAACAAACCAGCAAAAACGATAGAAAACGTGACAATCATGACAGGCCGAGTTGAGAGACACATGTTACATTATCTTTTATTTATGTGAAAATCTGATCAAACTTCAGCAACAAACTCACATAAATGTATCAAATACGCCTCAATAATTAAAGCTTTTTTTTGTTTTAGGTCAAAACATTGTGATTGATCCGTGTTTCTGTAGCAGCAGCAGCTCAACTTCTTACTTACGATGTTGCGTACGAGGAATATGCAGTTACTTGCCCTGGTTCTGAAAAAGACAGTATTACCGTAAAGCTGTGCTTGTGCGTAGGAATACGGACGTTGTACCGTTGAGAGAAAGTAGTCCCAAAGAAAAGGGCTGTCTGACGCTTACGTAAACAGATTTTTATTATTTAGGTGGCTAGAATACGTCACATTACTGTTGGTGCCTGACTACCGATCAGTACCTCATACAGCCCAACATCAGAAGACCCAAACTATATCTTTAAAGTCAGAACTTTTTTTTTTCACCGTGGCACTTATCAACGTCCGTATACGTAATATTAGTGTGCATGTAAATGTAGTCAGTGTTAGGGACTATTTTCTCTTGCGTTAACACACAACTTGGTGCTCTAGTGAGTATTTACCGAGCGCTCGTGTTCAACGTAATGCAGGAACGTGTGACCCAGTGTGGTTCTGTGGCAGGTACTCGACTTTCATCCAACACCTGATCAAGTCATTGCTTGTTTTCGGTTTTTGAACGCAACAAAGATTAATGTCCGTCCTCGACTCATTTGAGTAAATGTGATCTAACCCTCCACCGAACAAGCGAGCCACCGCCGACTAACACAAAACCTTTCAGCTTAAACACAGTTCTCAGACTTCATTAACTAACTTTATCCTAATTTATTGCCACACGTGCTTTCGCATCGCACTTCCTAAAACTCACTTTACCTCCGATCCCACATGCTGTATGATGTATAAAATAATACCAGATATTAGATAATCTACTATTTATTTTGTAGCACTGAGATGATAATTAAAGGAAGCCAATGCAGACGTGTCTTGTAAGAGGACACGAGTCACTTTGGGAGATTTCTTCGAGGCCTTAACATTGTTGCACTTATAAAACTACAAGTGTGCTGTTTTATTTTTAACTATGCAACAGAGCGGACTTGATGATGCAGTCGTGGAAATGATTTTTTAGCACATTGAGAGCTCGACTAGTTGATTTGTTTGAAATGAAAGCATGTTGTTGACGTAGATATTTTTGGATGCGGTGTCTAATAAGTGCAATTTTGGATTTTTGGATTTATAAAGGACTTGCCTTAATTTACTGTGTTTAAGTGTAATTGCATTAAAAAAAAAAAACCTAAACCCATTTACTCACATCTGCTGTTTTACATTTTTACGGACACATTTCACCTTTAACGGTGTGTTGCATGAAACTTTTAAGGGAAATAAAAAGATGTTACATGGAATAAACAAAGGTAATTCAATAAGGTGATATCTGAAGATGTGATCGCCACACTCCATGTGTACCACAAACAATCAGGGTCACGTCTCTACGTAACGTTAAAGTCTGAAAAGGAAATCCAGCCAAACAAACTGTGATGTTTTTGCTGTTTTTGAAACTAATTCTGTATTAAAACAGAGAAAACACCTCGTCTGTGAGCACCTTTTTTGCCTTTCTGTCAGTGTTTCATGTTCTTCTGCATAGAAAATATCTTGAAAGTGTAAAAAGGTCAAAGTCTGCGCAGAAAACGCTGCTCCTGAACGCCTCGTCAGTAGTCTTTGTGACATCACACTACATCGTGGAGTCACACATTTGCTTAATTTTTGGCTATTTTGTCACGTACGAGTCGATTTAGCAAAGCTGCTCTGTTGTTGTTAGCGCTGTTGGCTCAGGCATGTACGAGCTGACCAATCAGAGCAGACGAGGGGTGGGGCCTTAAAGAGACAGGAGCTAAAACAGAGCATTTCAGACAGCTGGACGATGTGAGAACATTTGTTTTCTGAGTATTAAGGCATGTTAAATTGTTCTGAGTAGTAACCTAAAACTAGAGAAAAGTATGACATGTCTCCTTTTAACTAATCTGGGTCTGACGAAAGGGTTTTCCAGACATTTAAACCCGAGAAAGTAACCTTAAGATAAGAATGTTTTGTCTTCCTGCTGTTTCGAAAGGCAGCAATAAAGGTTTTAAGTTTCAAATAAATAAAAGCGTTCCATAATCATCTATTTATGTGTCTGTTTTAATTGTGATAACACTTGAAAATAGTTGTTTCAGATGTCTTCTTCATCTACATGACTCAAAATATCAAACCCTTCTCTTACTGGCCTGTTGGAGGATGAAAAATGTCTTTAGGCGTCCAGCAGGTGGTGCAACATCCTCCACCATGTATGTTTTCTAGCATCTATATCAGCTGTTTCTTGTTATTGTTTACTTAACACCAATCAGTGAGAGACGCTTTGTCTTTCTCACAATATGTTATTTTTCCACTGTATCATCAGATTTTCATACAAAACTAACTTAATATCTAACACAGTTTAATCTATTAGTAGTCTGTGGAAGTATTATATTCGATCTTTCCTTGGCTTCCTTGGTGTTTTGCTATTCCCCACCTCACTATAAGATGAATGCTTCTGAATAAAACTGTTGATGAAGCTGTATTATCTCTCACGGAATAATAAAACGGGAGGTTTCTCTGAGAACATGTCAGAGAAAGTGAGAGTGTAGCTTGCCCTGCTAACGAAACGTGGTGTTTAGAGTACAAAGTTTACTGATATTAAACACAGACAGAAATACTTGACCTGGGTCGTATATATCTGACAAAGCAAAGAGACGGGAATAAACACAGACGGGTTTCTGTTCAGGCCTGAAAGTATTGATTTCTGGCTCTGAACATATATGACCATGAAACACATGCCATCACCAAACTGCTCTGAAACCCGCTTGCTCAAAGAAAGTTTAACCAACATTTTGTGTTAAACAGTCTTCAGTTGTTGGATCAAATGACTCAAATGTAAAACATGTGTTTTTAACAGTGTCATAAATCTACCAAGAGATTTCTCAAGATTCATCTGAAACATGGCGAACAGCTTCTTTTGTCACGGTAATTTCTGTTTTTACTCAGCTTTAAGTCTTCGGTGCAGACGTTTAAACCAAAATGTCCATTAAGTTTGACAGAAGCTTTAATATCCAGAATGTTTTTGACCTTTTTAGCCTAGCTGCACCTAAATAGTCTTAAGCTAGCTTGTTTTCCCTCCATTTTAACTCTTTCTCTGATAGCTAATTAAATATATCTTAGTACTTGTTAAAATATTTGCATTTCATACCTTTAGTGTGTAAGTTTCCTCTGGAACATAACTTTGTGTGCAAACTAACTGCTAACTGCTAGCAAAATGCATTAGCTTATGCTGAGCGCTTGCTAATGTTAAGCCCTTTCCAGACGTGGAGTACGTAACACTGCGCGCTTAATTTTCCTGTTGAGATAAAGGTTAGTGTTTCTTTATATTATATGGCAGGACATTTACAAAAAGTCATGCTAGCTCTCACACGTATTTGGCACTTGAGACTCACATTAGCTTCGTATCTTTGGCAAAATGTTTAGCTAGGAATGAATTCAATCATCCACACAAGTGAACTGAATATATATACAGTGGACTGCAGGTCTACAAGGTTTTTTTGTTGTTCTTTTTGTAATCTACTTTTCTGCATGCTATGATGGAACAAAATGTCCGCTGTAAAATATGGGTCTCTCAAGGGGAAGCTGTGACGTGTTCATTCACGTAAATAAAGGGAAATTGTAGTGATTATATTGTTGAAATAAAAGACCTACTATGAACCCAGACTGAGGTTAGACTACGACAGAACAAAACTAAAAGCACAGTTCGCAAAACAGATGTGAAAGCAGAGGAAAGGTTGAGTTATTTCAAAATGGTATTCAGTTGGTCTGAACAGTAACAAAATTCCAAGCAAGCCCGTCTCTGTCCAAAATACCATCATCGGCGTTAAGAAACCAACACATACACTTTCACACAGTGAAATGTGGCAGCGAGTTGGCTCACAGCTTGTATGAAGAACACTGTGTGCGAGTCAAAAGTTGACCAGATAACGCTTGCCCAGACAAATTTGATCGATAGTGACGGGAAGGATGTGGCCAAGATCGGCATCAGGCCACAGGAGTACGAAGTCTCCACATGAAGGAACAGTAAACACATTTTTAAAACACCACTGTGTCGCCTGGTTTTAATGTTCGCCTGTCTAATTAAAAGGCTTGTAATGACTTTAAACTTTTTAATAATGTTTGCAGTACACACACTAAAGTCTGTAGAAAACAAATGCATCCAAATATTACACATAAAAAGTCACTTTTTACCAAATCCATCTTTTTTGTAGGGGCCTAAAGATAACCGAACTGCAACAATTTCACTATGTTCACACACTTGGTTTAACTTACGCCTGTTAGTGAACAGTGTAATGTATTTAATTCATGTCACACATTTAATGTCAATTACCGTTTACCTAAACTAACCAATAGGTTTTCTTGCCTAAACCTTATCAAACTGCATCATTTCAAAGGTGCCACTTGATTAAATATAACGTGTTGAACTTATGTAAAAAAAAAATTACCCAAACCGTGATCTTTCCCTAAACTTAACCAAGTACTTTTGTCTCCCTAAACCTAACCAAACTGCAATCACTCCATTTTACAAGAAAGTATTTATTTATTTTTACCATACACCCTTTAACTAATGGAACGGAACAGTTTAACGTACTTTCTTTTCAGACTTAAAACATCTCCCAAATCTTACCAAATAGTTTTGTCACCTAAATCTGATCAAACTGCGGCTTATCCACGTTACAAAAAAAGTCACTTGTTTTAAGGTGCATCTGTGAGTTAACAGACGTACGAAATTAATTTGACATAAATATCTTTTCGTTAACCTAACCAAACAGTTTGTTGCCTAAACCAAATCAAACTGCGAATTATTCACATTAAAAAAGTAACTTGTTTTAACGTGCATCCGCGAGCTAACAGACGTACGTAATGAACTCATCTCACATACGTAACGTAAATTAACCTACTTGCTTTAACCCAAATCAAGATATTTTCTGGAACCTAACCAAGTAGTTTTGTTGCCTAAACAAAATCCAACTGCGACCATTTCACTTTATAAAAAAGTCACTTATTCTATCTTACATCCTTCAACCAGCTGAACACAACATATTTAACTTTTGTGAAATATAGTTATTTTGATCGAAACCATTATTTTTTTCCTAAACTTAATTGAATAGTTATGTTGCCTAAAATTGACCACACTGTGACAATTTGAGGTTATCAAAAAAGTAACGTATGTCTGTGAGTTAACGGACATAACATGTTAAATTTAATCCACTGATACTCACATGAATACATACAAACACACATTGACGAAACACACTTCACTGACTCTGCACATTTTTATATGAAGCTGAGAAATCCTTCAGGACACATTATTCTTCTTGCATCCACATGATTTTTGTTTGTTTCCCTCGCATTCTTGGCTCATCTCTGTCGTTGGGAAAGGCTGAACGTGTCAACGGCCAACAGCTGTTGGACTTTTGAACACTGATGGCAGATTTCGGTCCCGAGTCAGCACATGAAAAATGCAAAAACTCAGATGAATCAGAGTGCATGAGTCATGAGTAAGTGCTGCAGATGTATTAAATGAGTTGCAGGAGTTTCAGATTGTGAAACAGTTCTGGAAGAGGTACTGCCTCTTTTGTCCCTGTGAGTTCTACATTGTATGAAATACTATCACATTGTTAATGATGCATCAACGTGCACAGTAAGTAGCAAAGTTGCTGTTGTAGCTACATCTTTATATGCAGCTAGTTTAGACCAGTGGATCCTAATCCAAGGGTCAATCTAAGGGTTAATCCAAGGGTCAATCTAAGGGTTACTCTAAGGGTCAATCTAAGGGTTAATCCGAGGGTCAATCTAAGGGTTAATCCAAGGGTCAATCTAAGGGTTACTCTAAGGGTCAATCTAAGGGTTAATCCAAGGGTCAATCTAAGGGTTAATCCAAGGGTCAATCTAAGGGTTACTCTAAGGGTCAATCTAAGGGTTAATCCAAGGGTCAATCTAAGGGTTAATCCAAGGGTCAATCTAAGGGTTACTCTAAGGGTCAATCTAAGGGTTAATCCAAGGGTCAATCTAAGGGTTACTCTAAGGGTCAATCTAAGGGTTAATCCAAGGGTCAATCTAAGGGTTAATCTAAGGGTCAGGCCCACAGAATTCATATAATTTCCTGTTTTTCGACTTTAAGTTTAATTTGTTTTCTCAAGACCAGGAGTTACTTATGTCAATATCATGGATTAAAAAATGTTGTTTTCTTGAGATAATTACTTCACACATCTACCATCACATACACACTGCTCTGTGGACTTGGTTTTGGGTGTTTCAAAGAAAACCATATAAACTTTTTTTTATGAATTTCTGCCATTAACGACGGGCACTCCTTCCAACTGATCTATTAGGAAAACTATTATGTCGAAATTATCACCTAGACTAACTTTAAGTTGTGAAAACTTTTTAGCTCATATAAAATACATTGAATAGTCATTCAAAGTAAAGTCAACTTTAAACAAAAAAACACAATTTACAGTGTCGACAGTAGAAACCAAATGGATGGATGACCACAGACAGTTTGCTAGTCAAAAACTATTAAAAGTAAAAGTAAAATTTTAAATTTATTATGTAAATAAACTTCACTTAATAGTTATGTGACTGTTTCTAAACTATGAAAGTCTTTATAAACCATTTAATTCAACTTTTATAGTTAAGTTGCTACTGATAAACCTTAACAATCGCTTAATAAATGGTTTATGGAGCATTCCGTTGTTTATCTTTGTGAACTTAAGTTTAATTAACTATGAATTTACAATTTATTAATGACAGTTATTATACAGTATCAACGTTTTTGTGTTTTCATGCCACACAGGTATTTCTTTAATACAATATGTCACATACATAAATGTCCAAACTATTTCTCTCAGGTGGAAAGTGACGAGCTTTAACATAAACTATTGTAAAGCCTAAAATTAAAAAGACACAGATGCATTCAGTTCTTTTTCCAAGGATTTATTCCTCATTCCCTCTACATGTGGGTAATACAGTACATACAGCCGATAGCACACAGTACAAAGATAATTTGGGTTTAAAAGTGCAATCCTCCTCAAATATCTCTAAAACACGCCGAGTGTACGAAACATCAGCAACCGCCTGCTCAGTGCGTGAAGTAAACTATGAAGGTCGGTCGAAGCAGGATCAGTGATCGCCTTTCAATCTGAGGAGATGGATGTGCAAAAAAAGAAACAAGACGATCTGTTCCTAATGTTTGTACGCTGAGCTGAGATATCTCTAAAATGTTACTGGTTACAGATTTAACATCGACTGAGCTCCAGCCGGGGCGATTGATTATTCTAAAAACAAACCGTTAAAATATCATGAACAAATATATTTAACAAAACATGATAAAGAGATGGGGACGGGTACATTTTTGACACAGGATAAAATAAATATAAGAGAATCACCATATGCATGCATTACATATATTATGACTAATACAGTTTTATTGATTCTGATCTAACTGGAAGTTTTGACAAGAAGCTCTGTGTCCTCGAGCGTTGCATCAATATTTTGTAACCTCTGCTCCGTTTCTGTGCTTTGTCTTATCTTCCTTTTTTGCCCTTTTTCCTACTTTGCTTCTTCTTTTTCCAAACTTTTCCGCCAACAGTCGACTGTGATCCTGGCGAGTCGGGTTCCCTAATCTTACAGTTTGATTTATGTTCCTTTGTTTATCATGCAAACCTGTATCTTTGGGGGGTTTCTGGCTTTCCACATGGCGCATTGTCAGTGGAATGGTTGGAAGGACACATTCAGGTGATAACTTATCAGACACGAGACAACGATGACGACATCTGGGAAGATTTAAACGTCGGGAGCTTTTTTAAAAGGCTCACACTGCTCCCTGCTCTATCCAGCGTTATCTGGAGGCAGCTCTGGGATCAAAAGTTGCACAGCTGTAGTTTAAAAATGTGTGAATATGTGACATGGTATGAGCGTAGCGAAGGGCCGTTACCAATGTTGTTATCAGACTTAGATCATTTGTGATGTTAAGTTCATAGTAACTGGCCGGGCAAAGTTTCTTTTGTCATCATTACAAATCACAAAGTCTCCGCTATGAGATCTGGGCAGTAAAAAAAAAAGGTATTTTAAGGTTCCTTTGGCCACAAAACCAAGAATATCCAATGTTCACATTATATCCCATCATGGAAGACAACAACGTTAACTGACTCCACTCTTACTTCAACCTACAACCATCTGATCTCTCCCCGTTACATGGCTTATGTTGGACTTAACTTCCTGCTGTGTAATCCATATAAACATTTAGATGTCATCAGAAATATATTGGCACATATAAATATAAATCCAATTTTCTTAAAAAAAAAAAAAGGCTGGATAAGTGCGTATCCCAGGTGTGAGAACCCCTCAGAGGGATTATGGCTTCACTCTCATGTAAACACGGTGGTTGACTTCTAGTAGTTGACGGTCTCTGAGGCGGCTCGGTGGCTGGTGGAGCAGTATCCCGCTCTGATGTGAAAAGAAGAAAGACAAATCGATGAGACAAGGTTCAGGCGTGCAAACAAGTTCATTACTGAGGCTGATCTAACGCCCCCGTGAAGGATCAGCTGGCTATAGGTTCATTGGTACAGGACATTAATTGCAATATATACTTTGTTTCTGGACATTAACAAATGCTTATGAATACAACTACACTAACTGAAATCTGATTAAAATAACTTTACCGCAAATATATTCTGTCAAATACATTTTCATCACAAATTATTGAAGGCCTATAATTATGGTAACCATAAGGAAAATGGTTACAGAATAATTTAGCATAATATAAAAATTGGTTAAACTTGTCTTCAACATCACCAAAACCTTCCAACTTCTCTCACATACCATTTTGAAGATAATATGTATCATATAAACAAATAAAGTTTACGCAGGGTTTAAAAAATATTCAGATTTAGCAGGTATCTGATTAGCTTCCTGTCAGGCTATTCACTTTCAGTATTTTTGCTTTTGTGTTTCTATTCTGCTTTGCTACCATCGCATTTATACCGCTGACGAGCTAATTTTCTTTTGTGTGTGTTAAACTGAATCAAAGTAAATATAGGATAACTAATATAACTTAGCTAACTTGCTAACCTGTTTAAATGTATCCACGATAGTAGCACCTTAACAAAATTCATTAGCTAGTACGCTAACCCCCAAATCTTGCTAGCTGTGCTAGCTTGATGAGTAATTACTAGAAAAAAAAAACATAAATTTATGTTGGGCTACGTTTAACAGCAGGTTATTTCACTGTTTAACCAAAAACTGAAAGAGGACATAACTTTATAACATAGGTGGTAATCATTACGATGTGTAGCTAGCTAATGTTGCGTCGGTTAGCCTGACCAGCCTAGCCTTCGAACGCCATCACTGAACAGTCAGAACACATTATACAATTGTATTATTTTATTACGTTAGCGTCTTACACATCTACCTATACTACTAGCTAATCTTCAGTGGGCAATTTTCCTTTCCAGTTACCTGCACAGTCCCGTGGAGCATTCATAGTTGTTCTGGCAGTAAGCTCCGAATGGTTTACTGTTCATGATCCTCCACAGTGGGGTCATCCGAGCTATCCTCTTCGGTGTGTGGACCCCGCTTGAATCTGGACTCTGGTCAGGGCTGGACCGGACCAATGGACCTGCGCAGACCTAGTATAGACAAATAAACGGGCACAGAACCGGACAGAATTGTTATTCCTAAGGAACCAAATAAGAAAAAAACAATCATTATGGATATTCTCAGTAGTCTTCAGTGTGTGTCAAATCAAAGTGGTGCGATAAAACTCAAGTTATAAATTATTTTAAAGCTCATTTAAAAGAGTTCTGGCAAAAGTTTGATGCAAATATGCAGGGAAGCAAAACAAAACATACAATTAATAGCTTTTTACAGAGCTTTCTACTAAATCTGCTCTTCAGCTAGAAAGTGGATCTAAAGTTAAAAATTTCAAAAAGGTAAAGAATGAAGTTTTCTATGCCAATCTTTTTTGTGAATGTACTTTGATCGAGCGTTTACACCTTAAAATTGGTGCATTCCATTTATATTCCATTATTTTCTTTGCTACTTCCTAAAGGTGATTAAAACACCCAAAATTGGTTGATTAATCAATATTTTCAGTGTAAAGCTTATGTTTTTAAAAGACAAACACTTTAAAAAGACTGAATTCTTGCACACCATTTATTAGTAACTACCATAAGTCGGTCCACTCACCTGCTGAGCCAGCACCAGCAGCACAATGCACAAAGCTGCTGCTGCTCTCCTCTGGGTGAACAAGACTTTCTCCTGCATCTTTGTAAGTGTTTCTTCTTAGTGACCTGAGAGTTTTGAGTAAATGTCCCAACCAGTGAGGTCCCCTGAGCTCCGACACGTTCTTGGATGACTCAACCAGTCAGCTTTCAGTGAGCCTGGAGGTTCAGTCCGATTGTAATTAGTCGCCTGGGGCTGCTGGAAGTCTCTTCAAGTGAGTCTGACTCAGCGAACTCAGTTGTGGCACCGGCTCGCCTTTATATAGACGGGCCATGATCCCAGGAGAGAGGAGGCAAGAGGGAGGGAGAGTCACAGTCCACGCTGTGTGTCGTCCAGCCCTTTCTTTATCTCTCTTTCTGGCTCAAATCTGACATTATGTGTTTGCGGTATAAAACCGGTCACTCCGGAACAAATGAGGCCATCCGGCTCCAGTCTTATTTTGTGGTCTTTTAATTTCTCGTCTCTAGCACACTTTCTCTTTCTCTTCTTCTTCTTCTTTTACAGAAATAGACGCAGATAAACGTGAGTGGACCCGAAGACGCACACGTGATCGGGGACACATTGCAACAAAAGAGAGAGACAGCTGAGGGTTAAAGAGGCGAAGAGGTCGCTGGATGTGTTTGTGTGTGTCAATGCCACAGTGCGTGTGAATGAACTCCCCGCGAGATAAGGTTTTATCAATCTGCAGAGTCTGCGCTGTGATGTGTCTTCGCCTGGTGATGACCCTGACCTGACGCAATCTTACAGTCCCACTTATACAACGCAGACGGAACATAGGAAGGCTGCAATTGTGGCTTACGTAAGCGGATATAATCTACATACCACACCGGCACGTGACTTTGGTTTCCTTGCGCACAAAAACCGTTTGGTTAAAATTGTTTTATTTGTTCGTTTTCTGCCCTCGATATTTTTTTGTTCTCCGTGCCGGTTCTGGTCATTTCACAGACGGTATTCTCACACAGGGGCCATTTTCCGCCGACATCACGCCCCCAGTGGGAAGATCAAATATTGTACTGCTGCTTTCCAGGTTGCAAGCAATATGTCGACACAGTTTTGAAGACAAAAAAGCTCGACTTTCCGTCCACGAAAATACCCGAATTGCCTGTATTGTACGGCATATCGAGCGTGCGCACTAGAGACGTCCGGCGACTGAGCTAGCTAGCGTCCGGCTAACTTGAACAAGGATAAAGTAATTTCACTGCTCTTCTAGACTTCCCAAATTGTGTTGGACCAAATTATGACTGACACGAGTTCGCTCCAAAAAATGTATCCACCGTTTTACAGCTGCTTCTTTCACAATGGTAGCTTATGGGAAAAAGTACTTTTTGTATTACGTGATGATGTAATGTTTTATTTTATCAGTTCATGTTGTGTTTATCAGCTCACATGGAGACGGATAGCTCAACTGCTCTGGTCTATTCTAGTTATTTCAAAGAGCAGTACGTGGGGACCAAGTCCAGTTCTGAGGTCCAGCCTTGGTTGTCATTAGAGACAGGAACCTTGTCCCTTAGAATGTCCCTTATCAAAAAATATAGGTTGTGGCTCACTATGATTATATATGTGATCTACCAAGCTGCACTTGTGTTTGCAAAGTTCGGACTCTCATAGCTGGCTCCACTATCCTGGCGTATCTGTAAACCTCCCAGTTTATAGTCCAAAGAGAAAAGTCGTTTTAAAGCTCCAGATGCAGGTATTTAAGTTTCATGTGAAGACAGAATCGTGCCTGTTTTGTCAGGTTTATTGTGTTGAGTGGGTAGTAAAAACGGGAGCCTGCCTGCCTGCACATGGCTGGATCTCATTAACTGGGTTAGTAAGACAAAGGTGAGAGCGCCAACATTCTACAGGACATGTGTGCGCAAAGATTCACAAACAGAACGTCATTTTCCAGCTGCACTGTGCTGTTATTATACTTTAAGATCTTTGTGTTCACCTCTAACGCTATGAAACACCACAACAGGCAGATTACTGCATTCATGTTTTCAAGGGCAATTCATGTCTGGAAAAGACTGGAATGTTTTTATCCAAAAGGAGATCCTGGCTGAGACAGAGAACATTTCTTTGCACAATTCCTGTAAGATCGTTCATCAGGGAAAGGCCTCCAGAGGAACAAGATGCTGACAGGAACCCCCGCATTACATAAAGGCAGAACATCTGTCTCATATATCTTCGCCGAGCATTACTCATCAGATTGTGCATGACCGGCTGAGCAGCTGCAGAGACCGAGCGAGCTCTTGAAGGCCTCGGAGACGAGAAGCTAAGACAATAAGTTAATTAAATGAACTTTCCCATGCTTTTTTGTGTGATTTACTAATGGAGGACAGATGCAAAGTGTTGGATTTCTGCAACTGGTTAAAATATTTTAAGGGTCAAATTATAGCTGAGTGCACATCAGTCGTTCCGAGCATGGAAACTGCAAAAGTACACACATTAATAATAATAAAAAGTGACATTTTAAAGAGCATATGTTTAATTATTTACAGACAAATCTGTTTGCACCAAGTTTTATGGCGTTTGTTCCCCCTAACATTCCTTGTTTGGCTTTTTTAATGTCCTTTTCTGGGCTTTATCTCTCGGCACATCTTCTTTACCATCATCAAGATGAAAAAAATGGAAATTAAATATCAGAAAAACTGCACCAAAACTTATTGGGGTCTATTCTGGACCGAGATCCATCCTCAATTCAAGTTTTGTGGAAATCTGTTCAGTAGTTTTCTTGTAATCCTGGCGACAAACCAACAAACCAACGGAGATTATTAGGAAAATACAAATAATAGCTTCAGATTAGAATTCTGGAATTTCACTCAGGGGAGTTTTTTGTAACTTGCTAACGTATTTAAGTTACGTCACGTATGCTAATCAAAGGGTCCAGGGCGCCTGTCGCTGGTACGCTGCAAAGTTCACGTTCTTTTTGGAACGGTGGTGTATGTGGGTTCAGCTTTAATCCTGAGAGATACGAAGATAACTTATTCTGGCCCGAGACACATCCTCTATCCAAATTTAGTGGAAATCTGTTTTGTAGTTTTAGTGTAATCCTGCCGACAAACCAACAAATAGACACTGAAGAAAAATGTATGTTTCCTAAGACTTTCAGGACTTCCACCTAGGAGACCGTTATTTACGTCCAGTGTGAAACCAAAAGTCAACCGTAACTTATTCTAACTTGCTCGTACGTATGTTACGTAATTGAAGTTTAGGCTAATCAAGTACTGTTCTTGTCTATAACCAAATTTCAACTGCGTTGCAACTATTACATTGTTTCTGGAACAGTTTCTGGAGTCATTTCCAAGACCAATGCTATTCAGTCGTTTACATATGAGGGAGTGTTGAAATAATCAGAAGTTGAAACCCTCATTTCGATTCAGTTAACTGTTGAGCTGTTTGAAACAGGCTCTAAAGGTCGATACTGAACGGACGCTTGAGAGTTAAAGCTGCCTTTATGGACTGACGGTGCCACAGTCAGCTGTCTGACCACCTTGTGTACTTTAAACTTTGATTGTCCTGAAGTAAGAGGGAATAATTCCCTTGGACAAATGGATCGAAGAGAGGGTCGCAGACATGACCTCATCTGAACAGTTTGCAGTCCTCGTGTGGACTGAGCGGGGTCAATTAAACAGAACTGGGTTACCTAGAAGGCCCCTATAAATGTGTACAGGCCTTGAATCAAAGCCAATAACTCTGATAGTGAATGTGGTGATAGTCCACCTCCAGCAGCGCTTATCTCTTATCTCTCGCTTAAACAGTCATTTGAAGTCATCAGAATGTAGCAGGCACGTACGGTTTTACAGTTACTACCAAGAAACAAAGCATATCGAGTTGTGTAGGCTCAAAATCTACTTTGCTGCAGGAAACAAAGGTTAAGTTTGCATTCAGTTGTTGAATAGCTTGCAGTTTTTCCTCCCTGTCTTTGAAATGCAACGCTACCATCACCTGTAGATGAGCAGATTAGTGTGAAACATCTACTGGCTGGTTTGTAATCTTCTGCAGTTGGACAGCTAATCACAAAGCTAGCCGGATAACGTGCTAGTGCTCGTCAGAACGAGTCAGCGAACGAACTAGCTCGCTCGGCTGCTAACGGGACAGTTGAGCAAGAGATGCATTCCTAGCATCGACTCCTGCCGCAGAAGAAGAGTGTTATGTAAATATCATGGATGGTGCAACACAGCTAATTAACAACGCTCGCAAGAAAACCAGCCTTTACTGCTGGGTGTTGGTCCGAGCACCCAACGCTTATAGAGAGCCAAAGTCCAGGACTTTCCGTTACATCTGGGATTCTCTCGGCTCCACTCGCTGCTGTCGCTCAATAAAATTTGTCGTTTAGCTTCTTCTTTGCATTCTGAATAAATATGTTCCTCGTCATGAGGCCAAGACAGCTTAACTTATTCCAGGTACAGTGTACAGAATAAAAACACAGCATACGAGAAATGCAAACAGTTATGTTTGCACAACTGTCTAGCTGACTCATTTCGTAACACACAAGGACGCACACTTTTTTTTTCTTCTGCACACCAGATCCAGTAATAGAACATGAGTCTTTTTTCTGTAGCTGCTGACCTTTATGGCCCCTCTCTGTTTGGCTTCAGTCCAACGTGATTAGTCACAGCTTGCGTCTTCCTGGTGTGACACATCCCCTAGTGAGACGTTTACGGGAAGCACTCATGCTAAAGTGCGTTTCTGCGCGTGTTATTTCAGGAGCATTACAGCATCTTGTCAGAGGAGACGAGAAGGACCAAACCGCAACGAAGCACGAAATCCCTCGAGGAAGTAGAGAGGGAGGTCCCGTAAAAACAGAGGATTTCCAGTCACTCTGTAAACAAACGTTACGGTAACACATCAGCAGTGCAGATCCTGAGGCCAGATCAGAAAAATAATTAACTTTCTGTTTCTGCTCTTAAATGTTATTTTTAAAGCAAGCTGCAGTTCATTTTAATGCCTTAAAAGGAACAATACGTAAGAATTGGCTAACTTGAATTCACATGCCAAACAAAAAGGGGTTTCATACCACCAGAGTAATTGCTGAGCGCTGCTGTTAGCTTGTTAGCTTAGTTAGCAGTGCAGCTACCAAGGGAGTATTGGTGTTTGAGCTGCAAAGGAGCTTCGGACCGCTGGGAGACAAAAATACCTCTTTATCATAATACAGCAGCATCTTTGACATTTAAATGATTGTTTCTTCACATTCTGTTGATAATGTTAGTTAATAGAAATTCTTACATATTGCAACTTTAACTGCAGTTAAAGTTCACAAACAAAATCACAAACAGGGCTGGAAATTGTCCTGAGAAGGAACATAAAAGTGTTTTCACACTTACAAATGTTGTTCTTTCAAGTTCATGAAAGACTTTATCTGTAAATATTTGTACTTTTGTGGTCAATAAAATTGATCTGAAGCTAAATTCTGAAGCTCTTCTAATAGTTTTTATTAAATATATGGCAACTTATGATCAACTCGTATCAATTTCAGGCGTAAAAATCAACACCCCTTTCTGATTTTATCAACCTTTACACCACGCCAGCCCTCCTTTAGTACGTTCTGCCTTTAAATGACTGATTGGGTTTCACTTTAAAGGGAAGCCGGCGGCCAAGAAGCTGCACCAGCTGACGGCTAGCTACCTTGAACTTTCTGCACGTGCAAGTCAATTAGTTGTTTTTTATATCACATCAAGAAAAGAGGAACGACACTCCTTTCTATGCACCTTGCAGTGTTAAAGTATTTAGCTGGACAACCGGTCCTGTGACTAAAAGACAAACAAGGGACAAAAAAAAGGACACAAATGTGCTTTCATCCCCTTTTTTCTGTGTCAGGAAGTTATTCATTGAACCGTCCATTGTTGGTGTAAACAAGCCCACTTATCTTCATATGTGTGACAAAGACTGACCTCGTTCCCTTCATGTGAATCTCACACAGCCCTCCTCAAAGGCCTCTGCTGATAGGGAGGTCAAGGAGAAATAAGGAGGCAAACAAAACATCAACAAACATGCAGAGATCACTGCATGTAGAACACAAGGAACCCGCTGTGTGTCCCATAAATTCATTTTTCTGTAAACAATAAAGGAAATAAACCAGGTTCCACAGCTGGAGTATTTGTTCCTAGTGAAGAGCGCCCTCTGTTGGATTCAACACATCACTGAATTGTCTTCCAGAATTATGTGGATAATTTAGGTATTTAAGATAGCATTTCTATTTATGTTTAAAGGAGCACTCTGTAATTTGGGGGAAGACATTTTAAACAGAAGATAAATCTTCATGACTGTTTTTATGTCTAATAAACAAACTCTTTGTTTTCATGACTGAATAAAACAAAAACTGACCTTAAAAGAAACAACACAATTTCATAATGTTTTTACTTTGTTTATATGTGGCGGACCCTGCCACCTTTCTAGCTTCAAACAGTGTTCTGGGGACCTTATCTTCCTCTGAGAACAGCTTGTTTATTCAATGAACATTAATATAAATGTCAGCTAACTTTACAGAGAGGATTTTCATTCTCCCGATTAAATAAAGTTAGTAGAATAGTAGGACTTCACGTTTACTTAAAAGGGAAACTTCATTATATCTTATTTTGGGAAATACCCTTATTCGGTTCTTGTTGCCAGGAGATGGATGAGAGGATCAAAACCACTTTCATGTCTATATGTTAAATAAGAGGTGACAGCCATGAACTGGTTAGCTTAGCTTAGCTTAGCTTAGCATAAAGATTGGAGACTGGGAGGGAAACTGCCAAGCTGGATCTGACAAAGCACAACAACATTCCCTGACCAGAACTTCTAACCGTCACAAAATAAAAACAATTTTCTTTATATTTTTGCATTCATTACGAAAAAACAAAGGTGTTTTACAAGAAATAATGTGCCGAACTATTTGTTGATCTAGACCAGGTTACCAAGGAACAAGTGGATATTCCAGGAAGTTACTGGTCTCGTACAAGTCCGACACGTACAGTACCTCCCCTGAAAAGAGCCAATCATCTTTTTTTACTACACAAACGTGTTTGGTTAAAGCAAATAAGAGAATTACTAAAAAATCCAAAATTTGGTAAACAGCAAAACACGTTCAACAGCATCAAAGAGACAATAAATTAGGTTTTAGAAAACATGCATTTTATTTCATTATTCATTTTCACTCGTAATAAAAATTGAATACATTTCCACTGCAACACTGTTGCGCCTCCTCATTTTCTGTTTAGTTTTCCTAAGACAAGACGATAGCAGCACTTTTTTTTACAAGTTTTTGGAGGTCCCTCCAGTTATAAATACATACAAAAGTTTAGATTGTAAACAGCAAACATGTGACGTCACAAGGCCTTCACGGTTACATCCAACACCTCGTCCATTAAAATGATTTTCTTCAAGGAGTGTCTAATTTCTTAGAGAGCAAGAAATCCAAAATGTGTTAAACACGCATACAGGTTGTTTTTTTGTTTTTTTTTGCTGGTTCCTCTTGCTACTGAAACAAAGATCAGGTAAAAAAAAGAACGAGACTGGAAAACAAAGATGACTGAAATATTCATTAATTGGCTGTGGTTTGAGACACATGGCTACTTTGAGTTCTCTTAAAAAAAAGGTACCCTGATGTTGAGTTTAATCAAGAAATCATATTTAATTGTTAAGCTACCCTGCAGGTTAGGTTTAGCTGAGTTAAATCACCACTTAGTCAGTTAAGTTGCTCTCAAATGGCTTAAAACGCTTCAAAACGTACCAGTTATCATTTCAGTAGGAAAATTACATTGGTGACTATAAATACAGCAACTCACAAGTTAGTTTGTCCCAATAACATCATTTAACATGGCCCCCATTCTCGCTCAGAAACCAGGTCTATGTCATGGGGAACGCCTGTTCTGGCTACTAGATCTGGACTACCTAACTGGGCCAGACCAACCTGACCAATGTGGGAACCAGCACATTCACCATCGCAGTGCTTTTAAACAGTTCACAGAACAATTATTCACAAGAAAAACAAACTGTAAATTGACACAACACATTCGCTCATCTGTCATCACGAGTCAGCAGCTGCCTTTTAAAGTGCTTTAACAGTGATCTGACGATCTTTGTGGTCACACGAACGACCCTATTAAATCTGCGCCCCCCTTTTGTCTGGAAGCATGTTCGAGTTACTCAAGTCTGCTTTAGCGACACGTGCACGACTCGGCCACCATGTCCGGCAGCTCCCTGTACTCCACCTTCTTCTTGTGCACGACCAGCACGCTCATGGGCATGTACTTGTAAGGCACGCATGACGGAGGGGGGACGTCCCCGACGCCCAGGTCGTTGATGACCGTCTGGATGATGGCGTGGTTGGGGGAATGGTAGCCGTAGTGGAGCACCCGCGGGCAGTTTCCCCTGCAAAACCGCGGGTTGTACACCGGCGGAGCGATGAAGTAGTGACCCCAGCCGAGCTCGTCAAAGGACAGCCGGAACGAGTGGAGCTTGCAGCGGTTCTTGGGCACGCCAGTTTTGCGTTTGTATTCGGGGATATCATAGACGATGGAGGCAGCGGAGGAGGTGGAAAAGGAGGAAGATGTGGAGGAGGAGGAAGCAGCAGGGGCGTTTTTCAGAACATCCAGTGATTCATCTTTGGGCTCAGAGCTGGAAACGTCTTTGGAGCGGCGGTGGCGGTGAATCGAAGGATGCCACTGCCCTATTCGCCTCATGATGCTTTCTCCCAGCAAGTCCCCCATCCAGTCCTTCACTTCCCTTTCCTCCTCCAGGTACAAAAGAAGAGACGGGACTTCCAGATGTGGTTCGCCTCTCCATTTCTTTTTCCTTTGAGGACGAGTCAACCACCACAAGAGGCTGCTGTTGTCTTTGGCATACCAAGGCTCTGTGCACCAGTACTGGGCAGTGAGGGTCAGGTGTCCCCCCGCGCTCTGGTTCTTCCCCTGCTGGACGTGAGCGGTGATGTCCGTCTCCGTCCATCGCTCATAGGGCTCCAGGGTGACCAGACTCTCTTTGCCAAGTGGGGCGATCTGAGCCCTGCAGCGGGGCGGCTCGAGGGCCTGGGAGGCGGAGCGGAGGTGGATGAACGAGGCTCTGATCAGCTGCTCCGAGGGGAGAGTGTCGATGTTGTACTGTACTGTGAAGCTGTAGTGGTGGTCTGAAGGAGAGACGGAGGCACAGAAGAAGAGAAAGCATGATGTTGTAAATCCTCCGATTTTATCGACTTACACCTTTTACCCAAGATGCTTAGGGCAGATTTTTATTTTGTTTTTTTTTACTGATCCATCAGACGGCCGGAATCATTGGCCTATCACAGATACAGATATTGATGTATCGGTGTAGATGTTGTCTGACATGCACCCTCCAGAAGACTTCTTGTATTTTACAGAGCAAAATGCAGGAGAAGGTGATAAAAGTAATAAATGATTATTAGCTGTATTGCCATTGGCAAAACGATCATTGCAACCACTGATTTACCCAAAAATCCAGTATCAGCAAGGTTCAACTGTTAGATAAATATACTAGGAAGGGTGCGGGTTGTATTTTAGGCATTTTTGAATATGTGTTACCCGCTGCTAAGGACTGCCCTGCGCTAATTTTTCCCCTTTTGCCAAGGGCAATATGATTCACACTGCACTTTCACTAGCCCTGGGTTAAAGTGATAATTCAAGTCGTTTGAGGTAGGGTTTGTATGAGGTCACTGTATTACCTGCAGTAGATGACCTTCAGCTCCCTTCCCCGTGTGGAAAAGCACCCTAAAGTCCTGCTAAATGGGTCCGACAGCAGGACCTTTTTTGGCAACCTATAACCTAAGAAAATATAGCTATATCAGTTTAAGCTTGTGCGTGGGAACACACAGATGGTGTATGGTTAAGAAACTGTAATGCCAAAGGAAGGGGCTGGTCAACGGCAATGTCAAGCGCCAAATATGTTGAAAACATAGCGTAAACTTATGCTAACATCAGGCTTTTGTGTGCAATCTCTGCATTCAGGTTAACATGCTGATCTCTGGCGCATTTCCCGCGGCGCAAAGTGATGACGCGTTATCAACATCCAGCTGTGGTGGCCTATAAATATCGATAGCGTAGTAAAATGTACAATCCGGTGATCAATGTAACATCGTCACTGGCCTCCGTGCTGCTTACTGCTCGACTGTCTTGCGTACTTTGACTAGTGTCGTTAGCCGGAAACATAACGTGACGTACAACGTTAAACTCCAGATAAAAATTACAGACTGGCTGCCTTGACTGCAGGAAGGCGCAATTGGGTCAATATATGATTTTTAAAAAAAGAATAGATCTGTGTAAACACGCCAATTTGGGGGGAAAAGTGGCATTAGATATATACATTTTTAGATGGCTAAACTATGTTTTCAGCAGTACAATACTCTGCTTCCCTGTTGGTGTGCCTCATACAACCCCTCATGAAAAGACCGCGAACTGTCCCTTTAATTGTCAGTTGGCTCACACAACTGCTGTAAGTATAATGACATGTTGCTACTCCATTTTCAATTAGTTTCACCCTGTTTAATCCATTTTCAGTGGAATAACCCCACGAACTCGAGGCTAAACCTGCACTGGAGCCAAATTAGCTCTAAAACATTAAAAATATAGATCAGTTAGCTCACTAAATGTCACCTGTGGAGGCTGGCAGGTAGTGCACCGAGGAGGCCGAGGGTCTCAGCAGGCGGACCGTGTTGGAGCCGAACTTCCGGTGCTGTTTGGGCCTGCCGTCCGGTTCGGCGGCGCTCCGGTACAAACTCAGCATGAACTGCAGGTTCTGGTCCGCTTTCTGCTCGTCCGTCAGCGGCCGGTGGTGAGCGCCTTTGTGCTTCGCGCTCTGGTGACTCCGGCGGCTGCGCTTCAACATGGTGGGCTGGTGAGCGGCCATTTTGTGCCCGGCCACAGCTCCGGTGCAGGTGGACCACAGCAGGAAGACGAAGGAGGACAGGACGAGGACTCGCAGGAGGCTGTGTCCGCTGCGGGTCGCCCTCATGTTTGTGTTAAAACCTCTTGGTGCTAGCGAGCTCCACCGACGAGGAGACAGTTGGCAACCATGCTGCCCGCGGCCGACGAAATGACAATCAACTTGCTGGAATCGACGGTGACCCCAATTAACCCCTCGGGTGTGCGCGAGCCGCCAACGGTGCGCCGAAGTCACGCCCCTTCCGGGTTGGACGTTATTTCAGAAAAACTTATAAACACATTTTTCTTTTTTTTTCTTTTTTATCCCGTTTGAGTTGTGACATGAATCACACATGTGATGTATATAAATTTAAAGTATATTTTTTAGAGTCAAGAAAGCCGTTTGTAGTAAAACTAATGAAATATAAGACTTTGAAAATACGTAATTAAAGAGCGGAAGTCACGCCATTTCCGGTTTGCCCCATTAGACGTTAATTATATATATATATATATATAATATATATATATATATATATATATATATATATATATATATATATATATACAAAACTGTTTTATCCCATTTGAGTTGTGATATGACTCAAACACATGATGTATATGAACTTAAAAGATATTTTTCTAGTCAAGAAAGACGCAGTTTGGAGTACAACTAATGAAATACAAGAGTTTGAAAATAAGTAGTTATCGCCATCTGTGTTTGCTTGTCCTGTCTGCCCCAAATTCACAACCAGAAGTGAAAGTGTCATCCAGAGGTACTTCAAGTATCTTGTAGAGATCATATGCCTTTACATGTAATTTTGAATGACACTTATTTTTTGCATGTCTAAGGTCATATTGTAACCAGTGTTATACTGGGTTGCACTCCTTCGAGGTCTGTAATAAGTTTTAGCACAGAAATCAAGTTACTTTCAAGAGATCCCTATTTGTAGCAGTCAGTGGAGTTGTTTCACTTTCTGAAGTACAGATAACTGTTTAAAGTAAGGAAAAATACATTTGCATATACTGTATGAACATCTGTTATGACTAATTTCACCATTAACAACAAAATTATTACAGAATACAACAAATTGACTGTAAGCATGTCATTTTTTTTTTTACAAATACAGTAACTTATATAGGCTGCTTCTTCGGAGGAAGAATAAGACAGTCACCAGACTTCCTTCAAAAAGCACTCAATTATGAGACTTTGCATTAGAAGCATCTGTATAAACTTTGTGAAACGCTGTCTACAACACTTTATTAACTATTTGAGCCATCTTATTAATTTGGCAAATGCTATAGTGGTAAAAACTGTATCAACCATTAATTTGGGAATCCACACTCAATTATAATTCATGTCAATCATCAACCTCAAAGTTTAGTTTCACATTGTAAAGTCTTTGGTCATGTGATGTTCTCCATCATATAGATTATTTTTTAATATTTATTTGCCTTTCAGCAGAATATCTAAAATAAAAATGGTCTGAACTTGTAGATTCAATATGAGCAGATTTTATTAGAACATTTTGTTGTTCGATCATCACAGCAGGTTGGAAGATTTTTAAAAAAACTTTGATAGAAATGTGACAACATTATGACTTGATCGATATTTTTATAATCACACATAAAATAAAACAAATAAAATCTAAACAAGAGGGTCGGAGAGGTAGAAGGCCTCTCTCATTTCCCCAACACGCCTCAAAACAACTTATCTTAAAGGACAAACTGAAATTATACAACATCTGCTGTAGAAAGAAAAGGAAATTAAATAATTGCACATATTAATCGCAAATCAAGATAATAAGTCTCATGGAAAATGTTCAAGTCTGGAGAGAGGCGAGGAATAACATGCATCATGGAACCAGAGGAGGGCAGCAGATACACAAACACAGGTCCAAAATAAGCCTGTGGTTCTCCTTCAGCAAAAATGATTTTGTTGAAAACTTATACAATGAATCATAGAATCACACCTCCACATGAGAACAATTCAATCACTTTTCTGTCTTGTGTGACTCGAGCATGCTGAACCTTTTCCCAAACCTGTTCTAAATCTAGACACGGTGCATGTTTCTGAGACAGAATGAGTCACATCTGATCCAGCTGCCCTCATTCGCTTCAGTTGTAAAATCTCTTCAACCAAAATAAAACAGTCGGTAAGTTTGACTTCAGTACGAGTTTGTTTCTGCACCTTGACATCAACATGATCACAGTCTGGTACATAAACTGTGTGAGTATTTTAACAAACCTGACACTTAAAGAAAAGAAAAATTATTCTGCTCTTTACTGCGAACAAAGCCTGAAGCATCAGTTCTGTTGCCACGGTAACCTGCAGGTTAATACTGTATAGAACGAATCATAAAGCTTGTTTACAATAACTTCACGGTCGAAAACTCAGAGTGCTGGACCAAGTTACACTAAATGTTAGGCTACTTTGACGGCGAAGTATTATAGTCAAAAGTTTCAGGTATTGAAACCAAAACGAGATAAAAGGAAACTAATCTAAAACTGCTGAGTTGTTGTGATGTTTACATACAAAACAAACAAATCTGCTCATAAAATCGAACACCATAATGAGCTGGTTTGACCCCCAGCCTCGTTTCTTTTTTCATTTTCTTGTATTTGATTCAAAAGTTCCTGTAGCAAGTCACTTATTTCATTTTCATGTATTTGCTGCAGATTTTTCTTTTCCTCCTCATTTTCCTCTCGGCTCATTTCCTTTTGTTGTTTATTCAGTAAGGCCCTGATTTTATCCAGACTCCCTCTCTCCTCAGCCACACATTTCACCAGGTCAGAAATTTGACCATAATGTTTTTTCTTCATTTGTCCTTCATTGTGGGCTGAAAGTGCCTTTAAGATGTCATATTGCTCCTTATGCTGTCTCTCCTTGTCTGCAATATCCTTGGTGTATTTCTTTTGAAATTCATTCAACTCTTCAGCTTTCTTTCTGGCTTCTTCTTCATACGTCTTCTTCAGATTCTCCAGTTCCTTCTCGTAGGTCTCCACAATGTGTTTCTTCTCTTTTTCCTCTTGTTCTCTTCTGATTTGATCCTCTTCCTTTCTCTTCTTTTCATCATTTTCTCTTATTTGTTCGTATTCTTCTTGAAGCTTTCTCAGTCTTTCTTGTTCCTCCTGTTGTCTTTGTTCTTCTTCTCGATATCGTTTTTCCCACCATTCTTTCTGTTTTCTCTCCTCATTCTCTCGATCTTTTCTCATCTCTTCTCTGCTCTCCGCCAGTTTTTTGTAAATGTTTTCCTTTGATTCTGATTCTGATTGTATTTTTTGCTCCAAAGCTTCAACTCTCTGTTTCCACTCCCGTTTCTGACTTTCTTCCTTTTGTTTTCTCTTCCTGTTCTCTTCTTCTCTGATTTCCTGTTCTTTCTTTCTCTCCTCACGTTCTTTCTCGATGCTTTTCTCCTTCTCTTCAAGTTGTTTTTCTCTCACCTTTCTCTCCTCTTCAGTTTCTGCTCTCTGTTTTTCTAGTCTTCCTTTCATTTCATTCATTTCCTCCTCATGTTTGCTTTGAAGCTCCTCCCTCTCTCTCTTCATCTCTTCTTCTTTCTCCTGCAGGATCCTCTCCATCTCTTTCTGTATCGCTGCCTCGGCCTCCTGCAGCATCTCATTAGTGTAGCAGCTGCCTCCATTTTCTTCCACCATGGTGTTAATCTTGGTTATCAGCTCATCGACCTGCTTGCGGTTTTTTTCATCCCGGTTATTGAACACATGATATCTTCCTCCACAGTCACGGATCAGATTCTTAAATGAATCTTCACATTTGTTTTCAATGTACTCTTCAATGGACAGCCCCTCATCTTCTAGTGTATCTCCTCCAGTGAGCAGAATGATGGTGAACCTTTCGGAATTGTTCCCAAATCCTTCCTGGATACGTTTTAATGTCTCCTTCTCCTCTTGTGTAAATCTGCCAATTGACATCACCAACAAGAACACATGAGGTCCTGGAGCCAGAAGACTGATGCATTTCACCATCTCCTTATTGACCTCTTCATGGTCCAAAGTTGTGTCGAACAGACCGGGAGTGTCGACCACATACACAGACTGACCGTTCACTTCACCAAGTTCTTTCTGACATTGTTTGGGAACTGAATGTTGGCGTGATTCAGCTTTAAACACCTTTCTTCCTAGAATGGTGTTTCCTGAAGCACTTTTTCCGCTGCCAGTCTTCCCAATCAGCACGATCCTGAGACACTCTGGACTCTGTTCCTCAGCAGCTGCAAAACAATAAGACCTGGAGTTATTCTAAATATTCATAGCTGCTAAGACATAGCATCAAAACTGGAGAGTAGAAATGCTTTAGAACACAGAAAAAACATTTAACTCAAAGTACTTACAAGTGATCTTGTTTTTCTTTCTCAGACTCTCAAGTTCAGCTTGCTGCTTGATGAGCTTCTCCCTTTGTACATGTGCTAATGTTTCAGTTGTGTAGCAGGACGGTTTATTTCTTTCCACGATGTACAACAGATCTGGGATCTGCTGCTTGTTGTTGATGTTGAGAACAAAGTATCTTTCTCCAGAGCTCTGAAGGAACTTTCGAATGTCTCTGTTCTTACTAACAAAGTTAACAACAGCTGGAGCTTTAGGATCTGAGTCTACAGTGAACAGAATCATGAGGAAGTCATTGACTCGACTGCTGAATGTGTCCTGGATGGTCTTTAACTCTAATTTGTCTTCATCGGTGAGAGGACCCACAGGTAGGACAAGGATGAAGGCGTGGACGCCCTCAAGGTGACACAGGGAGACACACCTGAGTGATTCCTCCATCACCTCCTCTTGAGGTTTCCCACACAAGGCAGGCAGATCCACCAGAGTAACTCGACGTCCCCACACCTCTCCCTGACTCTGAACACACTCTGATGAGTTGGAGACTGAAGGAAACACTGTCTGACCTAAAATGGCCTTCACTGCTGACGTCTTCACTGCTCCTCTCCTCCCACACAGAACCAGGTTTAAAGTTGGTCTGACGTGTTCAGACTTTGGTCTGATGGTCTCGTCACTGAAGGTGAGGAAGGCTTTTTTGTTTTTATACACAATGTTCTCAATCTTCTCCATTAATGACCAGTGGTTGTCTTCAGACATGCTGTAGTGTCTTCCTCCACAGTCTTCAAGAAGCTGACGCAGAGTACTAGTTTCCTTCCACTCTTGTGTGGTGATGATCATTGAGTGTTTAAAAGAGTCTCGGCCAAACAAACTCAGGATGAACTTCAGTGTATCTCTGTTCTTCTGTGTGAATTTGGAGGGCTTCACTAGCAGCAGGAGAACATTTGGTCCAGGGAGACACAGATTGATGCACTTTGCCATCTTTTCTTTAACTGCTTCCACAGACAGACTGAACATGTCTGGAGTTTTTACCACACTAAGATAGTTTCCCTTCCACTCTCTCCAGGCGCCAACAACTTGTTTGGAATCTTTTGGTAAATTAAAATGTTGGCTCTGCAGGATGAAGTTACCCAGCGTTGTCATTTTGTCTTCACTTTTCCCCATCAGTACAATCCTGACTGTAGGTGTTGAAACTGCAGGTTCTGAAAAAAAAGGAGGTGGAGCACATTAGGGTTGATGGCAACAGGTAAGTGGTCCCAAATTCAAACACGAGGCCACAGCTAGCAGTTTGATCAACAGAACACCCATAGCAGTAGGTATCAACCTTTTTTGGGGTCCAGCAACCCTTCATCTATTGTCCGGGCCCCTACTTGCCCCCATCAGATAATGTGTTTTGTAATATGTTAAGCCGAATGTCTTCCCCAAAACTGATTTGGTTTGAAAGACGACACCCAAACATTAATGAGGTGTCAGCAGATTCAGTCTATTCATACTCAGCAAGTTGCTCAACCACAGTCATTGTGATTGGCCACTTCACAAAAGTTCTTATTTCTATGCTTGTTATCGCGTGATTCTGGCTCCAACAAACATCTCAATCACATGTGTAGCATGAGAACTGTGTCAACTGTATTAATCTCATGCTCTGTGTGTGAGAGTTGGTAGCCGTAGCGTACACATAGAAAAGTAGAGCACAGATGTTTGATTTAGGCATATTGATGATAGCCCAGTCATTCCATAGTAGTTGGACATATATATCCTGTTCAGTTGGACACACCAGGAGATCTAAACTCTACTAAGTGCACTGTTGTTGTTTCAGAATGGGATGGATGGACAACCAGAAAACATAATGCCTCTGGCCATGGCTGCTGCAGGTGTGGAGGCTGAGTAATCACATTACTGTATTATGTTAATAAGTACTGTTATGGCTGTCTTTCCACAAGTTCCACAGGTGAAGGAGTGGGTGATGTAGAAAAATATCTCAGGAATGTTGAAAAACAGAATCATCAGTATTAATTACAGTAAATCAGTGTCTCCTCTAATTGCATGATTATCAGTTCCAGAACTGAATGAATGTTCAGTTCCGATCAGGGATGACTTGTACTCATCACATTGTGAAAGCAGCTCTCATACTTACCAGCAGCCCTGACAGAATGCAAGTTTATATGGCGTTTATCTCCTTGTGTCGTGTCTTGATGATCACCAGGTAAATCAGATGTTGCTTCTTTGTAACATTCATGGGTCACATAAGGTTCTTTGCTCTCTTGCACCATTTTTTTCATTTGGTCTAACAGCTGTTGATGGTCAACAGGCCACAATATGTTGGATCTACACTTTGTGATCATGTCTCTCAAAGGTGGATTCTGCATGTATCTTTCCACGGAACCTGGACTCCCAACTCTGGGTGGTGCTATCACAACCAGTGAATGATCAAATGATTGATCACTGAAGTATTCAAGGATCGACTGCAGCCTTCCTTTATTTTCTTCAGTGAAGTCTTCCGGCTGTAGAACCAGCAGGAACACATTAGGTCCAGGAGCAGAGAATCTCACACAGGTATCCAAATGTTCTGTCAGTTCTTCTGACGAGATGTTGGGATGCAGCAGATCTGGGGTGTTGATAAGAACTATGTGTCCCTCTTTTACTTGTCCTCCAACTTTCAGACAGCTGTGTGGTTCTTCCTCGGTGGTGAACACAGTCTCTCCCAGTATGAAGTTCCCCACTGAACTCCTCTGAGACCAGCTGTTCCCCAGCAGAACCACCCTCATCATAGACACTGGAATGACAATTACTTAAATCATTGAAACAACTCTATCAACTAATATCATGTGATAACAGATCTGTTGCACTGATACAATTTGCATTAAATAGCATTTCAACACCCTTGGAGGGATCATCCATCAAAAAATGTGAATTCTAATTAAACGCAAGAATAATTCTGACTCAGATGACTTTGACTCACTGTGAGGCGGCAGATTCTCAATGCTCGCTCTGCGCTTACGGGGTTGATGTTCATCTGTAGCTACAGGATACAGAAATATACACATTATTTCATCCGTTGTCCTTTGACTGAGGCACTAACAATGGCATCATTAAAATGTGTTTAATTATTCTATACTGTTAAAAACTGTCATTTACCATCTCTCTCCTACAGACTAATTACACCTTCACCTTACTGATGTGTTAAGTTGAACAGTTTTCGATCTTCGTTTGAATTTTGTGATTTAAGTTCTTACATTTGCCATTTGGTATATTTACCCTCAAAATGGCAAACCCATCTCTGTCATGATTTTCAAACCAGTCAGGAAAAAACTAAAACAAAATTACAGTCTACGATACAAAATATACAAAAAACAACTATTTAAACTACTCAATTAAAAGACTATTTACTTATTTTCCTTTATATTTTATTTTTTAAATTTTAATTTTATCTGCAGATGACAATGGTCATTGCTGGGTAATGCATGCTGTTCTGTTTGTACTAACAAACACAAACAGTTCAGAATATGGCAGACATATGTGCGGTTTGTTGTGCAGGAAAAATCATCACTGTGGTTTTGCTGACTGTGTGTAGCGGACCAGTTGTTGGGACATGTTGTTGTTTGTTGTTAAATATTGCAGCTCTCTTCTTTCTAGTCATGACAGCTTTCTTTATGACCTTTGTACGACTCAGAAACAACAGCCTAGGTAACCCATTCGACTGTTAAATCCAACACGTTGGTAAATTATATATACACCTAATAGCTGCAGCACCGAGATCCTCCCAGTGGCATTGGCAGGTAGTGGCACTGCAGTGGCAGTCTGCGGTAACCTGTGGTATCTCTACTTGTTTACACATTTTAATGTACAAAGTTTTGCACAATTTCCCATTGTTTTTACTTCTTAATTTTATCTAAATATATATTAAGATATGTTTCATAGTGAAAATGTGAATGTAAAATATTGTACATATTGTTCAATTATTATTAGTGGTGCTGTGCTCCACAGCCAAATATTGACCCCTAGCAAAGCTATAGGGGTCAATAGTGGACATAAGTCGACGTAAGTCGCGAAAAACTGCGAGAAATTTGCCATAGAGAATGTGACAAGGTCAAACAAGTCGCAAATCTTCGACGTTTGTCAAACATCTCCTGCTCTGGTATACATTCACCTAGAAACACCATTCAAACTTTAAAATGTTGGCACAAGTCCTGTGTATTTCAGGTATCTTCCACTTTTTTCCTATGATGTGTAGATTTTGAACAGTGACACTTCAATGATCGTAAGTGATTTTCGAAAAATTCAGAGTTTTCAATGATTGTGTGTGGCGGAATGTTCGAGCCAGCACAGTGGGTGATGTCATCGTCAGAGCAGGGAAGACTCAAAAAACTCTCAAATGTTCTCTTTACATGACGCTCTCAGCCACAAATTTCACTCTACAACAGTGATATTGTCCAAAGTTGTAGCCACACTTGTCTTCTTTCTCACAATGTGTCTACTTTATTGGTAGGATTTACGTATTTTGAATTATCTGCCTCTAACCGACAAGAGTAGCTCTCAACTGCTCCATTCACTCCAATGTAAATCAGGAAGAGGGTTTTCAGAGAAAAGCAGAAATTGCCCCTTCTTTTAACTCGCTCCAAATACCACATTTTTGAAACTAGGACTACAAAAAATGGTCACTGTGTTCTTTAAGGCCTCGTCGCTTGATGGTGAAATAGTTTTGCCGATATCATGTTTGGTTTTTGAATAAATAGTGGTAGTTTGGCGTCCCCGAATCGGCTATTAACGAGACCATCCGAGCAGCTGTGAGTCAGTGTCAGTTAAGAACAGGTGCTCAGGTCCAGCGAGGGAGCAGAGAGGGGAGGGGCTGCTCTCTCTCTCTCTCTCTCTCTCTCTCTCTCTCTCTCTCTCTCTCTCTCTCTCTCTCTCGCTGTAGCTCTCTATTTTTCACATTTGGAGATTGTGCCTAAGTACTCTGCACTAAAACCTCTTTAATGTTGTTCTGATACACTTTATGAGCACAAAAGTTGTCAGAGGTAATGTTCAGATGCTTTGCTAGAGATTTGGAGCAGTAGCTGCATCAAACCTCAGAGAAATCAATTCAAAAACAAATCGTTCATTTATGCGGTGTGCCAACTTAATTCACTCAGACCCAGTGACATATATACTTATACTGACACATCTGAACAAATAGTTCAAGTGTTACCTTGATTATGATTATTGATTAGAGATACATTCAGTTAATTATCAAGCAGAGACACAAAATAGAGGCTAGTTCTTAACAGGTTACGGTCTGAGGACAGAGACATGTAGAAAGTGAGAGAAAAAGTGTTTATCCAGACAAATAAAGTCTGACGAGACTCACCAGATCCTGCATCCGCCATGATGTCACTGTGTTGCAAAGATCAGAGAGACTTGTTCTGCTGAAGGGAGAATAAAGAGAATTTAGGTTCCTTTACACTAAATTAGACATAATTCATCCTGTTCCTCTTGGGAGAGGCTGAGTGTTGTGTGACATCTAGTGGCTGTATTTAGTATTACAGGTCCAGTCCAGTCTGAGACCTGATATCAAACCAGTTTGAAGAATAGCTCGGAAATGTAACAACAGATTTTCTCAGTCTGATTTAAATAGTTTTCTCTCCTGTATTTATGACTTTAGAACAGATGAAAAAATTGTTATGCTCTCAGTAATTGTTGTTTCTCCTAAGTGTTTGTGTCTGTATTAGGAGGCTGAAGTGCACTACTGAAGCGTTCATGTATTCATTTCTCTGTGCAAACTAAACACAAGACGTTTCCACCTTTTTTTCACAGAAAAAAAACTAACTTCAAAAGATTCAGTTGATCCAGTGCAGGAGCTGAGCCGAGCCTTTAAAACGAGGTCTGTGGCAGTCGACGTTTGAATTGAAAGGATGTGCATGAGATTTCCTCGTGTACCTGATTTGTTAGTAAGGAACGTCTTGTGGACTCAGTAGTAAATTGTCATAATAGTGGAGTAACTGCTCAGTTACTTTACTTAAAGGTAAGGGATAAGAAGCAATATGAAAACTAAGAGGCTGCTTGGCGCTCTTGAAAATGTCACACATGATGTTGATGAATATATATTTTTTGTGCGAGTGTGACGTGTTATCATACAAAATCATTGTAATCATACAAAAGAAAAACAACATGTTTTGCTATTATTTGAACAGACTGATACACAGTGTTCGGGTTAACGTACAGTTATATATTTCTTTTAGTGGTAAGTATTTTAACTTACTACAGTTAATATTTCAGTATGTTATAACTACAGTTATGTCATGTAACACGTTCTGCATTTGCATCTGCATTACAGACAGAAGTGAAGCTTCTATTGTTGATTGTTTAAGAACCCATGCACACCAACATGAACATATTAATATGGACTCTGTGTGTTGAACAGAAACGAGCCTGGAAGTTCTTTGTTCAGTCTCTGTGTGCCTGAAATAACAAACTTTAGTACATTCTTGAATCACAGCATGCTGATGTTCTGTGGACCAACATTAACAGACACAGAAAAGGAGATTTTTGTCTCATTCTATACGTTATAGAAAGTTTAGATCTGTTGTGTTTCATATGTGGTCACGTACGCAAATAGTACAGGCTGGGAAACAGAGTAACTGTCGAGTACACTGTTTAACTTAAATACTCATAAACTGTCAGGGACAGCAGATCAGAGTAAGAAGTCTCTTTATGAATATTTCACATCAATAACTTTTCAGGCACTATTCAGCGGAAGATAAATGACTTTTCTACATGTTGACTTTGACTCTTCTTCTTGCTTCTTCTGAGGCGCAGATTGTCGAAAATGGCGGAATCATCACGAACAAAACTTTGTTTGCAGCTCGCTGCGTGAAGTTACTGACAACAATCTGTACTGAACCTGCACTGGTACCGACATGCTGCATATATTCAGGTCCATTTCTTTAACTAGATGGGTTCTGTTAGATTCTGTTAGAATTGTTTACTCACCGTCGGAACTATCTGCTGCGCCATCAGCGTGAGATAAAAAAATAAATAAAAAAAATTGAAAGTGAAAGTTAAGTCAACTTCCTCTATTTTAACAAGTGACAGACTACAATATTTATCTGAAAAGTTTGACTGATTAAAAGTCTATTTACAGTATGAAGAATAATACACTTAAAGTAGCCTACACTTAAAGGTGCAAAATAATATATCTCGCTAATGCTGAGACTCAGTCGCTGTGTCTCGATTCAGGGTCTGCATCCTTCGAAGGATCCTTCGAAGGATGCAGACCCTGAATCGAGACACAGCAACTGTTAAAAGGTGATGAGGCAGTGAGGTTTGTCAAGGAGCCCTGCAGTAGTACCCTCCTCAGCAAGATGGCGCCATTCTCCTATTTATAAAATTTCTTGGACTGCCACACCTCTCACTGCCTGTTATTGCTGCATATTGAGGATGTTTATGTTTGAGTTAATTTCATCAAGAACAGTTTCTCAAGTCTACTTGATGTAGTAAATAGGCCAGTCAATCTAGCTAAAAAAAAAAAAAACATTTGCAAAAGAAATGTCTCATAGTTTTTATTGGTCCTAATACCCTCCTGAATCATATACTAAAAGTCTACCACCGTAGATGGAGTGGAACATGTTTTTTTCGAGATTAAAGGCCAAAGTTGTGCCCAACACACAAAGTAAATTGAGTAAAATAGGGGAAATTTTCAATGAATAACTATCACTATGAAACTTCTCCAGTTGATTAGTGACATCATACCAAAGAAAAAATGTATTGCAAGTTTTTCAGATTTTATGTTTATATATGCAAATTAGGCCTTTCTTCATAAAATGTACCATAATTTGCATATATTACAAAACACAAAATTTGAAAATCGGATGAAGCCAGATTAAAAATTATTGTTTCATTTTGTTGACACAATACAAAAAGACCAAATTAGAGATGAGACTGTGTCTATGTTTCTCTATCATACCATACATTAAAAAATACTATTTAGAGTCATCAAAAAATCTATTTTCACCATTTTTTTGGTATAAAATGTAGAAAATATCAGGCTATTGAAAATATATCAACAGAACTCCTCCATGGTCAAACACAAAATATAGATCGGAAGAAATCTGTAAAGAATAGTTTATGTTGGTGTTACTGAAGTGGAGATTTCTCCTCTACAGTGTACGAAAACCTAATGTTGAGAAACAACACAAACCCTTTAAAGATTATATTGAAAAGGAATCAATTTTTCAGAGGAAACCACTATTAACAGACAAGTCATTGATATTGAAATGTATAAATAGACAATACATACCCAAAACCACAACTCAAGAGACAGATGTAGAAGAGAAGGCCCAGTAGTCACTTTAATATACAAAATTGGAGTTAGGCCTTAACACTTATAGATTTGACTCTGTGGCAACAACAAAAAAGTTCAATCCATGTTCTCAGCAGCAATTTCCTCTTTAAAAATTCTGGCCTGTACTCTAAATGTATTACTTTCTTGGAACAGACTCAGAGATACCGCTTTCCAAACTCCAAACACTCTGGATGTTGCATCACAACCAAGTATGGCATGTACGAATAAAATGTTGCTGCTCACATTATCACTCAATACATCTGGAATAAATGCGCTGCCCTATGCGTTCTTTTTGCACTTCAAAATCTACTTTAAGGGAATTAATTTTCACACGTTGAAACATCCTGGTCCCACAAAACCATCCTGTTTTTTCAAACTGAAAATAATGAAACAACCTGGCCCTCAGTTTAGTAAGTTTAGTAAAATTTGAGTACATCTAAGTTTACTTATGTGTTCTTTTTGCACTTCAAAATATACTCATACGGAACTATTTTTTACACTTAAAACCTTTAATTGTACTTTTTACGCGGATTAAAATTCACTTCAGTTTTCTGGCAGCCTGTGCTATTTGCACACGTACACACCATATCTGCATTTGTGTCAAGCACTTCGGTCTGCAAATTAAAAAAACTGTTCAGCAAAAAGTTTTATGAGTGTGATGAAATGTTTGTAACTTATGGGATGGAGAGGGGTGGAAGAAGTGTGTGAGGGAAAATGATGACAAAACTCCCACGGAGGACACAGTTTGACACAAAGGTGGGAAATTAGAAACCTGGTGTGATTCTGTAGAGAAAATGAGTAATAATATACTTCATGTACAGTACAGCAGACTGGATGTGAATCAATGCTTCGCTGATATCTGCAGCGTCTCACAGGAAATCCACGGCTGTTTCATTCTCTTCTCTCTTTCACAGGTCCACTCTTGTGGTTATCAGAAGAGACGTGACATCCGGATGTTGTCCACCCGTCCCAAGGTTATTTCCTGTGTTTCACTTTTCTTCCCTTTCTTATTTTTACTTGTAATGACTCCTTTAAATTTCTTTGTATTTTCCATTTTCCAACTTAGACTAGACTTCCCTCTGCTTTGCTTGATTGTTGAGTGCTTATTCATGATCTTGTCTTACTGATTTTCCTTTCACTGTGTGAACGTATTAATAAAGTTTATTTATTATTAAGCCCTGAGAAGAGCGCCTACTTTGGCAGTGGCCTTGTAATTACGACCTCATGTGAAGCACTTGACCTTTACTCCACTAAGCTAACATTGAGATAGAGGCGTCTATAAAATATCTAAATGTCATAATAGACTATTTAATGATATGATCAAAATATTTGGAGACATTTGGAGAAAGAGGAAAGATGTGCCTGCAATAAAATCTATCTTTAATTTTGTTTTCTGTGTGCTTCTCAGATAGATATCCTTAACCTGAGGAGGCTTCACTAATTAAATGACATAAGTGTGTTTCCAGCATCTCAACTATGAGGATGTAAAGCTTTCCCTTATACATGTGAAAGTATATTTGTTGGGTGGCTGAAGTTCGAGTCTGCCTTCCTACATTTATAAGTGCCTCACCACTGGATATTTCTAAGGAGACCAGACATACTCATCCATTTTAATGGCAACTAAAACCAGCTATTTTGTTCGGGAGGTGGGACCATACTCATCCATGCTTTTGGCTGTGATGTGTTCCCAAACCTCACCATTAACCCAGAGCAAAAGCACAGCGCCGTGAAAGGAAAGAAACAGAAAACCGAAGGTGAAGTTGCAATTTTAAGAAGCTTATCTTTGGTTTTGCAGAAACGCACTTATTTAATATTTATTCTGGTGACAGAGCTGTAATCGATGATATTTCTGCAGCCCTATGCTGGATAAATGTTAGAAATGTTCACGCTGGTCTGCAGCTGTTTCTCCACAATCCTCCTCTCGGCCTCCCAAACTTGCCTCAAGGGTTTTTTACAAAATGGAACTATCAGAAACCGCCCTGCAACTGTCCTGCAACCGCCCTGCGGTAAGCAAGGAACAAATGAGTGAGGAGCCACAAAGGAGAGATCACTCCTGTGGGAGAATACAGAGAACTTTGTGTTGTAGCACAGGAGCCTCGGATGTATCATGTCAGCCAAGGAAAAAGGCTTTTGGAAAGGTCCCAAAGTATGCTTGTGGTAGGGTATTAATTACTGTGTGGCATCCGTTCTCTAGAGAATGAACAATGTCCGGCTTGTTGTCTAATTGACACTGACAAAACACCGACGTGTTGCTGCAGACGTGAAGCAATTTAGACTCATTACTGTCTTGATTGCTCCCTCAGGTCACACTCAGGTCGTGTTTGCTTGTTATTCTGCGCTCACACTTCTGACTATCCACAACAATCCCTCTCTATCTTACTGTTTTTACAAATAACATCCAGAAGCTCACTTCCTGTTTCATGTGGCCTTCTTGAGTCCAAAGGTCATCAGCTTTTAGTATTATTCATCCATCCATCCATCCATTGTCAAACACTTATCCGAAATCGGGTCGCAGGTGCAGCAGCTCCAGCAGCGAGCCCCAGACTTCCCTTTCCCCGGCCACATCAGCTAACTCTGACTTGGGAATCCCCAGGTGCTCCCAGGCCAGAGAAGAGATATAATCCCTCCACCTGGTCCTGGGTCTACCCCAGGTCTCCTCCCAGCTGGACGTGCCAGGAACACCTCCCTAGGAAGGCGCCCTGGTGGCATCCTCATCAGACGCCCGAACCACCTCAACTGGCTCCTTTCCATGCAGAGGAGCAGCGGCTCTACTCCGAGTCCCTCCCGGATGGCTGAGCTTCTTACCCGATCTCTAAGGGAGACCCCAGCCACGCTGCGAAGAAAAACCATTTCGGCCGCTTGTAACCACGATCTCATTCTTTCGGTCATGACCCATCGCTCATGACTATAGTTGAGGGTAGGGACGATGATTGACCGGTAGATCGAGAGCTTTGCCTTCCGGCTCAGCTCCCTTTCCGTCACAACCGTGCGGTGAAGCGGATGAAACACCGCACCCGCTGCTCCAAATCTCCGGTCGATCTCACGCCCCATCATCCCCTCACTCGTGAACAAAACCCCGAGGTACTTGAACTCCTTCACTTGGGGCAAGGACACATTCCCCACCTGGAGTAAGCAATCCACCGGTTTCCTACTGAGAACCATGGCCTCACACTCCGCTTCACACTGCCGTTTCACACTCAGCTGCGAACTGATCCAGTGAGCGTTGTAGATCTACAGCCGATGATGCCATCAAGACCACATCATCTGCAAAAAGCAGTGATGAGATCTTCATGTCACCGACCTGTAACCCCTCCATACCACGACTGTGCCTCGAAATCCTGTCCATGTATATCACAAACAGGATTGGGGACAAGGCGCAGCCCTGGCGGAGGCCAACACCCACTTGGAACAAGTCCGACTTACTCCCGAGTATACGCACGCAGCTCTCGCTTTGAGAATATAGGGGTTGGATGGCCCTGAGAAAGGACCCCCTTACCCCGTACTCCCGCAGCACCTCCCACAGAACATCCCAGGGGACCCGGTCATACGCCTTCTCCAGATCCACAAAACACATGTGGACTAGGAGATTGTACCCCCAGGGCCTCTCCAAGACCCCTGCCAGAGTAAAGAGCTGGTCCGTTGTTCCACGACCAGGACGGAATCCGCATTGTTCCTCTTCAATCTGAGGTTCGACAATCGGCCGGACCCTCCTTTCCAGCACCTTTGAGTAGACCTTCCCAGGCAGGCTGAGTAGTGTGATACCTCTGTAATTGGCACACACCCTCTGGTCCCCCGTCTTAAAGAGGACACAGTGACTGCCAGCCTTAAACCAGACGAGGATCAGGGCGTCAGGTCCAGTTTGTTCAGGCTCAGCTACAGTTTTTTCCCCTAAAAAACCCCAAAACCCTAAAAACCCCTAAAAAACCCCTAAAATCCCAGTGCATTGAACCCTGACAGACTTTAAAGTCAGTCCAACTGGATGCTGCCGAATGCTGAAGCTCCAGAAATGTCATGTCACTTGACTCTCCATCAGAGCGAGGGCGAAATGATATCGACTGAATTGTCATTTCTGAGAAAGAACTGTCTCATTGTAAAAGCCAAATGATTCAGCTCAAATGTACACAAGCACACCATATGTGTCAGAGCTGTTATGGCTTTGAATAGAGTGTCATGTCACTGAGTTACAGGAAAACCACAGACAAATCCTTCCCTCTCAGTTTCAACATCAACAGTGACAAATCTGTCGCCGTCTTCTCCTTTATCTTCATATATTGGCGACAGATGGTCTCAGTGTTGTCGGGTGCGACGGAATAAGCGGTTCTTGTTGTTTTTTAAATTAAAGATTTGAAACGTTTTAAAGATCTTCATCATCTTTTCTCTTTGATGATTGAGTTTGTTTAAGTCTGAAAATCAATCGAGGATTCAAAATGTCTTTTGCACCTTTAAGGATATTTTCTACATGACCTTTAAAGCAGCAGCGTAGCAACGCTCATGTTTATTTCCTGTACGATGAATAATTTTAGGTAAATGGGCATTTGTGAGCCTTTGTTTTGGTTTCAGTTTGAGTCTTAATCTGACTTCGCACTGGAAAAGTGCTTCAGTTCCTCTTTTACTTCTCCGGAGACATTTCTTCACCAGAACGAATGTCGGCAAAGTACGTCTCTGCAAAACCACCTGTGAATTAAAGACTTTATGTTTCTTTGTGTTGCAACTGTCACTCTCTCTATCTCACATCGCTGCACTCAATGGTTTGATTTGGGCAGAAAAACAACACGTTTCAGGTTTAAAAAATACCTGTTTTGGTTCCAGATATTCTTTTCTTTGTATACACAAATACAACATGATAATCTAGAGCATGCTGTCACTTCCTGTGTGAACCACAACCCACGTTTCCTACCCAGAACAGACTTTCGATGTGTTTTCGAGGACGTCCAGCAGTTGGTTGCAATTGAATCCTGAGTCACATCAGACCACAAAGGTGGAACTTCCTCTGAGTCTCAGCTTAAACTGTATTTCCTCTCCGTTCCATCTCTGACCTTCTACCTTCAGAGACGACTCGCGTGTTCAGGAGAGAAACACTTGCACAGGAAGTGTCTGTATCTTTTAATGGCTTGCATGTTTCCCTGCTCCACCCGTCCAAACCACGTTCAAACACAGACTTAGATCTGACTACAGCTTTGGCACTGAGGATAATACGTACATGAGGGACCTTTTGGACCTAAAGGCTCGTTTCCGTTGTGTTTGGGTTCAGATGTTAATGCACACAAGTTGACAACTTTGACCTTTGACGTTGTCTTGAAACTCATCCAACATTTTAATTCTGGTCAAGAATCATTTCCTGTTTCAGCCGAGGACACTCTCTCTCTGTCCGTACAGACGCCGGTGATCAGAGGACGCTTTAAAGCCTCCAACTTTCCCGGTGCTGAGGTCGGTGTCGGGTCCAGAAGGTCGGCAGGAAGAACAAGGGTCTCCATGATGTAATTTTTTGTTTACATGCAAACCAAACTCAGTCTCAGTCCCAGCGCATCAAACACAGCCGGCCTACGCTTCTAAGTGTGACGCTGTAGTTTCCACTCTAGCTGCTGATACACACAACTTTTTCAGCGTTTACGAATATAGGAGTACAATCCATTTATGAGCGCGCTGGGCAGGTCAACACACCATAAAGAGATCCTTATCACGATCAAAGATTCCACCGAGAGTGGATCACGCCAAAACAGCAAGGCCCTCAAACACAGACTGAACACAGGAAGCTCGAGTCAGAGACAGTTTGCCACAACAGGTGGCCACACAGAGAACCCAAATTGAAAGGCTGGGCGAAGGCGATATGTTCCGAAAACAGAACGAGGCAAAAACAGGAATATTGCTGGAATGTTTCCTGCAGGGAGACAAAGACGGACTGGCAAAGAGACGGGGGAAATTAAGAGTATATACACGAGGGAGAGGAGGATAATTGCGTAATCCCTCCTTCGACGTGTGTAGGTGTAGAGTTTTATATGCTGTTGTGTGGTGAGTGTGTCTGAAAGTCTGATAACATGTATAATAAACTAGTTTGTGCCAATTTTTTCCACTGAACTCCTGCTGTGCCAGCACTGTCTGGGAGAGGAGAGGGAGATAACCACTCAGAGAAAGAGAGTGAGAATGAGTGGGTGATGAGCGAGGAAATGTGCTCTGCACACCTCTGTGGGTGTGGTCGCTTCTACACCCACAATCACAGCATGGAAACCCCACAGTCTTATGTATAAAAGCTCACACAGAAGGAGCAGTCAGTCAGTCAGTCAGTCAGTCAGTCAGTCAGTCAGTGATAAGAGCTGCTGCTTCTCCCACAGAGGACAGAAATGGCTTCTCTCCTTCTCTTCTCTCTGTTCAGCCTGATCTCACATATTTCAGGTGTCTTTGTCATTCTAGGAGACACTTTTGAGTTTACAAAAACTGCAAGCTGCCAGAAACAGGGAGCCGAGCTGTGGCACCCACTGGACTCTTCACGTACTGTTCTGGTGGCTCGATGGGACGGTGTTTGGATCCCGGGTCAGGACTACGAGGACAGGATCGACCCGAACGCGTCGGTGGTCTTGAAGAACATCAACGTCAACGACAACGGGCTGTTCGAGTTGAGCTGTGAGGAGACACCGACCCAGCTGGACGTTGTCAGAGCCTCTGAAGTGTCAGTGAGTGCAGGTGGAGCTGTCAGCTTCTCCTTCTTCTACGTCACCTCAGGAGCGCAGGGGATGTTCAGGCTGGACAGGAACAGGGAGACAGTGTGTGAGCTGGACCTGTCCTCCGGGACCATCACTGGGACCGGCTCTGAGGAGAGACTCTCTCTGCCCTCTGATTGGAGGAGACGCGGAGACCTGACTCCGACCCTGCAGCGGGTGAAGCCGGAGGACCAGGGGGATTACTTTGGATATGTGGAGGGAAAAGATGGAAAGAGGAGAGGTCTCTCTGCCTGGAGGATCAAGGTCCTGGATCAAGACCAGGATCAGACCACCGCCACACCTGTAAGCCTCCTTTATTATAAAGAGAATAATCTACTTGATATAAAGTGTCTAATATAAATGTGATGTCAGAGGGATGAAAAGGAAAAAGGGGGGACAGGTTGTGAAAAACCCAAAGAGGGAAAGCAGAGCAGAGAAAACAAAGTGTGTGTTGACTCTGACACATCATGTGTAGTTGAGCTGTGTGTCTTCAGTATTCAGGCTGTTACAGACACATCACATCATGTCTGTCTGGATCTGATTCCTCTGTTTGTTCTCCTGTGCAGCAAACGCAGCGACCAGCTGGAGAACAGAAGGGAACCTGCAGTGGGACCGTCAGCGCTGTAGCCGTGTCCGTGTTTGTGGCTGCTGGTCTAGCAGGCTTCGGTCTGTGTTGGTGGATAAAATCCTGCAGATCAAGTGGACCACATGGTTCCTCTGGACCCGGTGCTGAAGGACCCTCCACAGACATGGAGATGAGTCTTGTAGAGGAGGAGAACCCTGCTGGTTCTGAAGAGGATGTCGGACCTTCAAGGGTTCATGGCTAGACAATGGCTGGTCTTGTCCTCATCAGAGACTCCACCTCTCCACCTTCAAGGAATCTCTAAGAACTGATCCCACATCACATTTCCTACAAGTCCAGATGTTGAAGACCGCTTGAAAACATGAATGTTTTGTATCATGTGATTTCTCATCATCTGCTCTTAAATGCACTGCTGTAAATAAACCTCTATTTTAAACAAATACAGTGTGTTTTTGTGTGTTCTGTCTCCTAAATGGAATGTATATTTTCTGCTTTACGTAGCTTGTTAATATGTTAAATCTGCAAAGAGAAAAAAGAAAAAAAGTTGGAAGCAAAGTTACAAAGTCTTGTTCAAAACACTAACAACTGTAAATCATCAGGATCGGCCTTTGAATGAATCAAAGTGTTGGGTTACACTTCATGGGACAGTAGAGAAGACTGCTGTATGGATTGTTTTAACTTCAGTCTGTGATCTGAATGATTCCCAACACAGCACAGAGGTCAGAGGTCAGGTGAGCTCTTTACCTTCTGTCAGCAGCGTGTGTGTGTGTCTGAATGAAAACAAACACACACACACACCCTGCTGACACACACCCACACAGCTGACATGAGTCACAGCTCGCTCTGAGAGACTTTCACTTGCAGCTCGAGCAACATAATTATCACACAGCAGAGGAACTCCAGTCGCGGCTCACTGTGGTCAGCCTGAGGACTGATACAGACACACAGGAGCTACAGATGTGGATGGTTCTGCCTCTTGGCTCGTTGTCTCTGCAGTTGTTTTTGGGACACACCTTTAGAAAACACCTTTACATCAACGTTTGTGTCTGCTGGTAACACGCTGCCTGAAGGGTGGCTGGAGAGAGACCCGGTTACTTTCAAAGTCTCGACGTGAACTGAGGAGCCAGGTGGACACAGGATGTGGAGTTTGTAGCTTATCAGACATCAGCGCCATCAGAACACACAACCACAACCTCCCTCCTCTCTCACCCAGACGGGGTCGTCTATGTTCCCACATTTCTAGGACATTAGTGTTAGTGTTTGCTGCGCTTCATTCGACTGATCTGACTGGAAGCTAGTCAATGCGAGGCCTCTGTGCTACTTTGTTTAGTGTGTTTATTTAAAAGGACAATGTACACTTACCTTAAATGTTTGCAATGAAACAAAGAGACGGGCGCACCGGATTTAGCTAAAAGCTACATTCCATCTGTAGTCCACTGCTACTGGATAGCAGGTTGGGTGTCATTGGCTACCAAATTGGGAGAAAGGGGGATAAAATATGACACGCATTTCTGAAAAAGGAACACAGGCACGCTCCCACTCACACACAACCACAACCTCCCTCCTCTTTCACTCAGAAACACAAACACACCTTTGAGCTACATGACAGTGAGACTCCCCTCTTCTCATCCACTGAGCACCACCAGAGGAGAAGCTTTTGTAACGTTTCTTTTAAAAACACATCCAGCACACAAACAGACTGTTCTGTGGTAGCATCGGTTATCTTCTACGCCGTGGTCTGCTGGGGCTGTGGAAGCTCAGAGAGGGACAGGAAGAGACTCAATAAGCTGGTCCAAAGGACCGGCTCAGTCCTGCACTGGCCTCTGGACTCCATGGAGGAGGTGGGAGACTGTGGGGGCCTTCAGCAGCTCCTTCAGCAACAGACTGCTTCACTCAGTGTTCATTCCAACGGCTGTCAGACTGTTCAGTAAACTTAATGTGGCACCATAAGCACCTACTTATCTTGCACTACTTACCACTTCTACCTCCGCCATCTTGTGCAATAATACTATTCTTATTTATTTGTATTTTTGTTCGTACATATTCATATTCTTACACTGAGTCTGTTTAATTCAAACATTATTTATTTATGCATCCAGCCTTCTACAAGGCAATGCTTTTACACTTTATGTCTGTCAGCTGTATGTCTGTCCAACTGCTACTGTCACATGTTAATTTCCCCGATGTGGGATGAATGAAAAGTGTGAAGTCTGAGAGAGGAGAGCCCGCAGGAACTGGGACGAGCCGGACGTTAAACTTCTGTCTGCCAGTCACACACACCCTGAGGCTTCATGACGGCCTCAGTAACCGTTAGTAGCTCTGCTGATGATTCATGCTCCAGCTATTGTTCCGCTCTGCTTGTGGTTTTCATCCTGCAGGATCCGAAGGTAGTGAGTGATGACCTCAACACATCTCACTTTTCTTCCACACTGTGCGTGTGACTGCTGTGAGTCTCCACTTGCAGCTTGAGCAAGATCGTAATCACACACAAGGGGAATTTCAGCCGGGGTCTGATTGGTTGTGTGCCAGCTGAATGGCCGTTCTGATTGGCGGTGTGCTAGCGAATCAGCGCGCTGCTTGGGAGGGCGGAATACTGTGTGCGCTTTGTTTTTCTATGGACTCCGTTCCGTCATTCCCCATTTTCATGTTTTGCAGTTCTGGCACGAGACTGGCTGTTATTATGTCCGTTCAGGACGAATTAATTTGTGTTCGTTTGGTAATGCCTCGCTGGATGTTTAGTATGCAGCTGTTTTTATCTGAAGTAGTTAAGTTTCGTTTTGAGCGAAAGTAAAGAGAGTTGTATGCATAAGCCTCTCGTTTACAACTCACAACACAAGCGCCAGCCGCTTATTGCATCTCGCGCAAGCGCAGAACGTACACGCTGCTGTGGAGTAGGCAGCACGTCGAAGCGGTGCGCTTCAATGCAACTTTTCTGCTGAACGGGTCAGACAAGAGGCAACGGAGTGGTCGGAGAGTGGTCGGATAAGGCAGTTGGACGTCTGGGCGGTGTGTGGGGGTCTTTACAATCAAAATATGAAGTTTTTCCCTGGTAACGCCTGAGGGTTTGACTAAAACCTGGAACAATCATTGCCCTCCCGTAAGATTCTTATGCAACCGAAACGTTGTTCACTCCTCCAGTAAATAGGACGGACCTTAGATACGACTTGGCAACGGGAGATATTCTAGTCCGCTTAGCGATGAGCCAGAAAGCTAACGCTATGCTAGCAAGATTCGAAGTCAATAACATTGCGTACGGTTGACAAGCAGTAAATATAATTTGACAGTATGTTTAACGACAAGACCAGCTAGCTAACCAGTCATGTCATCGTTCCCAAATCAATAGCAAGATTTTCACAAACAAATGGCCGGCCGCGTGTAACGTCACTGTGGCCGCAGCCTGAAGTAGAGCGCTGAACAGCGAACGGGATGTGAGATTACTCGCTTATCAGTAAGTTTAGAGGGGAAGTGTACTCTCTGCAGCTTGTGTGTTACAGTCGCCACCTTGTTGTGTTCAGAGGATACTGAAGGACTGACGGACTGCACTCAGTGCTGGAAATAACATAATTCAGATTTGATACGCCAGCTCGCGCATTGATTTAGAGGTGAATAGTCAATTTGACTGGAACTACTTAGCAGGTGTCCATATATCAGGGGTTAATGGACACCCTGCAGCCAATCAGAATCGAGTATTCCCTGAACTCTTTAACCCTTGTTAACCTGCCCTGCACACTCATAAATGGACTCCTACATTCGTACTCACAGATGAAGGCCGGGTGGCTGAAAACGTTGTGTATCAGCAGCTAGAGGTGAAACTACAGCGTCTCACTTAGAAGCGTAGGGCGGTAGAGGTGGGCGGATCGATCCAAATATCGATAGTATCGATACCAAGGTTAGTATTGGTATCGGATCGATACTAGCGCGATCAGATCTATGTTTTTGTTGTAGTTTTTCTTCTATAAGTTAAGAAAATCACTTGTATTTCTTCACAGTTTGTGTGATTGCAGCATCTCTCTCAGTCCTTATGGTATGAATACGGCAGAATATAATAATAATAATAATAATCGTAATAATAATAATAACAATAATAATAATAATAATAATAATAATAATAATAATAATAATTTAATAACCCTTTTGTGTAGCTGTTGAAGGAACATTAGTGTTCTTATTACTTTACATGTAGATTATAGGTTATATATTTAATTATGTTAAATATTATTTTCTTATTTGGCTAAAATCTTTGTCCTGTGTTTTATTATTATCATAATCATGATCAACTAATTATCGGCAAAAATACAAAATCATTCAATGATCAGGAATTTTCAAGTAAAAGTATCAGTATCAGTATCGGTATCGCCAGTACTGGCTCTGTAATTACTTGGTATCAGATTGATACCAAAATTTGCAGTATGGCCCACCTCTATAGGCCGGCTGTGTTTGATGTGTTGGGACTGAGACTGAGTTTGGTTTGCATGTAAGCAAACGCGGGTACGTCGTGGTTTCCTGGGTTCAGTCTGTGTGTGAGAGTCTTGTGGTTTTGGTGTGATCCTCTCTCGGTGGAGTCAGTGATGGTGATGAGGTGTGTTAACCTGCCCGGCACACTCATAAATGGATTGTACTCCTACATTCATACAGCGTCACACTTACAAGCGTAGGCCGGCTGTGTTTGATGCGTTGGGATTGAGAGTTTGGTTTGCATGTAAGAGAACGTGGGTACATCACGGTAATATGATGATTTCACCAAATGGAAATACTCATGTAAAGTACAGGAAACTCAAACGTATACTCAGTACTTGAATGAATGTACACTGTGACAGAAAACAACATTACAGATTCCCATGTGGTCTTCAGTTTTGTACTGTGACAAACACTTTGAGAGATATTTGTGATGATGTGGATGTTTAGGCATTTCTGCAGAGTTTTCCCCTTAAAATATTTTCATGAAATAGCGTAACCAAGAAGAATATATCAGACAGAGTCTTATTTCACTTGGCGATCTGTTTTTAAGGTTAACAGTTAACTTTTCTAGCTGAGGACAGGACACCAACAACAGGGACATCTGCTCCTCTATTCAAATAATAAACGTGCCCATCACTGCGACAGAAAGACAAATTCAATGTGTAACATATGCCGAATTTACAATAAGGCCCGAATGATGAAGAAAATGTGATAGAAAAAGTTACACAAGGTTTATAAAGACAACAACTCTCAAAATTGAGTGATTTTATAATGGAGTTTGGTGATTCATCTCCTTGCTGTTGCTGACTGTTGTTGCTGTGGCTGCTGTCACCTGTAGCATGTTTGTCTTCAAGTATGCAGTCGGCTGTTCTAACTTGCTGTTAACCATCACACAGCCCCATCTGAGACTGGACCTTCCCATGATGCGTCTTCTATGAAAGTCTTGAACGCCTCACACTTTGTAGAGAAGGTTGTATGCAGCTCTTTACAAAGACTGGAGTCCATGTGTAAAAGAAATCAGTGTAGTGTCCCTTTAAGATGTCATGGATCTGTGACATAGCTTAATCACTGATGATGTCTCTGAAGCTGCCACTAGATGGCAGAATGTGACCAGTAACAATGATATCTGAGACCCGGCACACACACCAGTGAGAGCTGGTGATTAAGTGTGTGTGCACGACGGGATAGGGACGGGGAGCTGGTTCTGGTTCAGGACCGCTCCTCCGGACAGCCCGAGGGGAGACTGTCGGTGTCCCCCATTTTATTGTTATACATATATAATACAATAATAATATGATATAATGTATTAATATTGTTTATAGTATCGTATTGTTTTTTTTTAAAATATTGTTTACACTATTTTATTGTTTCTATTCATGTCCTTGTGTTCTGATTGTATTGTATTTGAATGTCCCCGCTGCTATGATCATTTAATTTATGAACCAAACACATTTTTGTGTCTCTCTCTCTCTGCAGCCGACACCGGGACCGGACGAGGAGCAGATCGGAACTGGATGCATCGTCAGTATAACCTTTAATGTGCTGCTCTTAGCTGTAGTTATCTTCTGCGCCTTGTTGTGGGTCTGTGTTCGTAAGACCCGCAGAGCTGCAGGTGTCAGACCCCCCGCAGGTACAGAGATGGAGCCTCTGAGTGGAGATCCTCATCACGTTCCTAGGGTTAGGGTTAGGGTTAGGAGGAGGAGGAGCCCACAGAGCGGAGCCATGACACCCAGAAATTTGTAATTATTTTAATTATTACGATTAAGATCAACACTGGGATGGTTAATGTCACTCAGCTTCACACTCCAAGACAACACAGTTTATTCCTCTTTCTGCTTGCTTTTAAATATATCGTATATCTGAGTGTCACATGTTCTGCTTCTTTAACAATAAAACTGGTTTGATTTTAAAAATGTGACCCTGTTTATGTTCGTGTGTGTGTGTGTGTGTGAGAGAGAGAGAGAGACCGGCACGGGACACTGAAAGTCCCAGGGAGAGCGGAAGCGAGAGACCTGCCTGTGAAGCGGCTAGAAGAGCGGTTGCAGAATAACACAGTATTTTTTTTTATGGATTTTTTATTGGGCATCAACACTAGAAGTCATACATTTACAAACAACATTTGGTCTGAAAACAGAAACAGGACAGCATAATGTCAGGGAAATATGGAGAAAACTGAATAAAAAAGGCCCTTTTTAAAGTGAAAAAGATATCAGTAAAAATGTCAAGATACATGAAAACAACACCAAAGGAATCAGAGACACACGGCTGTTGGTGGGGACACACACTGGCAGGTTTGGACTTATTAATACATCATAATCATTTTGTAATGTGTCAATTATTATGGGCCAAAACTTCATCATTTCTGGACATGACATCAAACTGCAGTCAGTATTCGATGGCTTTGAGTGGCTGCTGTTGATTCCAGTTGTTTTTTTGTTCATTGAATCAAATTCTGGACTTGAGGACCCCCGTTGGTTTGAGGACCAGCAGGATTCCCATTGGTCAGAAGTCCCATCTCCACATCTCTCAGTTGTCGTCCACCTTCAGGTCCTGGTGACACATCGGGTGTTCGGAACTTCAGCCTCCAAACTAAAAAGCAGCAAAGAGCCCAAAGTGCAGACGTCACAGCTGCTGTAATGATGACAGTGGTCCAAGTCTCCATCCTTTCTCCAGTGGTTCCCTGATCAGCCACAGAGAGGAAACAAACAGAACATCACATTCAGAGCTGGTGGGACACCATGACACTGACATGGAGCATGTTAAACATGGTGCAGGTCTCTGACAGAACATGCGTGTTAGGATCATGTAATAAAGACAAATGGCTCTTGAAGACTCGTAAATGAGTTGTTGTAATTGCTTTTACTACTGCTGCCTCTTGCTTGCATGACTCAAGACCTCAGTAGTTATAAAACTCTGAGTGACTCCAGCTGACATGAACTAGTGACGATGAGGAGAGCGAGACATCTGGTCAGCTTTTGGAACAGCATGAAAGGCAGAAGTTCACGATCCAGTTCAGAATTACAGGAACTGTGTCTTTATATACTGCAGAGAGTGAGCGGTCAGACTTACATTCAGAGGAGGGTCCAGGTGTGTCCGAGTGTCCGTCGTCTCATCAGCAGTTCCCTGATCAGCCACAGAGAGGAAACAAACAGAACATCACATTCAGAGCTGGTGGGACACCATGACACTGACATGGAGCATGTTTTGTACTACGTGTGCTCTTTTATCAGTTGCAGAAGCTTCAGTGTTGCAGCTTTATTCTCTTTATAATAAAGGAGGCTTACAGGTGTGGCGGTGGTCGGATCCGGGTCTTGATCCAGGACCTTGATCCTCCAGGCAGAGAGACCTCTCCTCTTTCCATCTTTTCCCTCCACATATCCAAAGTAATCCCCCTGGTCCTCCGGCTTCACCCGCTGCAGGGTCGGAGTCAGGTCTCCACGTCTCCTCCAATCAGAGGGCAGAGAGAGTCTCTCCTCAGAGCCGGTCCCAGTGATGGTCCCGGAGGACAGGTCCAGCTCACACACTGTCTCCCTGTTCCTGTCCAGCCTGAACATCCCCTGCGCTCCTGAGGTGACGTAGAAGAAGGAGAAGCTGACAGCTCCACCTGCACTCACTGACACTTCAGAGGCTCTGACAACGTCCAGCTGGGTCGGTGTCTCCTCACAGCTCAACTCGAACAGCCCGTTGTCGTTGACGTTGATGTTCTTCAAGACCACCGACGCGTTTGGGTCGATCCTGTCCTCGTAGTCCTGACCCGGGATCCAAACACCGTCCCATCGAGCCACCAGAACAGTACGTAAAAAGTCCAGTGGGTGCCACAGCTCGGCTCCCTGTTTCTGGCAGCTTGCAGTTTTTGTAAACTCAAAAGTGTCTCCTAGAATGACAAAGACACCTGAAATATTTGAGATCAGGCTGAACAGAGAGAAGAGAAGGAGAGAAGCCATTTCTGTCCTCTGTGGGAGAAGCAGCAGCTCTGATCACTGACTGAGCTCCTTCTGTGCAGAGTTGATGAATGAGACTGGGCAAAAGCTGTGATAGGTTACCTCTACAGTACGACACACAGAGTTTTATGCCTTTCCTCGCTCTTGCTGTCAGAGAGTCCGCTGCAAATTTAAGCATCTCCTTGTTTCCTCACTCTTGCTGTCAGACAGCTCTGACTAAACTGAGCTCCGTCTATGTGAGCTTTTATAGGCACGAAGACAGAGGGAAAGCCCGCCCCCACAGTCTCGGGGCTTTCCGCGCACCTTTTTTTTCTCTCTCAGCTGAGCCTCTTCCTCTCTGGAAAACAAAAATGGAGCGATTCCAGATTCCCCCGCCGCCCAAGTTTGATTTCAAAAAGCCAGAAGAGTGGCCCAAGTAGATTCGTAGGTTTGAGAGATTTCGGATTGCATCGGGTCTAGAGCTACAGTCAGAGGAGAACCAGGCGAACACTTTGATCAATACTATGGAGGATGAAGCGGAAGATATTGTCACTTCACTTCGTATGACGGAGGAGGAAACAGGCGAGTACATCACTGTCAGGCAGAAGCTAGAGGGACATTTCGTGGTGAGGAGAAATGTTGTTTTTGAGCGTGCCAAATTCAACCAGAGACAGCAGGAACAAGGGGAGACTGTGGACAGTTTTATCAGTTCACTCCACTGCTTGTCAGAGCACTGTATGCTACAGCACACAACAAAAACCAGTGTCCTGCTAGAGACGTAGCATGTAACCAGTGTCAGAAAAAGGGTCACTATGCAAAAGTGTGCAGGTCAGGTATTCTCAGTGAACACAGCTGAGTCAGATGAGGAGGGAATCGCCTTTCTAGGAACAGTCAGCTCAGATGGTGAACCCTGGCTAATCAACCTTAATGTGAATGAGCACACAGCACTATTCAAAATAGATACGGGGGCTGATGTGACAGTGTTATCTGAAGATGAATTTCAGAAGGGGCAGTTTCCAGAGCTAGAGAGCGCAAAGAAAGTGCTGCAAGGTCCAGGTCAGACGGAGCTGAAAGTAAAAGCACTACTCAGGAAGTGTATGTAGTCCCAGGTCTGAAGTTTAGCCTGCTGGGACGTCCAGCTATTCAGGCGCTTGGGCTAGTGGCTAGAGTAGACACAGTGGCACTGGACTCGGTTGAGAGAGTCAAGGAGCGGTTCCCCAACTGTTCAAAGGGCTAGGCAAGATGGAGGGGGCAAGATAGAGCTTAAAGCAGACGCAGAATTCAGGGTTTTGGCAAATTCCCCCTTGCCAAGGAGTCCACCCTCCTCACAACTTTCCTCGCTTCCTTTGGGAGGTTTTGCTTTAACCGCCTCTGCTTTGGCATATCCTCTGCACCTGAACACTACCAGAAGAGAATGTCCCAGATACTGGAGGGACTCGACGGCGTCCTGTGCCAAATGGATGGCGTGCTTGTGTACGGAGACACACAGCACGCCCAGCACGACACACGACGGCTGGCGGTGTTGGGGAGGCTGCAGGAGGCAGGCGTCACGCTGAGAGGTGAGAAATGTGAATTCTCTTAAAAGCCATGTCAGATTTCTCGGACAGATCATAGATGCAGCCGGCGTGAGAGCAGATCCTAACAAAGTGAGAGCGACAGACATGGAGGAGCCAGAGGACGTGAGCGGGGAGAGACGATTCCTCGGAATGGTGAATCACCCGGGAAAGTACTTACCTCATCTAGCAAAAAAGACATAGCCGCAAAAGCGGAGATGGTCGTCAAGGGCGCCGTTGAGAGACAGAGGGCAGCCGGAGCAGGAGGAGGAAGTCAACCTGTGCGTAAACATGGTCATGTCAACCCTCCCAGCTACAGAAAAGAGGCTACAAGAAATAAGGGAACACCAAGAACGTGATGAAATACTGAGCCAAGTGAAAAAGTACTGTAATGAGGGCTGGCCAGATAAATCCACAATAGACAGAGCTTACCTACCATATGCACAGGTCCAGGAAGAACTATCAGTGGAGAACGGCTTACTACTAAAATGATGTAGGCTAGTTATTCCTAAGCAGTTACAGACAGACATACTTCAGAAACTGCACGCAGGACACCGAGGCATAGAAAAATGTTGTGAAAGAGCCAAACAATCTGTCTGGTGGCCGGGACTGTGTACGCAGCTTCAGAAAGTTGTGCAAAAGAAAGAGTCAACCCCAGGGAGCCGCTGCTTCCTACCGAGTTCCCTGACAGACCATGGGCAAAGGTGGGTGCTGGCTTGTTTCAGTGGAATGATAACCCAGTGCCGGCCCTGAGTAAGTTGGTGCCCTAGGCAAGACCTTAGCCGGCGCCCTCTTGCATCGCAGTCAATTTCGCAATCAGTGTTCATATACTCACACACAAACTGCATGGATGCATTCAAGATTGTATTCAAGATTTTTTAGCCTCCCCCGCCCACCTAGCTGCTACTACGTTACCATGTGCATCTGTTTTCGAAGAAGCCGGCCGGCTAAACAGCGAGTCATGTCTGGCACTGGATTAGTGCACTTAGTGCTATTTGTTCAGCCGGACATATCGCATGATACGGGCGACAAATCATGCAACATTCGAAGAACGAACTGGGTATCTAAATACACAACGAGAACCTGGATTCAGAACGCAAACAAACGTGTTTGGTAGCAAGTGACTGCTACGCTAAACATCCGCTAACTATCGAGCTAGCCATCAAGAAACCAGGCTAAACACATGCAGGGCTCACAATAAAACAGTCAAGCAATAACGTTGTTCAAAAGACTATCAAGTCACGTTGCAAAAACAAAGTTCATCCACTCACAATTTCAACAGCAACACGGCCAAGTCGGCGTCCGTTTTGGACTCGTCAAAAGCTCGTCCTATGTTTACTCGTGTCTGGTCTCTTTTTTTTGTCAAGCTCCTTTTTCTTCTTCTTCTGTTCCTCCGACTGTGGCTTCCTGGGTCTCTTTTTAGTCGACTGATCCATGAGGAATACAACAATTGCCTTGCAACTGGCAGTTTATATCCACCCGGTTCCATGTTTGGGGGTGTGTTTGCCGTAAAGCAGTTTCGAAACTACAATCTGACTACATTTTCGAGGGGCGGTGGAATACTTCAGCCGACTCACGTCCGGATTGACCTCGGACCGGTGACAGCAAGTTGCATGTTCCGAGGTCAATCCGGACAGAAGCGCAAACGCAGCGACCGGCTGGAGAACAGAAGGGAACCTGCAGTGGGACCGTCAGCGCTGTAGCCGTGTCTGTGTTTGTGGCTGCTGGTCTAGCAGGCTTCGGTTTGTGTTGGTGGATAAAATCCCGCAGACCGAGTGGACCACATGGTTCCTCTGGACCCGGTGCTGAAGGACCCTCCACAGACGTGGAGATGAGTCTTGTAAAGGAGGAGAACCCTGCTGGTTCTGAAGAGGATGTGGGGCCTTCAAGGCTTCATGGCTAGATGAATGTCTTGTGGTGGTCCTCGGCCTCAGACCAGTATCTGTGTCTCTGCTGCCCCCCTACAAACTCTCCTCTTCAACACAGCCTACAACCACCAGCAGACTCAGTTCTCCTCCACCTCTCTGCTCTGTTCATCTTCATCTTTGAGTTTCAGAAAAGCTCTTTGTAGGTCAAATGTCTCGTCTCATGTGATTTCTCATCGTCTGCTCTTCAATGCACTGATGTAAATAAATCTGTGTTTTAAACAAATACTGTTTGTTCTTTGCAGCCTCCTCCATCAGAGTCTGAATGTTGATGTGAATTACTGTCAGTCTCCTTGGACAAACACAAAGCGTCACATCACACTTTTCACTCTGAGCAGTTTTTGGTCAGTGGACTTTTCCACCACATCAGCCTCTGTGCACCACGTTGCTCTCTGTCTTAATGTACAACAGATTCATCTCGCTGTTCTCGGGTGAATAAACGCTCGAGAGAAGAAACCACAAATGATCCCACGAGTCGAACTAACAGCTTTACAGAACAGGAACAGGAAAGATGATCGTGAAGAGCAGGTCGTGCTGCTGAGCTCAGAGAACGACCACAACTGATGAGTCAGAGGACCTGAGAGTCTCTGTGAGGTGAAGGGAAGTCAAAGGAGGAGAGTTTAAAAACAAACCATGAGGGAGTACAAGAGTCAGAGTCCTGTGAGTTTTCTGCCAACTGTTCTTACAAATATTCTTCACATCCACATCCTGAACAACAGATCCTCTGACTCTGTGTCTTCTCTTGTCCTGCAGTGGAATAAGAAACACTCTAAATCAATCTGTGCTTGCTGTGTTTCATCACTAATCACAGTTGTTTTCGTGCAATAAGGACAATTCAACCTTCACAGACGCTGAAGTGTTGAGACAGTGATGAAGGGAAAATCTTCAGGAAGTCACATTCAGAGGAAGTTTTCCTTCCTGAAGGAAGTCTTGAAATAAATTAAGACACCACTCTATCCTTATATATGACCTTATATGGTTCACTGGCAGACAGTGGGGGAAACAATTATGACACGACAAAAACACCCAAGCCCCTACACACACACACACACACACACACACACACACACACACACACACACTATTATGCCGAGGCCAAACGAACCACTGATTTGTCTGTGGTTTGTTTTGTGTGTGAATGTGTGTGTACACTCATTTTAGTGACATGACAAGTCATAACAGCTCTGACACGTGTGGTGTGCTCATGTACATTTGCGGCTGAATCGTTTCGATTTCATAATGAGAGTTCTTTACTCAGAGATGACAGTTTCAGGCGCTATCATTTCGTCCTCGCGCTGATGGAGAGTCAGGCGACACGACATTTCTGGAGCTTCACAGCACCAACAGAGCTGCAGCATTCTGCAGGATCCAGTTGTTGGACTGACTGAAAGTATTTAACGGCTACTTGGTGTTCAGATAAGCTCACTCTCTCTATCAGTGCATGCGGCAACGACAGAGAAACAATTAATGACTTAATTTAGCCACTTTGAGACAGGAGAATAACAGCTGGGAGCGTTTTTGAGTTCTCAGCCGGGGGGGGGGGGTTTCCGGAGCTGCCTCCATCACAGGTTTGACAGGTGAGCTGCTCTGTCAGCATAACAGACCTGACTCACTGACAACCCATGATGCCCTGCAGCCAGGCATGGACTGGCCATCTGGCGTACCGGGCAATGCCCGGTGGGCCGACGCACATTTTTGGGCCGGGCCCAAAATTTTTTAAAATTTTTAAAAAAAAATCTTTTCTAAGAGCACAATTTAGAGGGGACGGCCCATTGGTCCATCTTCAATATAGACAGTGGACTGAACCAATCAGGATATATCGTACGAAAGCGGCCCCACCCCTCCCTGGCTGTCAGCTGTAACTTCTGCTCGTTTCACTGTGTTGAGCGTGAGGAGTGGCAACGTGGAGCAACCAAAGATTTGCGTGCCAAGAGAGTGAAGAATCTCACTGTGCTGCAAAATGTGCTAAAATCACAGACATGTTCGCTGGAGGGGCTGCTGTAGCCTCCACGTCCTCTGTGACAGCAGTGCTCCAGCAAGGACAGGTGGAAGGTGAAGACAGCAGCAGCGGGCAGGAGAGGAGCAGCCAGAGATGCTGCTGACTGACAGGGACAGTGTAGTACAGCCGGTAAGCAGGTAGTAACGTTAGGATAATACAGGGACTGTGAGGTGATGGAGGTAACGTTAGCTCTATTACATGTAGGCTAGAGTTCTCAACGGGTCGGACCGGCCCGACAACCCGACCGGACCCGCGGGTTCAGGTCGGCTTCGCGTGTGCTGAAGAGACAATTGATGCTGGTATGTTGGCTGCGTCGGGTTCGGGCTTAAAAACCCGCGGGCCGGGTCGGTTTGTAATTTTCAGGCCCCTTGAAAACTCTACTTACATGAGAATGATGAGCGATGACGATTGATTAGTATCAATATTAATTGGCATTGCATACTTCACAAAATCTGGCAGCCACGGCACCTTATTCTGATAAAATAGCAAACGGTCAATGCTGAGAAGTGTTGATGAGCAGCAAGTGTCCATTTTAGGCTCCATCATGGCATTTTAGATATTTAGGTTAAAGGTGTGTTGACAGGCTGCATAGTAGTTTGAATTTGTTGCAACCCTCTATGCTGTGGTTAAACATGTTTTTAAAAAAAAAACAGATTTTAAAACTGCTAAATGATAAATAAAAGCTTTGCAATTTAAGTGTAAAAAAAAAGTATAAAAGTATTATTAGCAAAAGGTATGCCCACATTGAATAAGAGTAACACAGTGTTAAATGCTTTTAAGACAAGTTGCTTTGCATGAGTTCATTAAGCAGCCCTGTTTTTAGCCTGATACAAATGCATGTAATATCTTTTTAAAGGAGGGAGCAACTTTTAACCTGGAGAATTAGAATTGAGCTGCTATATCAGGGAAATTCAGAAAATACTTATTCGAGATGACTTCAATAAAAAGGATAAAATAATCAATTGAACTACACAGAGCAGACAAAAGTGGTGGAGTTAACAATAGACACTGAACGTCTGAGATTTAGGATGCTGATGATACATTATGCTTGAAGTAGAATATACCTAAGGAGGTAGAACTATGTGTTGAGTAAATGTACTTATTTGCTTTCCACAATGGTTATTTGACAGACTTCTAATGACATAGTCATAGGACTGAAAGGGTTTGTGAGCATTTTTCCAGTCAAGTCAGTAAACATATGCACACATCACAATAATTAGAGTTGGGTTTGGGATAATAGTAAAATACATTCCTTCGGGGAACACATACATAAATTACTAGTCGGATGTGCTCCACTAATTATGAGGGGCCGGTCTGAGCCAAAAATGCCAGGGCTGATTTTTTGTCCCAGTCCAGCCCTGGCTGCAGCTGACAACCTTGTGCACGCGCCCAGCAGCCGCCCCACCTCTCTCTCTCTCTCAGACACATACACATGGTGAAGCGTTTCTGTAGAGTTGACAGGCCGAGTGCAATGTCCGTCTTTTGAATTAGCTTCCAGAACTGATCATTCACTTTACTGAGCAGCACGGGACCTTTATCTTTTGCTCGTCTCTCCTCTTCTTCTTTTCTCTTTTTCCTGAACTGGGCACCTGATAGCTTTGACCTCTTCTTATCCATTTGTTTATTTGACACTTGGGTATCAACAGGTGAGCCCTCCCCCAACACCGTCAACCAGAAGTTAAGACTAAACCAGTTCACCTCGTTTTCGTTCGTTTAACCAAACCCCCGAAAAAGAACACATGTGAGATTCTGGGCTTTTTTAGCAATATTATTATGACTGAAGTGTTCTTTATGTGGGAGGAATTCGTGATGTGATTCACTTTATCCTACTCATTACATTAGTTGTGCACTATTAGATGAATCCACCTCTCTCCCTTCCTCTTCTTCCACAGACTCTGTGAGACTCTTAGCAGCAGCAGACACCTTTATAAAGGGGCGTTCAGACCGAACGAGATAGATGCGAATGGAGCGGCAACTCTACATTGAAAATCAATGTAAATGGCGCGATGACGCGCGATTCAGGCGGCGGCGACGCGATTCAAGCGCCTGGAGCGTCTGAAGCGACGCGAATAAAGTTGAAAATATCCAACTTTTCAGGCGGCATCGCACCGCGACATCCAATCAGTAATGAGTTCAAGCTGACGACGTCACTTCCCTCACGTACGGTTGTTTACACTCAGACCAACACAGAGGACAAGCTAATTGTAACCGCAGCTAACAGGTCCTCGAACTGGGCTCCGGTCAGCCTGAGGTACCGCTGGAACCGGTCGTCATCCAGACGGAGCTCCTGGAGGAGACAGTGAAATTCCCCCAGCTCCGTGCGTCTCCGGAGGACTTCATGAACCCAGACGCGACGGCGGGTGGTTTTTCCGGCGTTTCTGGGACTTGTACAGCAGGTACAGTGCAGCAACGGTGGTGACATCAGCCATGATCGACGTGGAAAGAGAGCGGGTTGAGAATTAACCGGTTCAAAACCTGAGCATCTAGCGCGAATGATGCGAATGACGCGAATAGTCCAAAATGATCAAGCGGCGCGATACAAGCGTCTGAAGCGATTGTATTCGCGTCTATCGCGTTTGGTGTGAACGCCCCTTAAAACAGAGGGCGCTCCCCACGCGGCATCATGACATCATTGACTTGATGTGTAGATGGGGGCGGGACTAGATAAGCTTTGGCTTCACCCGCTTTTCCCTTTCGGCCATGTGTATTGTATTATTTGAACAATGATGAAATGTGATGATGATGAATTGACATGCCCGAAGTAAACAACATAAACAATAAATGAGCAATACAAAACTGTAGGACATGAATGCAAACAATTCAAATAATAATAATAATAAAAAAATAATGATTTTGTTGTTTTTTTTTTGTTTTGCGGGCGCTCATGCCACCCTGGGCGGCTGCCCATTACTGCCCGTATGAGAAACGGCCCCTGATCATATCTGAACACATTTGAATATCCTGGTTCCCCTCTTCTGCTGCAGGCAATGACGAATTTGCAACCTGGATAAATCTAAACGTCCTTCCTTGTTTTTCAGCAGAATCTAACGCCTCGTTCTTTAAACTGAGTGTCATTTTCTTTCTTCCTGAACATGTTCAGTCAAGATATGAAGAAGGAGAACCTGTAAAGAGGAAATCATCTCCATGCAGGTTGTTTGTTGTGTTTTTTCCAGTGACTGAACACACAGAAACGGAAGTGTTACATCTGAAACCGGATGCAGATCCCACACATCGCCGGTTAAATACAGTTTCTCAGTTTCGATCTCACATTTAGAAGTGCACCCGCAGCTTTCTTGCAAATGTGGGTTTGACTTTCATGTAAAGAGATTCTGTATCAGCGGATGTCGGTGTTCTCCGCTCCATCACGCAGCGGCTGTAAAGGCGCCTGCAGAGCAAATGTGAATTCATTACAATGTTGTTGCTTTGTTTTGTTTTACAGAGAACAACTTCATGTTCATTGCTGCATATTGAGCATGTTTATGTTCGAGTTGATCTTATCAAGTACAATAAATATATTTCCCAAGTCAACTTGATGTAGTTCTTCAAAATGTACTCACAGGGAACTACTTTTTACACTTCAAATATACCTTTAGTTGTACTTTTTTTTTACCTGGAATGTATTAGGTGAACTCATATACAGTGCCAGTAGACTGCAAGTATCAACATTCGCTTCAGTTTTCTGGCAGCCTGCGCTATACTACACTACACATACACACCCTATCTGCATTTGTGTCAAACACTCCTCTGACACGGTGTGCAAATTAAAAAAAAAAATGTTCGGCAGAAAGTTTCACATGAGAGGGGTTGAAATGTTTGTAATTCATGAGAGTGCAGAGGAGGTAGAGAGATACAGACAGGTGGGAAATCCTCAGAATCATGGTACAATTCTGTAGAAGGTGAGATGAGTGATCATACGCTTCATGAACACCCACGGTTTCATTCTCTCATTCACTCAGCTCCTGTCGCTGGGTCGGGGCCTCGCTTGTGGCTTCAGGGTCCGGATGTGGTTCAGCCGCCTCCAGGGTCATCTCACACGTTTCACTTCTGTTCGGCTGTTGAGCGCTTATTCATGATATTGTATTCCTGATTTTACTTCTTTTAGCATTTTGTGAACTTTTAAAGGTGCTGTATTCATAAGGTTTGTTCATTAATAAGCCCTCAGAAGAGCGCCTACTTTGGCAGTGTAATTGTCATTACAACCTCATGTGAAGCACTTGACCTTTACCCCACTAAGCTAACATTGAGATAGAGGCGACTATTTAATGACATTATCAAAGTATTTGGAGACATTTGGAGAAAGAGGAAAAATGTGTCTGCAATAAAATCTATCTTTAATTTTGTTTTCTGTGTGCTTCTCAGGTAAAATCATTAACCTGAGGAGGCTTCACTAATTAAATGACATCAGTGTGTTTCCAGCATCTCATATATAAGGATGTAAAGCTTTCCCTTATACATGTGGGCGCTGGATAATCGCCCGTTCGACATCCGATGCTTTAGATCTGTGTCTGACTCGATGTCATGCACATGTGGGCAAAGTGTTTTTATAGGCTGTTGTGTGATGAATGTGTCTGATAACATGTATAATAAACTGGACTCAGATCCAGCAGGATGTACATGTTTGTTCAGACTGAAGGCTGCTGGGAAAAGTGTCCTGCTTGATCGCAGCCTTTTGGGGCTCTGCCGCCGGCTGCTGCCGCCCGGTCTCATCAAGCCGAGGATAATTGAGCCTGTTCAGAAGGGTGGGAACCACACAGGGGCAGGAAGGGGGTCTGCGATGAGAGGAGATAAAAGAGGAAACATAAAAAACATGATCTAAACTAGATGAGACAGCAAAAAGACACATTCCTGAGGCTGAGCCTCTCTTCTCCAAATGTCTCTGACTCATCAAATGAAGCGATGAAAAGGGAATAATGTATCTCAGAGAGGTTTCACGTTTTTCAGTGATCAGTTTGAACCTGACGCTCATACACCATGCCACATGCACCCCCCCACCCCCACCCTCTCTGGAACATATTTTCCACCTTCTTCTTCTTGTTCCTTTTTGTGGGTTCTCACTCTCTCATGTTGCCAGCTGTGGTTAGGGTAATGTTCTGCGACAGCACCCTCTGGGCCTCCTGTGTAAATGACTGTGGCTGTTTTCTGGTGAACAAACACTCAAGCGTGCACCACAAATTAACCACAGATGATCCCCTGGTCAGGCCGGCTACGCTGGTGGAGTTGAACACCAGATGTTCACGGGCGAGGTGGTTGTTTTAAGGACTTATTCACACTGTGTCTGACATCAGAGGTTTATGGTGACAGGTGACTAAATGAAACGCTACCTTTCTGTAAACTGGTGGATTTCATTGGAAACATTTTGTGGGACACGGAAAATGAATGAACAAAGAGCTTAACAGAAAAAGGAAGGGAGGTAAAGAATGATAATGACAGATTGGATCGTTCTGCCGGGATTTCTCTAGTCCTGCAGTGGAAACACAACGTGTGACGTTCATGAAGAAACACATTCTTGTCTGTATTGACTCTAAATCAATCTGACCTTGTTGGGTTTCATCACTGATCACAGTTGTTCTACTGCAATAAGGCCAATTTCAGCCTTCACAGACGCTGAAGTGTTGAGAGGGAAAAATCTCCTCAGAGGATTTCAAGAAATCTTCATCTATCAGAGGAAGTTTTGAGCTAAATGAGGATGATGCACCACCAATTCACTTTCACAGATGCAGGTCCTCTGTGACGGATAAGATGAACTGGTGCTTCAGTTCTGTGATCAGCCCACCAGGAGGTGACATGACAGCCTCAACAAGCAGAAAAACAGGTAACCACAGAGAGAGAGAGAGAGAGAGAGAGAGAGAGAGAGAGAGAGTCTGAGCATAAGAGCCGTGCGCTCCTGCGTGTGGACTTTCCCACATAGCGGTAACCAATCACAGCACGGGACGCTTTTCGCGAACCCTTTCCCCCATTCATAAACTCTGCACAGTCAGTCAGTCAGTCAGTCAGTGATCAGAGCTGCTGATTCTCCCACAGAGGACAGAAATGGCTTCTCTCCTTCTCTTCTCTCTGTTCAGCCTGATCTCACATATTTCAGGTGTCTTTGTCATTCTAGGAGACACTTTTGAGTTTAAAAAAACTGCAAGCTGCCAGAAACAGGGAGCCAAGCTGTGGCACCCACTGGACTCTTCACGTACTGTTCTGGTGGCTCGATGGGACGGTGTTTGGATCCCGGGTCAGGACTACGAGGACAGGATCGACCCAAACGCGTCGGTGGTCTTGAAGAACATCAACTTCAACGACAACGGGCTGTTCGAGTTGAGCTGTGAGGAGACACCGACCCAGCTGGACGTTGTCAGAGCCTCTGAAGTGTCAGTGAGTGCAGGTGGAGCTGTCAGCTTCTCCTTCTTCTACGTCACCTCAGGAGCGCAGGGGATGTTCAGGCTGGACAGGAACAGGGAGACAGTGTGTGAGCTGGACCTGTCCTCCGGGACCATCACTGGGACCGGCTCTGAGGAGAGACTCTCTCTGCCCTCTGATTGGAGGAGACGCGGAGACCTGACTCCGACCCTGCAGCGGGTGAAGCCGGAGGACCAGGGGGATTACTTTGGATATGTGGAGGGAAAAGATGGAAAGAGGAGAGGTCTCTCTGCCTGGAGGATCAAGGTCCTGGATCAAGACCCGGATCAGACCACCGCCACACCTGTAAGCCTCCTTTATTATAAAGAGAATAAAGCTGCAACGCTGAAGCTTCTGCAGCTGATAAAAGAGCACACGCAGTACAAAACATGCTCCATGTCAGTGTCATGGTGTCCCACCAGCTCTGAATGTGATGTTCTGTTTGTTTCCTCTCTGTGGCTGATCAGGGAACTGCTGATGATACGACGGACACTCGGACACACCTGGACCCTCCTCTGAATGTAAGTCTGACCGCTCACTCTCTGCAAGGAGACGCGCGTAATTACGCACACGGTTCAATTATTTATTAATAGGATCTTGAACTTCTGCGTTTCACGCTGTTCCAAAAACTAAAAGGGTTTCTCGCTCTCCTCATCGTCACTAGTTCATGTCAGCTGGAGTCAGTCAGGGTTTTATAACTACCGCGGTTTTGAGTCATGCGAGCAAGAGGCAGCAGCAGTAAAAGAAATTACAACAACTCATTTATTAACCTGATGTGAGTCTTCAATAGACATTTGTGCCAGTTAAAGATGTATGAAAACCTCCGGAAAGAAAACCAATAAAATCTCGATTGTGTTTGTCTCCAAATTGGCGACCTGTCAACTCTATTGTAACATTTTAATGTAACATCATCAGCTGCAGGGCAAAATGTGTTGTAGGTGTGTCAGGTAGCAACTCTGTTATATTTACAGGGCAAACATACCTGCATCCTGCAGATGAGAGACGCGCGTAATTACGCACACGGTTCCAGAGACATTTGTGCCAATTAAAGAACACGAATGTATGAAAATGTGTCCTGTCCAGGGTGGCTGCTGTGTGCGCGAGGTTGTCAGCCGCAAGGCATCATGGGTTGTAGGTGTGTCAGGTCCGTAATGTTCATCTGTCAAACCTGACCTGCAGTTATTAACAGATGAGAGAAATCTGTCACAAAGAAAGGCCGCTCAGTCAAACTGCAGAACTTGCTTTAGGATTCTGACATTTTTAAGTTTCTCTCTGTATCAGCGTGATTCAGTAACAGCTGTACACACATCCAGGGGTACAATAGTAACAGGAAAAGCTCAGAGATAATTCGGCATCATTTTAGTGCTGCACATGTGCCGAAATCATCAACAGATGTGGGGAACAAACTGAATCCCTCCAAATAATACAGAATGTTTCACACACATGTTCTGTCAGAGACCTGCACCAGGTTTAACATGCTCCATGTCAGTGTCATGGTGTCCCACCAGCTCTGAATGTGATGTTCTGTTTGTTTCCTCTCTGTGGCTGATCAGGGAACCACTGGAGAAAGGATGGAGACTTGGACCACTGTCGTCATTACAGCAGCTGTGACGTCTGTGCTTTGGGCTCTTTGCTGCTTTTTAGTTTGGAGGCTGAAGTTCCACACACCAGATGTGTCACCTGGACCTGATGGTGGACGACAACCGAGAGATGTGGAGATGGAACTTCTGACCAATGGGAATCCTGCTGGTCCTCAAACCAACGGGGGTCCTCAAGTCTAGATTCAATAAACTGAAAAAACAAATGGACTCAACAGCCAACACTAAATCCATCAAATACTGACTGCATTTTGATGTTGTGCCCAGAAATAATGAACTTTTGGCCCAGAACATTTAACCCGTTACAACAAGATTATGCTGTACCAAATAACTCCAAACCTGCCAGTGTTGCATTTATCTTTCCTGCCTCTGTGTTGTTTCTTGTCTCAGGTGGATTAAGGTGTTCGGGCTTCTGACCAAAAACAAAAGTCAGCAATGTACTTCTGCATGTTTGTCTGTTTTTGTAAATGAACAACTTCCAGTGTTGCTCAATAAAAATATATTTTCTAAATAATGTCGTCATTCTGCTTTAAAGAATCATCACAATCAGTGTGTATTTTCTCAAGATGAAGCAAATAAAACTGTCCAAATCAAATCTCACAGTATTTCACCTACTAACAGAATTGTGCAGCTTCTCTCTAACGGACATTTATTACAATTTAAACTTTCTGGAGTCTGTCATAGGTAAAATAGAAGGAATGCAACCAAATGTAGCCGGTTCATTTAACAGATGTGAATGTGATTTAAAAATAATGACTGTTTTTTTAACAATAATGAAGCCTTCTGCAGCAAATAACCTCCAAACCATCTGTTAACATCTGTCAGTCACACTAATTAAACCAAACAAGGATGAACAAACTGAACCCGTTTAGTTAGATTCCTTCTGTTTTATATGCGAGTCTGGACAGACGTGGATGTGAACTTCTGCCAACTCATTCTGGGTGATAACTGTGTGTGGTGACTCATGTGTCTGCATCAGGGAACGTGTCTTTACAACACTGCAGGTGTAGGTTTCCATTAGTTCAACACAGTGATGATCCCACACGGACACAAGCTGCTGGAAGAGAACACCACCTGTTTCATGCTGTTCATGGTGTCGTTTAACCGCAGGACGGCTGATTTTACAATCCAGAGTCCTTCAGTAGTGAAAGCTGAGAGGAGGAACGCTTCTGTAACAATTAGCCTGTGAATACAAATAGCTGCAGACGTGTGTCTGCTGAAGCCTCTGCCATTATTTACACATGTAGCATTGTGTCTGGTCTCACTAGTGACAGGGTTAGATTAAGTCTTGAAGTTGAGGCCCAGAAAACAACAAAGCAATGTGAAAAAGTAGTTGTCAGTGTGTTCGCCTGCTGAAGCTCACAGGTGTGTGTGTGTGTGACACACAGTAGACTTGACATTGAGGCCCACAGCTCTGTCACAGTTTGAATGTCTTTGATTTCCAGCAAGAGACTGAGAGACTTTACTGCTCTGTCCTTGGTCATTGTCTTGGTGCGTAATTCCTCTGGAAAGCATGTGTCTTTAGCCTTTTCATAGCATCAGTGTAAATTGAATGCTGCACTGCAACGTCTTTGGATTAAAAAATATGACTGTGAACATTCCTGCTGGCCGCGACCTGATATCTGCTGTTTGAATCAGACCGAGGAAATACCAAGTGCTGTTATCTGCTTGTGTGTGTATGGGTGGTGACAAGGGGTGAACTGAGGTTATATCCGCTAAGTGACTGTCTGTCAAATACGGAGCCTGTTTAAAGGAGCATTATGTAACTTTGGAGAAGAAGGTGAGACTTGTCATGTGACGTATAAGGAGATCTTCTGAGCTGAGTGGATAGAAAAGTTACCCAGCCTGCTTTAGTCAGAGAGAGTTGAACCGTTCATGACATGTGACGTGTTAAAAACAACATGTGTCAGACTAACAGTGTCTCCTGTAACACAAGGAGACAAGAGACAACAGCACATGTGAAGAACTGGGTCCCTCTGCATGAATCCAATGAGTTTAGAAGGTGCAGTGAGGGCTGATGGGAAGGTGGAGGCTGCCGCTCTCTTGGCTTCATGCCTTTCCTTGCTTTGTGTTTTATTCCATGACAAATATTTGCTAACAGGACAATAAAGACGTGTTTGTGTAAAGTATTTAGCGGCTACTTGGTGTTCAGATAAGCTCATAAGACAGTTAACGACCCAATTTAGTCACTTTCAAACAGGATAATAACAGCTGGGAGTGTTTAGGAGCTTCAGTCGGGGGCGGAGAGGTTTTCCTGAGCTACGCCTAGATCACTGTTGGCAGTGATGGCAACAAAAACTCTGCAGTGACTCACAACTATGCAGATAATTGTTAAAAGGAAATGGCCCACAAAACCACATAAACATCTTCGCATATAACGTTCTGAACAGAAATCACATTTGAAAGTTTTCAGTAGTGTCACAGTTATTCAGTGTTAGCTGTCTGGCCATCCTTGGGTACATTAGCAGCGGGAGTAGGTGATTCGGCTACTTTAAGTGGCGCTAATGTGCCAAAATGTTCCACTAAGAGGAGCCAAACACCTGTTTTTATTCCACTAAGTACACACTTCATCTGCGTCTTCCTTATCTTTGTCCTCTTCACATCAACACCAGGAAACCTCTGAACACACAGTCAGGTAAAAACCCTCTGGACCGCTCTTCCTGTCTCTTTTGGCGTTTGGTTAAGTTTAAGGAAAATGTGACAGCAGGAAGAGGAAGTTTTGTCTCAGTGTTTGTTTAACAGACGTTAACAAGCCAAAGAATACACAGTGAAGTGTTTGTGTTCACATCACAGCCGAGCCGAGTCAGGGAGGTAAATCCCCTCGACTGCTGCAGGGTCAGCTGACCCCACTGGACACTTTCACAGTGCACACAAAATACAGATGTTGGCAGATGTTGGTGAGTTTCTATGTCCAGTTTGAAACTCCACACAAAGGCCAGAGCTCCTATACACATTTCTACTGTACTGCTTTAACTGCCTCTGTGCTTAAATACCCCTCTGTTACCTGAGTGTGTGTGTGTGTGTGTGTGTGTGTGTGTGTGTGTGTGTGTGTGTGTGTGTGTGTGTGTGTGTTGGGTCTGTCCTGGGAGGTGTAGGCTTCCTGCAGCAGGTGATGGGCACACTGGTGGTCTGAGGTGTGCTGGTGACAGAGCTGTAATCCATGATGTTTCTGCAGCCGTATGCTGGATAAATATTAGAAATGTTCAAACTCTCTGGTCCTTTGTCAAAACCATCCAGTAGATTCACACTTGTTGTCAAACACAGACAGAAAACTGTTCACTGGTCTGCAACTGTTGCTCCACCATCGTCCCCTTGGCCTCCCAAATTTGCCTCAAGGTTTCTTTACAAAGTGGAACTATCAGCCGCCGCTCTCCACCCGTCCTGCGGTCAGCATGGATGGAGCCTCAGATGTATCATGTCAGCCAAGGAAAAAGCTTTTTGAAAGGTCCCAAAGTGTGTGTGTGTGTGTTTGGGTATTAATTACTGTGCGGCATCCGTTCTTTAGAGAATGAACAATGTCCAGCTTGTTGTCTAATTGACGCTGACAAAACACCGACGTGTTGCTGCAGACATGAAGCAATTTAGACTCATTACTGTCTTGATTGCTGCCTCAGGTCTCACTCAGGATGTGTTTGCTTGTTTTCCTGCGCTCACACTTCTGACTGTCCACAACAATCCCTCCCTATCTTACAAATAACATCCAGAAGCTCACTTCCTGTTTCATGTGGACTTCTTGAGTTCAAAGATCATCAGCTTTTAGTATCATTCATTCTCTTTTTATCCACTTCTGCAGTAGATATCGTTACAGTTATACTGTAAGAAAAGCCGGCTCATTATAAAACGTACTGAGGACACAGTGACTGCCAGCCTTAAACCAGAGGAGGATCAGGGGCTCAACTACAGTTTTTTCCCCTAAAAACCCTTAAAAAAATCCCTAAAATCCCAGTGAGGTGCAGTGTGTTTTCCACCTCTGATGGCGTTCACATCGTGACAGCGAAACAGATCCATCCCTCATCCAATGAAAGAGAAATGTCCCACACTTCAAACCCCGGAGTGACGTCACAGGACCCAACCACAGTCCTGTGGTCGCCGCTCATGTCTCTGGTGTTTGTTGACATGTGTCAAGTTAACGTTAAAGTCTGCTATGACAGTTTCATTAACCAGCGCTCATGAAGATACACAGCACCCTCCTTATATTATCAATCTCCCTCCTCCTCGCCCTCTTCGCTGTTTGAAGACAGAAAGATGGGTCATTTTTTATAAGAAGACATTTTGATGATTGAGTTTGTTTAAGCCTGAAAATCAGTGGAGGATTCAAAATGTTGCACCTTTAAAGATATTTTCTACATGACCTTTAAAGCAGCAGGGGGTACCATCGTCTGGAAACTGTTGTCCGATATTTTCATTCTGGTCAAGAATCTTTTCAGAGGACTCTCTCTCTCTCCGTACAGTCGCCGGTGCTCAGAGGACGCTTTAAAGCCTCCAACTTTCCCGGTGCTGAGGTCGGTGTCGGGTCCAGAAGGTTGGCAGGAAGAAGGATCGCCAAGACGTAAAAGTACCGTGATGGACCCACGTTTGCTTACATGCCAACCAAACTCAGTCTCAGTCCCAACACATCAAACACAGCCGCCCTACACTTCTAACTGTGATGCTGTAGTTTCACCTCTAGCTGATGATGCACAATGTTTTCAGCCACCCGCCTTTATCAGTGAGTATGAGTGTAGGAGTACAGTCCATTTATGAGCGTGCCGGGCAGGTTAACACACCTCATCACTATCACTGACTCCACTGAGAGTGGATCACACCAAAACCACAAGACCCTCAAACACAGACTGAACCCAGGAGGCACGACTCGGAGACAGTTTGCCAAAACAGGTCTTTACACAGGAAACTCAAATCCCAAAGGCTGGGGGAAGGCGCTGTGTTTTCCGAAAACAGAACGAGGCAAAAACAGGAATATTGCTGGAATGTTTCCTGCAGGGAGACAAAGACGGACTGGCAAAGAGACGGGGGAAATTCAGAGTATGTACGCAAAGGAGAGGAGGATAACTGGATAATTGCTACGTCGACATCAGATGCTTTAGATCTGTTCTAGATCTAGATCTGACTCAATGTCATGCACATGTGGGCAAAGTGTTTTTATAGGCTGTTGTGTGTTGAGTGTCTCATCCTCTATCCAGCCGGGGACAGTCGAGCCTATTCACAAGAGGATCTGCGAAGAGAGGAGATAAAAGAGGAAACATTAAAAACATGACCTAAACTAGATGAGACTTCAAAAGACATATTTCCACACATTTCCATAGACGTCCTCTGATACTGTCAGGATTCCCCTTGTTTGCTACATTCAGCCTGATCAGCAGACTGCTCTTCTAGTCTCTTTTGTAGTCTGGTTGAGTTTAATGAAACTGTGACTGAAGGAGGAGAAAGTTTTCTCTCAGTTGTTGTTTAAAACCCACAAAGTAATCACGCATTCCTGTTTTTGAGAGGATTGCTGTGACGGCGTGTCGGTGTGCAGCAGCTCAGTGAAGGTGGCTGTGAGGTTTGAACGTCAACACACAGCCGGGACTTTACTTTCAACACAAGCGTGCGGCCGAGTGTGTGTAGGTGTGTTTTCATTCAGCAACATCATAGTCACACAAGAAGAAACCCGTTAGTTTCTAGTTTCTTCTTGTGCGACTCTGATGTTGCTCAAGCTGCAGGTGAAGACTCACAGCAGTCACCACAGTCTGGAACAGAAGTGAGATGTGTTGAAGGTCATCACTCTACTTTCTTTCTTTAAGTTCCTTGTGACGAACCACAGAAGATTAAACGCTGACATCTATCTGTTCTCTCTACACATGTGGTGCCTTCAGACTGAAGAGCTGCAGAGTAAACTTCTGTCACTTTCACTTCACCTTTGTTGCTTTTTCCTCTAAGTTTTTTTTTTTCTTGTAAATTTTTTTACGGTTTGAGTTTAAAGAGAGGAACAAAAAATAAATCACACATATATATTTATGTGTGATTCATGGCACACTTCCACCGAGATCAATTAATTATTTCTTACTCTGTTCACTACCGTACAAAAACAATATACTTTTCATTAATGACACAGAAAAACACATTTTGATAAAAAAGAGATTTATTTACAGCAGTGCATTTAAGAGCAGACGATGAGAAATCACATGATACAAAACATTCATCTCTTCAAGCGGTCTTCAACATCTGGATATTGTAGGAAATGTGATGTAATCTAGCCATGAAGCCTTGAAGGGCCCACATCCTCTTCAGAACCAGCAGGGTTCTCCTCCTTTACAAGACTCATCTCCACGTCTGTGGAGGGTCCTTCAGCACCGGGTCCAGAGGAACCATGTGGTCCACTCGGTCTGCGGGATTTTATCCACCAACACAAACCGAAGCCTGCTAGACCAGCAGCCACAAACACGGACACGGCTACAGCGCTGACGGTCCCACTGCAGGTTCCCTTCTGTTCTCCAGCTGGTCGCTGCGTTTGCTGCACAGGAGAACAAAAAGAAGAATCAGATCCAGACAGACATGATGTTTTTCCTTCTCATCCCTCTGACATCACATTTATATAAGACACTTTATATCAAGTAGATATGAAACAACAAGTTGAGTGTTTATCATGGAAACAAACATATAGAATATATATTATTTAGCTGTCAGTGTTTGACATGGAGCATGTTTTGTACTACGTGTGCTCTTTTATCAGCTGCAGAAGCTTCAGTGTTGCAGCTTTATTCTCTTTATAATAAAGGAGGCTTACAGGTGTGGCGGTGGTCTGATCCGGGTCTTCATCCAGGACCGTGATCCTCCAGGCAGAGAGACCTCTTCTCTTTCCACCTTTTCCCTCCACATATCCAAAGTAATCCCCCTGGTCCTCCGGCTTCACCTGCTCCTAGAATGACAAAGACACCTGAAATATGTGAGATCAGGCTGAACAGAGAGAAGAGAAGGAGAGAAGCCATTTCTGTCCTCTGTGGGAGAAGCAGCAGCTCTGATCACTGACTGAGCTCCGTCTATGCAGAGTTTATGAATAAGACTCGGCGAAAGGGGGGTGTGGTTTCACTAATTTGCCAAACTCTGATGTTATCTCTACAGCAGGACACAGAGATTTATGCGTTTCCTCGCTTCTTTCGATGCTCTTGTTGACAGAAAGTCGGAGCAAAATGGAGCGTCTCCTTCTTTCCTCACTGTTACTGTCAGAGCGTTCAGCGCAGAATGGAGCGTCTCTTTCTAACGATGCTCTTGTTGACAGAAATCCTTCGCAGAATGGAGCGTCTCCTTTTTATTATGCTCTTGTTGTCAGAGAGTCTGGTGCAGAATGAAGCGTCTCCTTGTTTCCTCACTCTCTCTGTCAGACAGCTCTGACTGACTGAGCTCCGTCTGTGCAGAGTTTATGAAGGATACTGGACGGAAGGGGGTGTGGTTTCTGGCATTGGTTGGGGGCGTGGCAGAGAATTCTAAACCACACCCAGTATTGAATGAGGCTGTGACAAGAGAACTGGGTTGTGATTGGTGGTTGGGGGAGTGGTTCAAGGGCACACATTGGGTTGTGATTGCTGGTTGGGGGCGTGGTTCAATGGCATATACTGGGTTTTGATTGGTGGTTGGTGGTTGGGTGCGTGGTTCAAGGGCATACACTGGGTTGTGATCAGGGTTCTAAACTAACACCCAACAAATGTGGGTCAAAAATAATTTTGCCGGGTGTTAATAAAACCTTACTAGCCAGTTTGGCCGGTTATGGATGAGGCAATCATGACAGTCAGTGTTCATCCCATGAACACTGTCGTGATGCTAGGTGATGACATATAAGATGCCCATTGGCTGCGCGCAGGCAGTGCAACCAGCGCAAGAAACCATGGAAACAGAAAACAAAAAGAAGAAGAAGAAGAAGAAGAAAAACAATTAATGAACGGAGCGGAAACTATAAAAAGAAGAGAGGGAGCAAGCTCAAGAAAATTAAAAAGTAGCCTAAACTTAAACTAAATGTGGCGGTGGTTGGTTGGACAGACGTCTAAGGGCGAGAAGAGGAAGCAGGCAAGGGGATGAGATTGAGAATATCAGCAACAACGCTTGTGAAACGAAAAAAAAGAAAGTTCAATGCAAAATGGCTGACGGGTCGTGCATGGCTTGCGTTTGATCACGAAAATGTCATCATGTTTTGTATGGACTGCCGCATGTGTGCAAAAGAAAAAACAAAACAAACAGAGTCTCAGAAAAGCTCTTTGTTGGTCAAATGTCTTGTCTCATGTGATTTCTCATCGTCTGCTCTTGAACGCACTGCTGTAAATAAATGTCTGTTTTAAACACATATTGTTTCTATTCATTGCAGCCTCCTCCATCAGAGTCTGAATGTTTAGATGAATTGCTGTGAGTCGCTTAGGACAAAAGCCTCTGCTAAATGTTAATGTGTTTCTGAAAGTTAACCACTGGTAGAGTTCAGCTCAGTGATCTTCCCACACAGACACAGCGTCACATCACACTTTTCACTCTGAGCAGTTTTTAGTCAGTGGACTTTTCCACCACATCAGCCTCTGTGCACCATGTTGCTCTCTTTCTTTCTTTCTTTCTTTCTTTCTTTTTTTCTTTCTTTCTTTCTCCTCTTCGGGCGCGCAATGACTCTCTGGATATGTGAGACCACAAAGGCAAGCGGCGCACCCTCCAACAACAGGTAAAAGTAGGGCGCATTTGGACAACCCTTTGAATTGAGAAACAGTAAGTGCAGGGAAAACGCACCCTGCACCCTCCCTCTCCCTCTCCCTCTCCCTCTCCCTCCTCCACACTCACATCGCAGGCAGGCAGGCAGGCAGGCAGGCAGGCCTCTCCCCCTACCTCTCCCTCTCCCTCTCCCTCCACCGCACTCGCAGTACAGGCAGGCCTACCCGCCTCCCCCTACCTCCTTCACACTCACATTGCAGTCAGGCAGGCAGGCAAGACTCTCCCCCTCTCTCCTGTGCACTCACAGTGCTGGCAGGGACGCCTCCCCCTCTCCTGCTCCCTCCTTCACACTCACATTGCAGTCAGGCAGGCAGGCAGGCAGGCCTCTCCCCCTCCCTCCTCCGGACTCGCAGTGTAAGCAGACAGGCCTCTCCCCCTACCTCTCCCTCTCCCTCCTCCGCACTCACAGTGCAGGCAGGCAAGCAGAAAGGCCTCTCCCCCTCCCTTTCCCCCTCCCTTCTCCCCACTCACATTGCAGGCGGGCAGACAGGTCTCTCCCCCTCCCTCCTCCGCACTAGCAGTGCAGGCAGGCGGGCAGGCAGGCCTCTCCCCCTGCCTCTCCCTCTCCCTCTCCCTCTCCCTCCTCCACACTCACATCGCAGGCAGGCAGGCAGGCAGGCAGGCAGGCAGGCAGGCAGGCCTCTCCCCCTACCTCTCCCTCTCCCTCCACCGCACTCGCAGTACAGGCAGGCCTACCCGCCTCCCCCTACCTCCTTCACGCTCACATTGCAGTCAGGCAGGCAGGCAAGACTCTCCCCCTCTCTCCTTTGCACTCACAGTGCTGGCAGGGACGCCTCCCCCTCTCCTGCTCCCTCCTCCACACTCACATTGCAGTCAGGCAGGCAGGCAGGCAGGCAGGCAGGCAGGCAGGCAGGCCTCTCCCCCTGCCTCTCCCTCTCCCTCCTCCGCACTCACAATGCAGGAGGGCAGGCAGGCCTCTCCCCCTGCCTCTCCCTCTCCCTCTCCCTCCTCCGCACTCACATCGCAGGCAGGCAGGCAGGCAGGCAGGCAGGCAGGCAGGCAGGCAGGCAGGCCTCTCCCCCTACCTCTCCCTCTCCCTCTCCCTCCACCGCACTCGCAGTACAGGCAGGCCTACCCGCCTCCCCCCACCTCCTTCACACTCACATTGCAGTCAGGCAGGCAGGCAAGACTCTCCCCCTCTCTCCTTTGCACTCACAGTGCTGGCAGGGATGCCTCCCCCTCTCCTGCTCCCTCCTCCACACTCACATTGCAGTCAGGCAGGCAGGCAGGCAGGCAGGCAGGCCTCTCCCTCTCCCTCCTCTGCACTCACAGTGCAGGCCTCTCCCCCCCACAAGATCACATTAATGGGATGCAAAGATTTACAAAAAGTGACATCAAGACAGAGAAATCGACTACAGTATTTATTACTGCATTACTTCCATCCAGCTGGCGGAATGTTTCGCCCTGTGAATAAATCTCATTCTGACCTCGGACAGTGATGAAGCTTCTCTTTGCTCCCTAAAACACAATGAAAGGTGAAAGACATTTTATGTGACGCTAACAGACTAAAGGGTTCTAATACAGCAAAAAAAAAAAAAAAAGCTGCGAGGTTTGAACGTCAGTGTGTTAGCAGAGGGCGAAGCATTGTGTGTGTGTTTTCATTCAGCAACATCATCACACAAGAGTGGTTATGAATGATTATGATGTTGCTCGAGCTGTATGTGAAGACTCACAGCAGTCACCAAGGTCTGGAACAGAAGTGAGATATGTTGAGGTCATCACTCACCTTTCTGTCGTTAAGTTCCCTGTGACAAACCTCAGAAGATTAAACGCTTCATCTATCTGCTCTCTCTACACATGTGGGGTGTTTTGTGTTATAGGGTAACTACTGCTGTAAGTCTTTTATTGTTTGGGTTTATAGACAAGAACAAAAAAAATCACACATATATTCCATGTGTGATTCATGACACACATCCACTGAGATCAATCAATTATGTCTCTCTCCGCTCACTACCATACACAAACGATGTCCATTCCATTTAGGAAGCAGAACACAGAAAAACATAATGTATTTTGATAAAATACAGATTTATTTACAGCAGTGCATTCAAGAGTAGACTATGGCACATTGTATGATACAAAACATTCATCTCTTCAAGAAGTCTTCAACATCTGGAACTGAAGGAAATGTGAGCTGGAGAGGCGGAGTCTCTGATGAGGATATGACCAGTAGGGGTGGTGAAAAAATGTATTATTGATTAATCGCAATTATAATATTGATGGTTATGAGTTGATTATTAGATTTCCAAAGATCGATTAAAAAAAAAAAATGTTTTAAATTGTAAAACAAACTGGAGTCCTCCTCTTACTGGCCTCCACTCCACAGTCTGGAGCCGAGATATGTTATTCCATCCGGGAGCTTTTTCACGCTTAAATCGATTCCAAATCTTTACAAGGAGACAAAGCAAGAGTCCCTCAACTCTGCTCGCAGGGCAGCAATAACCTGCGATGCCTGGACATCCAGAGCTACAGTCTCATACGTGACCGTTACAGCTCATAATGTCAGCAGTTAATGGAAGCTAATCTCCTACGTACTTCAGACGAGAGTCATGGATGATAACCACACAAGCACAAATGTGTGTGAGTTTCTCAAAGCAATGGCAGACGAGTGGGGAACGGAGAAACAAGACCTGGTTCTCGTCACTGACGATGCTTCTAACATGAGTCTGGCTGCCGAGCTTGTCAACTTTCTTTTAACAGTGAAAGACTACATTTAAAACAAAGTAAAAAATAATAATTTTGATGTTACAGTTACACTATACAATATTGAAGGTGCTGTGAGGTGTTACTCAAAAGAGAAGTAAAATAATTCAGCAGCTGACTGATGTTAAATGGAAGATCAATAATGTTTAACAGTCGAAAATTGATTTGTGATCGAATCGAGACTTCAATAATTGGAATCGAATTGAATCGGGAAATTGGGCTGATGGACCACCTCTAATGATCAGCCATTGTCTAGCCATGAAGCCTTGAAGGGCCCACATCCTCTTCAGAACCAGCAGGGTTCTCCTCCTTTACAAGACTCATCTCCACGTCTGTGGAGGGTCCTTCAGCACCGGGTCCAGAGGAACCATGCGGTCCAATCGGTCTGCGGGATTTTATCCACCAACATAAACCGAAGCCTGCTAGACCAGCAGCCACAAACACGGACACGGCTACAGCGCTGACGGTCCCACTGCAGGTTCCCTTCTGTTCTCCAGCTGGTCGCTGCGTTTGCTGCACAGGAGAACAAACAGAGGAATCAGATCCAGACAGACATGATGTGATGTGTCTGTAACAGCCTGAATACTGAAGACACACAGCTCAACTACACATGATGTGTCAGAGTCAACACACACTTTGTTTTCTCTGCTCTGCTTTCCCTCTTTGGGTTTTTCACAACCTGTCCCCCCTTTTTCCTTTTCATCCCTCTGACATCACATTTATATTAGACACTTTATATCAAGTAGATTATTCTCTTTATAATAAAGGAGGCTTACAGGTGTGGCAGTGGTCTGATCCGGGTCTTGATCCAGGACCTTGATCCTCCAGGCAGAGAGACCTCTTCTCTTTCCACCTTTTCCCTCCACATATCCAAAGTAATCCCCCTGGTCCTCCGGCTTCACCCGCTGCAGGGTCGGAGTCAGGTCTCCGCGTCTCCTCCAATCAGAGGGCAGAGAGAGTCTCTCCTCAGAGCCGGTCCCAGTGATGGTCCCGGAGGACAGGTCCAGCTCACACACTGTCTCCCTGTTCCTGTCCAGCCTGAACATCCCCTGCGCTCCTGAGGTGACGTAGAAGAAGGAGAAGCTGACAGCTCCACCTGCACTCACTGACACTTCAGAGGCTCTGACAACGTCCAGCTGGGTCGGTGTCTCCTCACAGCTCAACTCGAACAGCCCGTTGTCGTTGACGTTGATGTTCTTCAAGACCACCGACGCGTTCGGGTCGATCCTGTCCTCGTAGTCCTGACCCGGGATCCAAACACCGTCCCATCGAGCCACCAGAACAGTACGTGAAGAGTCCAGTGGGTGCCGCAGCTCGGCTCCCTGTTTCTGGCAGCTTGCAGTTTTTGTAAACTCAAAAGTGTCTCCTAGAATGACAAAGACACCTGAAATATTTGAGATCAGGCTGAACAGAGAGAAGAGAAGGAGAGAAGCCATTTCTGTCCTCTGTGGAAGAATCAGCAGCTCTGATCACTGACTGAGCTCCTTCTGTGTGAGCTTTTATATGGTCAAAGTGAGCCGACTCGGGAAGCAACGCCCACCTACGCACTACCTTTCCCGAGCCGGAGTCTCGCAACCGCTCTCCCCGAGCTTCGGCGCTTCACGGGCCGTCCTGTCGCTTCCGCTCTCCCCGGGACTTCGCGCTTCCCTACTCTCGCCTACTTTCGCTCCCTCCGACTACTTTCGCTCCCTCCGACTACTTTCGCTCCCTCCGACTGCTTTTTCGGCCCTGACTCTCTCCGTCTTTCTCTTTCTGCGGCCGGCTGCACCCGCTCTCCCCGGTACTTTGAGCGCCTCGATCCGGTCTCTCGCGCCTGCTCTCCCCGAGACTTTGAGCGTCTACAGCCAGTCTCTCGCTTCCGCTCTCCCCGGGAATTCGAGCACCTCGAGCCGGTGTCTTTCGCACGCTCTCCCCGGGACTTTGAGTGTCCCGAGTCGGTCTCTCGCGCCGGTCTCTCGCTTCCGCTCTCCCCGGGACTTTGAGTGCCTCTAGCCGGTCTCTCGCGCACGCTCTCCCCGGGACTTGAGTGCCTCTAGCCGGTCTCTCGCGGACGCTCTCCCCGGGACTTTGAGTGCCTCGAGCCGGTGTCTCACGCACGCTGTCCCCGGGACTTTGAGTGTCTACAGCCGGCCTGTCGCTTCCGCTCTCCCCGGGACTTTGAGTGCCTCGAGCCGGTCTCTCGCACCTGCTCTCCCCGAGCTTCGGCGCTTCCCGACTCTCTTCTTCTTTCGCTCCCTCTGGTTGCACCCGCTGTCCCCGAGACTTTGCATTCCCGAGCCGCTCTCTCGCCTTCGCTCTCCCCGGGACTTTGAGTGCCTCGAGCCGGTCACTCGCGGACGCTCTCCCCGGGACTTTGAGTGCCTCGAGCCGGTCTGTCGCTTCCGCTCTCCCCGGGACTTTGAGTGCCTCGAGCCGGTCTCTCGCTTCCGCTCTCCCCGAGACTTTGAGCGTCTACAGCCGGTCTCTCGCTTCCGCTCTCCCCGGGACTTTGAGTGCCTCGAGCCGTTCTCTCGCGCACGCTCTCCCCGGGACTTTGAGTGTCCCGAGCCGGTCTCTCGCGCCCGCTCTCCCCAGGACTTCGCGCTTCACGGGCCGGTCTCTCGCACCTGCTTTTCCCCGGGACTTTTGCTTTATCACTTTTAGACTAGACATGTTCCACCCTCATACGGGCCTTCAGCTGTCCTCTCAGAACCGACACCGGCTCCACACTGCCCACAGTTTGAGCTTGGTTTCTGCGGGTCAGCCAGATGGCCACCTTTGCAGGAACCAGATAAAGTCCAGCTATGGACAGATTTTTTCTTGACACAATATTTTCATCCAAAAATAAACAAATCATCTGAAAAAACCTCTCCAAACCTCTTCATGAAATGACCCAGTTTGGTGCAGCAGTTCCTCTCAGTTTGGTTGGCAGGCTGGCAGGTTGCAGAGTTGGAGTGCTGATAAACCTGGTGAAGAACAGAGGTTCCTCAAACAGCCACAGCCTCGGAGTCTCTGCAGTGTCACACCTGATCTGGAACATCTGCCAAGCCTGCAGAACCAACGTGTAGAAAGGCACCAGTCCACTTGGATCCATGTTCTCGGGTTGTCGGAGGAACAGGTGTTGGTTGTAGTTCAGCCGTCCAGCTCCTCTCAGCAGCCAGCGAACTGTGTCACACCATCTTGGGAAACAGTGTGAAGAAGTCTTTGTGCTGTTCTGAGTTTCCTGAGCCTTCCTCTCTCTCAGCTGAGCCTCTTCCTCTCTGGACTCAGAGCTGCTCTGAGAGGCAGGGTGGCTGCTGTGTGTGGAGGCTCTTTTGTAGTCTGGTTGAGTTTAAGGAAAATGTGACTGAAAGAAGAGAAAGTTTTCTCTCAGTTTTGGGCTGCAGAAGCTCAGTGGAGAAAGCTATGAGGTTTGAACGTTAACACACACTTTAGTTTTAACACAGGCGTGCAGCAGTGTGTGTGCGTATGTTATCTTTCAGAAGATTACGAAAATGTCACCTCGCTCACTTCCTCACTGTGGATTCTCCCCCTGACATTATCTGCTCTATCGACACATGTGGTCCAGTCAGACTGAGGACTTTCTTTATTTCTTTCCTCTTTGTAAATAACAGATATTACAGGCCACTTAAAGCTTCACCTGATCCTGTAGGATGAAAACATCAATGTCTATTCACATTAACACAAATCAAACGAGTCCCACATCAGTGTGGGGAACAGATTCACCCAGCAGACAGAATGAGCGCTACACCTCCTGTTCACACAGTCTAAACTCTAGTAGGTGAAGTGTAACTCAGTGTAAAGTCTTTCAGAGCGGACAGGCTGCGACTCACTGCAGATTCTTATTATTTTTAGTTATTGCAGTCACATGACAGGAGGTCACAGTCATAATGAGCACAGGTGTTGCTACTTTCACTTCCCTGTTTTATGCACTTTGTTCCTTTATTCTACTTTCATCTGTCTGTTTGAGAGACGAGAGAGACGTTAACAAGCCAAAGAACACACAGTGAAGGCAGAAACAGCCGAGCTGAGTGGCTGTGTGAGGAGGATCACGTTCTGAGTGAGAGAGGAGGACGGCGTTCTGTGTTCTGATGGCGCTGATGTCTGACAAGAGTGAGTGTGGCTGATATGGGTGCTGGTTTGTTAGATATTTGTTGTTGTTGCTGCATGTTGAGTTGTGTTTCTGACTGAAGCTTGACTAGATAGACACCAGGCAAGTGTGTGTACCTGATGTGGCTGCCATGTCATAGTGTAGAGGGAACCAACCACAGCACATTTTAAGGAGAGTCTTCAACTTCATATGTCATTAACAGAGCTCAGTCTTGCCTGACCACATGTGTCTATAGAGCAGATACATGTCTGGGGGCGAATTCACAGTGAGTCAGTGAGCGAGGTGACATTGTGCACTCTTCTGTGGTTTGTGTCGATTGTCTGAATGAAGACATACTCACACACCCTCGGCTGGTTGTTTAGCAGGCTTCGGTTTATGTTGGTGGACAAAATCCTGTAGACAAAGTCGACAGAGAGCGAGGGAGAGAAAAAAAGGGACACACAGGCAGAGAGTTAGAGAGAGAAAAAAGTCAGGGAGAGAAAAAAAGGGACACACAGGCAGAGAGTTAGAGAGAGAAAAAAGTCAGGGAGAGAAAAAGCAACACTCGAGCAGAAAGCTAGAGAGAGAAAAAAAAGAGACACTCGGGCTGAGAGCGAGAGAGAAGAAAAGGAAACAACACGGGCAGAGAGATAGAGAGAGAGAAAAGTCAGGGAGAGAAAAAGCAACACTCGGGCAGAAAGCTAGAGAGAGAAGAAAAAGAGACACACAGGCACAGAGTTAGAGAGAGAAGAAAAAAGCAACACAGGCAGAGAGTGAGAGAGAGAAAAAAAGAGACAGGCAGAAAGTTAGAGAGAGAAAAAAGCAACACAGGCAGAGAGTTAGAGAGAGAGAAAAAAAGACACTCGGGCAGAGAGCTTGAAGGTAGAGAGCTAGAGAGAGAGAGGCAGCGTGGCTGCTGTGTTCGCTACGTTGACAGTGTCTTGAATGTGCGCTGTAACATCTTCTATTAGTTCAAGAGTTCCTCTTTTAGTGGGAAACCTTCCTCTGATAGTTGAGGATTTCCTGAAATGTTCAGCATCTGTGTAAGCTGGAATTGTCCATATTGCACTAGAATAACTGTGATTAGTGATGAAACACAACAAGCACAGATTGATTTAGAGTTATTACAGACAAGGGTTGAGCAGTCTCCCGTGTTGTGATTGGTAAACTTGACAGTATGACTGTGTGCCCATGTCAGCCACACACACACATTTGTGCGGTGTCTATCTAGTCAGGGTTCAGTCAGAGAGGCAGGGTGGCTGCTGTGTTCGTGACATCGAGAGTGAGGCAGGGTGGCTGCTGTGTTCGTGACATCGAGAGTGAGGCAGGGTGACTGGTCTGTTGCCGTCATCGAGAGAGAGGCAGGGTGGCTGCCGTGTTCGCGACGTCGCAAGCGAGGCAGGGTGTCTGGTCTGTTGCCGACATTGAGAGAGAGGCAGGGTGACTGCCGTGTTCGCGACGTCGCAAGCGAGGCAGGGTGTCTGGTCTGTTGCCGACATTGAGAGAGAGGCAGGGTGACTGCCGTGTTCGCGACGTCGCAAGTGAGGCAGGGTGACTGCCGTGGTCGCGACATCGAGAGTGAGGCAGGGTGGCTGGTCTGTTGCCGACATTGAGAGAGAGGCAGGGTGACTGCCGTGTTTGCGACGTCGCAAGTGAGGCAGGGTGACTGCCGTGGTTGCGACATCGAGAGTGAGGCAGGGTGACTGGTGTGTTGCCGTAATCGAGAGTGAGGCAGGGTGGCTGGTTTGTTCACGACATCGAGAGTGAGGCAGGGTGGCTGGTTTGTTCACGACATCGAGAGTGAGGCAGGGTGGCTGGTTTGTTCACGACATCGAGAGTGAGGCAGGGTGGCTGGTTTGTTAACGACATCGAGAGTGAGGCAGGGTGGCTGGTCTGTTGCCGACATTGAGAGAGAGGCTGGGTGGCTGGTTTGTTCACGACATCGAGAGTGAGGCAGGGTGGCTGGTCTGTTGCCGTCATCGAGAGAGAGGCAGGGTGACTGCTGTGTTCGCGACATCGAGAGAGAAGCAGGGTGACTGGTCTGTTGTCGACATCGAGAGAGAGGCAGGGTGACTGCCGTGTTCACGACATCGAGAGTGAGGCAGGGTGGCTGGTCTGTTGCCGCTATTGAGAGTGAAGCAGGGTGACTGCTGTGTTCGCGACATCGAGAGAGAGGCAGGGTGACTGGTGTGTTGCCGTTATTGAGAGTGAAGCAGGGTGGCTGGTGTGTTCGCGACATCGAGAGAGAGGCAGGGTGGCTGGTGTGTTGCCGTTATTGAGAGTGAAGCAGGGTGGCTGGTGTGTTCGCGACATCGAGAGAGAAGCAGGGTGACTGGTCTGTTGCCATCATCGAGAGAGAGGCAGGGTGACTGCTGTGTTCGCGACATCGAGAGAGAGGCAGGGTGACTGGTGTGTTCGCGACATCGAGAGAGAGGCAGGGTGTCTGGTCTGTTGCCGACATTGAGAGAGAGGCAGGGTGGCTGCTGTGTTCGCGACATCGAGAGAGAGGCAGGGTGACTGGTGTGTTCGCGACATCGAGAGAGAGGCAGGGTGTCTGGTCTGTTGCCGACATTAAGAGTGAGGCAGGGTGGCTGCTGTGTTCGTGACGTCGCAAGTGAGGCCACGTGACTTGTGGGTTGCCGTCATCGAGAGAGAGGCAGGGTGACTGGTGTGTTGCCGTTATTGAGAGTGAAGCAGGGTGACTGGTGTGTTCGCGACATCGAGAGAGAGGCAGGGTGGCTGGTGTGTTCGTGACATCGAGAGTGAGGCAGGGTGGCTGGTGTGTTCGTGACATCGAGAGTGAGGCAGGGTGACTAGTCCGTTATTGAGAGAGAGGCAGGGTGGCTGCCGTGTTCGCGACGTCGCAAGTGAGGCATGGTGACGGGTCTGTTGCCGTCATCGAGAGAGAGGCAGGGTGACTGCCGTGTTCGCGACATCGAGAGTGAGGCATGGTGACGGGTCTGTTGCCGTCATCGAGAGAGAGGCAGGGTGTCTGGTCTGTTGCCGACATTGAGAGAGAGGCAGGGTGACTGCTGTGTTCGTGATGTCGCAAGTGAGACAGGGTGACTGGTGTGTTGCCGTTATTGAGAGTGAGGCAGGGTGGCTGCTGTGTTCGTGACGTCGCAAGTGAGGCCACGTGACTTGTGGGTTGCCGTCATCGAGAGAGAGGCAGGGTGACTGGTGTGTTGCCGTTATTGAGAGTGAAGCAGGGTGACTGGTGTGTTCGCGACATCGAGAGAGAGGCAGGGTGACTGGTGTGTTCGCGACATCGAGAGAGAGGCAGGGTGGCTGGTGTGTTGCCGTTATTGAGAGTGAAGCAGGGTGACTGGTGTGTTCGCGAAATCGAGAGAGAAGCAGGGTGGCTGCCGTGGTCGCGACATCGAGAGTGAGGCAGGGTGACTGGTCTGTTGCCGACATTGAGAGAGAGGCAGGGTGACTGCTGTGTTCATGATGTCGCAAGTGAGACAGGGTGACTGGTGTGTTGCCGTAATCGAGAGTGAGGCACGGTGGCTGCTGTGTTCGCGACATCGAGAGAGAGGCAGGGTGGCTGGTTTGTTGCTGTCATCGAGAGAGAGGCAAGGTGGCTGCTGTGTTCGCGACATCGAGAGTGAGGCAGGGTGACTGCCATGGTCGCGACATCGAGAGAGAGGCAGGGTGACTGGTCTGTTGCCGACATTAAGAGTGAGGCAGGGTGACTGCCATGGTCGCGACATCGAGAGAGAGGCAGGGTGACTGGTCTGTTGCCGACATTGAGAGAGAGGCAGGGTGACTGCTGTGTTCGTGATGTCGCAAGTGAGACAGGGTGACTGGTGTGTTGCCGTAATCGAGAGTGAGGCACGGTGGCTGCTGTGTTCGCGACATCGAGAGAGAGGCAGGGTGGCTGGTTTGTTGCTGTCATCGAGAGAGAGGCAAGGTGGCTGCTGTGTTCGCGACATCGAGAGTGAGGCAGGGTGACTGCCATGGTCGCGACATCGAGAGAGAGGCAGGGTGACTGGTCTGTTGCCGACATTAAGAGTGAGGCAGGGTGACTGCCATGGTCACGACATCGAGAGAGAGGCAGGGTGACTGGTCTGTTGCCGACATTAAGAGTGAGGCAGGGTGGCTGCTGTGTTCGTGACGTCGCAAGTGAGGCCACGTGACTTGTGGGTTGCCGTCATCGAGAGAGAGGCAGGGTGACTGGTGTGTTCGCGACATCGAGAGAGAGGCAGGGTGTCTGGTCTGTTGCCGACATTAAGAGTGAGGTAGGGTGGCTGCTGTGTTCGTGACGTCGCAAGTGAGGCCACGTGACTTGTGGGTTGCCGTCATCGAGAGAGAGGCAGGGTGGCTGCTGTGTTCGCGACATCGAGAGAGAGGCAGGGTGTCTGGTCTGTTGCCGACATTAAGAGTGAGGCAGGGTGGCTGCCGTGTTCGCGACATCGAGAGAGAGGCAGGGTGACTGGTCTGTTGCCGACATTAAGAGTGAGGCAGGGTGGCTGCTGTGCTCGTGATGTCGCAAGTGAGGCCACGTGACTTGTGGGTTGCCGTCATCGAGAGAGAGGCAGGGTGGCTGCTGTGTTCGCGACATCGAGAGTGAGGCAGGGTGGCTGGTCTGTTGCCGACACTGAGAGTGAGGCAGGGTGGCTGGTCTGTTGCCGACACTGAGAGTGAGGCAGGGTGGCTGGTCTGTTGTCGACACTGAGAGTGAGGCAGGGTGGCTGGTCTGTTGCCGACACTGAGAGTGAGGCAGGGTGGCTGGTCTGTTGTCGACATTGAGAGAGAGGCAGGGTGACTGGTGTGTTCACGACATCGAGAGTGAGGCAGGGTGACTGCCGTGTTCGCGACATCGAGAGAGTGGCAGGGTGGCTGCTGTGTTCGCGACATCGAGAGTGAGGCAGGGTGACTGGTCTGTTGCCGACATTGAGAGAGAGGCAGGGTGACTGGTGTGTTCACGACATCGAGAGTGAGGCAGGGTGACTGCTGTGTTCGCGACATCGAGAGTGAGGCAGGGTGGCTGGTCTGTTGCCATCATCGAGAGTGAGGCAGGGTGACTGCCGTGTTCGTGACGTCGCAAGTGAGGCCACGTGACTTGTGTGTTGCCGTTATCGAGAGAGAGGCAGGGTGGCTTCTGTGTTCGTGACGTCGCAAGTGAGGCAGGGTGGCTGCTGTGTTCGCGACATCGAGAGTAAGGCAGGGTGACTGGTGGGTTGCCGACATCGAGAGTGAGGCAGGGTGACTGGTCTGTTGTCGACATTGAGATAGAGGCAGGGTGGCTGCTGTGGTCGCGACATCGAGAGAGAGGCAGGGTGTCTGGTCTGTTGCCATCATCGAGAGAGAGGCAGGGTGGCTGCTGTGTTGCCGTCATCGAGAGAGAGGCAGGGTGACTGGTGTGTTCGCGACATCGAGAGTGAGGCATGGTGACTGGTCTGTTGCCGTCATCGAGAGAGAGGCAGGGTGACTGCTGTGTTCGCGACATCGAGAGTGAGGCATGGTGACTGGTCTGTTGCCGTCATCGAGAGAGAGGCAGGGTGACTGCCGTGTTCGTGACGTCGCAAGTGAGGCCACGTGACTTGTGTGTTGCCGTTATCGAGAGAGAGGCAGGGTGGCTTCTGTGTTCGTGACGTCGCAAGTGAGGCAGGGTGGCTGCTGTGTTCGCGACATCGAGAGTAAGGCAGGGTGACTGGTGGGTTGCCGACATCGAGAGTGAGGCAGGGTGACTGGTCTGTTGTCGACATTGAGATAGAGGCAGGGTGGCTGCTGTGGTCGCGACATCGAGAGAGAGGCAGGGTGTCTGGTCTGTTGCCATCATCGAGAGAGAGGCAGGGTGGCTGCTGTGTTGCCGTCATCGAGAGAGAGGCAGGGTGACTGGTGTGTTCGCGACATCGAGAGTGAGGCATGGTGACTGGTCTGTTGCCGTCATCGAGAGAGAGGCAGGGTGACTGCTGTGTTCGCGACATCGAGAGTGAGGCATGGTGACTGGTCTGTTGCCGTCATCGAGAGAGAGGCAGGGTGACTGGTGTGTTGCCATCATCGAGAGAGAGGCAGGGTGGCTGCTGTGTTCGCGACATCGAGAGTGAGGCAGGGTGGCTGGTCTGTTGCCGACACTGAGAGTGAGGCAGGGTGGCTGGTCTGTTGTCGACACTGAGAGTGAGGCAGGGTGGCTGGTCTGTTGCCGACACTGAGAGTGAGGCAGGGTGGCTGGTCTGTTGCCGACACTGAGAGTGAGGCAGGGTGGCTGGTCTGTTGTCGACATTGAGAGAGAGGCAGGGTGACTGGTGTGTTCACGACATCGAGAGTGAGGCAGGGTGACTGCTGTGTTCGCGACATCGAGAGTGAGGCAGGGTGGCTGGTCTGTTGCCATCATCGAGAGTGAGGCAGGGTGACTGCCGTGTTCGTGACGTCGCAAGTGAGGCAGGGTGGCTGGTCTGTTGCCATCATCGAGAGTGAGGCAGGGTGGCTGCCGTGTTCGTGACGTCGCAAGTGAGGCCACGTGACTTGTGTGTTGCCGTTATCGAGAGTGAGGCAGGGTGGCTGGTCTGTTGCCATCATCGAGAGTGAGGCAGGGTGTCTGCCGTGTTCGTGACGTCGCAAGTGAGGCCACGTGACTTGTGTGTTGCCGTTATCGAGAGAGAGGCAGGGTGGCTTCTGTGTTCGTGACGTCGCAAGTGAGGCAGGGTGGCTGCTGTGTTCGCGACATCGAGAGTAAGGCAGGGTGACTGGTGGGTTGCCGACATCGAGAGTGAGGCAGGGTGACTGGTCTGTTGTCGACATTGAGATAGAGGCAGGGTGGCTGCCGTGGTCGCGACATCGAGAGAGAGGCAGGGTGTCTGGTCTGTTGCCATCATCGAGAGAGAGGCAGGGTGGCTGGTGTGTTCGCGACATCGAGAGTGAGGCATGGTGACTGGTCTGTTGCCGTCATCGAGAGAGAGGCAGGGTGACTGCTGTGTTCACGACATCGAGAGTGAGGCATGGTGACTGCTGTGTTCGCGACATCGAGAGTGAGGCATGGTGACTGCTGTGTTCGCGACATCGAGAGTGAGGCAGGGTGACTGGTCTGTTGCCGTCATCGAGAGAGAGGCAGGGTGACTGGTGTGTTGCCATCATCGAGAGAGAGGCAGGGTGGCTGCTGTGTTCGCGACATCGAGAGTAAGGCAGGGTGACTGGTGGGTTGCCGACATCGAGAGTGAGGCAGGGTGACTGGTCTGTTGTCGACATTGAGATAGAGGCAGGGTGGCTGCCGTGGTCGCGACATCGAGAGAGAGGCAGGGTGTCTGGTCTGTTGCCATCATCGAGAGAGAGGCAGGGTGACTGGTGTGTTCGCGACATCGAGAGTGAGGCATGGTGACTGGTCCGTTGCCGTCATCGAGAGAGAGGCAGGGTGACTGCTGTGTTCGCGACATCGAGAGTGAGGCATGGTGACTGCTGTGTTCGCGACATCGAGAGTGAGGCAGGGTGACTGGTCTGTTGTCGACATTGAGATAGAGGCAGGGTGGCTGCCGTGGTCGCGACATCGAGAGAGAGGCAGGGTGACTGGTCTGTTGCCGTCATCGAGAGAGAGGCAGGGTGACTGGTGTGTTGCCGTCATCGAGAGAGAGGCAGGGTGACTGCTGTGTTCGCGACATCGAGAGTGAGGCAGGGTCACTGGTCTGTTGCTGTTATTGAGAGTGAGGCAGTGTGGCTGCTGTGTTGCCGTTATCAAGAGTGAGGCAGGGTGTCTGGTCTGTTGCCGACACTGAGAGTGTGGCAGGGTGACTGGTGTGTTCGCGAGGTTAAGATAGAGGCAGTGCCAAAAAGTCAGCCAGATGGAGGGAAAGGCGGAAAAAGCCGAAGTAACCAATCACAGCTCAAGAAGCCCCGCCCCCTTTCACCAATCTATAAAAGCTCACACAAACGGAGCTCATTCAGTCATCAGAACTGCTGGCTTCTTCCACAGATGAAAGAAATGGCATCGCTACTTCTCTTCTCTCTGTTCAGCCTGATCTCAAATATTTCAGGTGTCTTTGTCATTCTAGGAGACACTTTTGAGTTTAAAAAAACTGCAAGCTGCCAGAAACAGGGAGCCAAGCTGTGGCACCCACTAGACTCTTCACGTACTGTTCTGGTGGCTCGGTGGGATGGTGTCTGGATCCCGAGTCAGTACTATGAGGACAGGATCGACCTAAACGCGTCAGTCGTCTTGAGGAACATCAACTTCAACGACAACGGGCTGTTTGAGTTGAGCTGTGAGGAGACACCGACCCAGCTGGACGTTGTCAGACCCTCTGAAGTGTCAGTGAGTGCAGGTGGAGCTGTCAGGTTCCAGTTCGACTACATCACCTCAGGAGCGCAGGGGATGTTCAGGCTGGACAGAAAAAGGGAGACAGTGTGCGAGGTGGACCTGTCCTCCGGGACCATCACTGGGACCGGCTCTGAGGAGAGACTCTCTCTGCCCTCTGATTGGAGGACACGTGGAGACCTGACTCCGACCCTGCTGCAGGTGAAGCCGGAGGACCAGGGGGATTACTTTGCATATGTAGAAGGAAAAGATGGAACGAGAAGAGGTCTCTCTGCCTGGAGGATCAAGGTCCTGGATCAAGACCCGGATCCGACCACCGCCACACCTGTAAGCCTCCTTTATTATAAAGAGAATAAAGCTGCAACACTGAAGCTTCTGCAGCTGATAAAAGAGCACACGTAGTACAAAACATTCTCCATGTCAGTGTCATGGTGTCCCACCAGCTCTGAATGTGATGTTCTGTTTGTTTCCTCTCTGTGGCTGATCAGGGAACTGCTGATGAGACGACGGACACTCGGACACACCTGGACCCTCCTCTGAATGTAAGTCTGACCGCTCACTCTCTGCAGTATATAAAGACACAGTTCCTGTAATTCTGAACTGGATCGTGAACTTCTGCCTTTCATGCTGTTCCAAAAGCTGACCAGATGTCTCGCTCTCCTCATCGTCACTAGTTCATGTCAGCTGGAGTCACTCAGAGTTTTATAACTACTGAGGTCTTGAGTCATGCAAGCAAGAGGCAGCAGTAGTAAAAGCAATTACAACAACTCATTCACGAGTCTTCAAGAGCCATTTGTGTTTATTACATGATCCTAACACACACGTTCTGTCAGAGACCTGCACCATGTTTAACATGCTCCATGTCAGTGTCATGGTGTCCCACCAGCTCTGAGTGTGATGTTCTGTTTGTTTCCTCTCTGTGGCTGATCAGGGAACCACTGGAGAAAGGATGGAGACTTGGACCACTGTTATCATTACAGCAGCTGTGACGTCTGCGCTTTGGGCTCTTTCCTGCTTTTTAGTTTGGAGGCTGAAGTTCCACACACCCAATGTGTCACCAGGACCTGAAGATGGACGACAACCGAGAGATGTGGAGATGGGACTTCTGACCAATGGGAATCCTGCTTGTCCTCAAACCACCGGGGGTCCTCAAGTCCAGAATTTGATTCAATAAACAAAAAAACAACTGGAATGAACAGCAGCCACTTAAAGCCATCGAATACTGACTGCAGTTTGATGCCGTGTCCAGAAATGATGACCTTTTGGCCCATAATAATTGACACATTACAAAATGATTTTGATGTAATAATAAGTCCAAACCTGCCAGTGTGTGTCTCTGTCAACAGCTGTGTGTCTCTGATTCCTTTGGTGTTGTTTTCATGTATCTTGACATTTTTACTGATATCTTTTTCACTTTAAAAAGGGCACATTTTATTCAGTTTTCTCCATATTTCCCTGACATTATGCTGTCCTGTCTCTGTTTTCAGACCACATGTTGTTTATAAATGTATGACTTCTAGTGTTGATGCCCAATAAAAAATCCATTGAAAGAAAAAAAAAAATACTGTGTCATTCTGCAACAAACCAGTAACGACAGTTATGATGCTTTGAGGTATCTCAACTGTTGACATCCTCTGATACTGTCAGGATTCCCCTTGTTTGCTATATTTAGCCTGATCAACAGACCGCTCTTCTAGTCTCTTTTGTAGTCTGGTTGAGTTTAATGAAGCTGTGACTGAAGGAAGAGAAAGTTTTCTCTCAGTTTTGTTTAAAGAAAAACCCACAAAGTAATCGCACACGCCTGTTTTCGAGAGGGTTGCTGTGACGGTGTGTCGGGGTGCAGCAGCTCAGTGAAGGTAGCTGTGACGTTTGAACGTCAGTACACAGCTGGGACTTTACTTTCAACACAAGCGTGCGGCTGAGCGTGCAGCATGCGTGCAGCAGTGTGTCAGCATTGTGTGTGTGGGTGTTTTCATTCAGCAACACCATAGTCACACAAGAAGAAACCCTTTCTTTAAGTTCCTTGTGACGAATCACAGAAGATTTAACGCTGGCATCTATCTGTTCTTTCTACACATGTGGTGCAGTCAGACTGAGGACTGGAGGAGCTGTAGGGTAAACTTCACTAACTTTCCTTCCACCTTTGTTTCTTCTTCTTCTTTGCAAATTTAACATATTAACAGGCCACTTAAAGCTTCACCTGATCCTGCAGGATGAGAACACAAGCAGAGTGGAACAATTGCTGGATTATGAATCATCAGCAGAGTTACTACAAGCTGTGTGTGTGTGTGTGTGTGTGTGTGTGTGTGAGAGAGAGAGACTCAAAGTCTCAGGGTTAGCGAAAGCGACAGGCTGGCCCTTGAAGCGCTGAGTTCTGGGAGAGTGTGTGTGAGTTTTGGCGCCGGTCTCTCGCACCCACTTTCACACACACGTACACAGTCTCTCGCTTCCGCTCTCCCCGGGACTTTGAGTGTCCCGAATCAGTCTCTCGCTTCCGCTCTCCCCAAGACTTTGAGAGTCCAGAATCAGTCTCTCGCTTCCGCTCTCCCCGAGACTTTGAGAGTCCCGAATCAGTCTCTCGCTTCCGCTCTCCCCGAGACTTTGAGAGACCCGAATCAGTCTCTCGCTTCCACTCTCCCCGAGACTTTGAGTGTCCCGATCAGTCTCTCGCTTCCGCTCTCCCCGGCACTTTGATTGTCCCGAGCCGGTCTTTCGCTTCCGCTCTCACCAAGACTTTGAGAGTCCCGAATCAGTCTCTCGATTCCACTCTCCCCGGGACTTTGAGTGTCCCGAATCAGTCTCTCACTTCCGCTCTCACCGAGACTTTGAGAGTCCCGAATCAGTCTCTCGCTTCCGCTCTCCCCGGCACTTTGAGTGTCCCTAGCCGGTCTCTCACACCCATGTTCCCTGGCACTAGGAGTGTGCCGAGCCGGTCTCTCTCACACACACAGACACACACACACACACACACACACACACACACACACACACACACACACACACACAAACACACAGACACACACACACACACACAGACTCTCCCCGAGCTTCGGCGCTTCACGGGCCAGTGTCTCGCTTCCGCTCTCCCCGGGACTTTGAGAGTCCCGAATCACTCTCTCGCTTCCGCTCTCCCCGGGACTTCAAGTGTCCCGAATCAGTCTCTCGCTTCCGCTCTCCCCGAGACTTTGAGAGTCCCGAATCAGTCTCTCGCTTCCGCTCTCCCCGGCACTTTGAAAGTCCCGAATCAGTCTCTCGCTTCCG